>JAJHSJ010000016.1:61980187-62556658 GCA_021015155.1 Magnolia officinalis | reverse complement strand
ACTGAGCATCCTACGTGGCGCGGCACATTACACCTCATCCAACTTGGGTTCCAAGGGACATGTATTGTCGAGAATACGAGAATTTTTAACTCCGAGTGGGCCAATCTTGTGGTGATCTAGACGGTTGATCTTATCGTGGATGGACAAATCCCGTCAGTACAGTACTGACGGGTGATCTAGACGGTTGATCTAGGGGCTCTTATCGTGGATCTAGGGGCTCTTTCTGTTTTATCCGCAATCTATTTTTGGGTCACTGATCTAAGAATAAAAATCCTTTAATCTTGAAAGTTTTCAAAGATACACGCCCACTGAAGCTCCGGAGAATCGACGGTACGGATCACCAAACCAACGGCTTCAAACGCACGTACGTGTGGCATCAGAGTCGTACAGGCTTCCTGACGCGCGGTACACGGCACCATAGTTACAAATATCGTTCTCGGCAATTTGTCGCCCTACAGTTTGTCGGTAGGTTATCAAGAATCTCTTTTATGGAGAAAATCCATATGAAATTAATAAACGAAGTTAGAAAATAAATGTATAAAATTAGTGAGCACGGTAAGTTGTGTGCTTCTAGTTGTATTGGCACACTTGGACAATCCAATCACGCTATCTCAACCGTACATCAGTTGTCCAACACAGATTTTATGAGCTACTGCACAAATGTCACACTAATCCGAAATCTTACCTATGTGATAATTAGCCTTTAATTTGTTGGATGGTCTCTAACAAAAAGGTCCTATCAGCGTTTCGACCAATCTATCCATTATAGCCCGTCATGGTTGCTGATGGAGAAGGATGGTCACCGGAGAAATATGGAAGCAGATTAGGTGGGACCCGGATCCACCGAGGTGGGTGAGGCACCTGATTGTGGAGCTCATAGTGGTGCATGTGCCTTAAATCTACACCGTCCAACTATTTTCAAAGCTCATCTTAAGGCATGAATCCAATAATGAAGCATGCGGAACTCTTACATGGACCATACCATAGGAAATAGTAGGGATTGAATCCCCATGGTAAAAATATTTATGAAGTTTACCAAAGTGTTTACTTTACTTATTATTATTATTATTATTATTATTTATTTAGCTACTCAGTATGCCCCACTGTCAGTTCACACTTCACTGTTACCCACCGCACTAGGGATTAATACTAAGACCTCAGTGTTGAAACTATGTGTCTTTCAGTTACACTAGATCCATTGCCCAAGTGGTAGACTCATTGAAAGATACATCGTTCTAACACCCTCAATTCCCTAGTGGAGGTGGCTAACAGTGAAGTGTGATCTTACAGTGGGTGTACTACCAAGCTAATAAAAATAAAAAAGGTGTCTTTCAGGCCATCTACCACTAGAGATATGGATAAGGGTGTTATTAGAATGTTTACTTTCCATCAAACCTGTTGATAAGGTCTAAGAAGTTTCTAATGGTTAATTACTTCTATTTCATATGATCCATTTGAAATTTAGATTTACTTCATTTTTTATTCATGCCTTGAGATGAGTTCTAAATACAAATGAATTATATAAATTTAGTCACATACATCAAGGTGGGCCCAAAGTCAGGTCTCATGCACCTCCAGTGATCCACCAAAGTTGTGGGAAATACAACTTTGTGGGAAGATAAGATGATGCATGTGTATCTATTTTACTAGATATTCAAAGATATGAACAAGCTCAAGTGAACTATGAGAGGAAATAAAGTGATAATGACATTTATTTTTCAAACCCCATTATGGTTATTTTCTCATCCAACATGTTCGTAAGGTCATGTAGAGGTAGATGAAGGGAAAACATAAATATTAGCTTGGTCTAAAACTTCAATAGCCTTTAAAAAATTTCTAACTTTAAACATTCAATAATATCTAATATTTTTTGTAGTGTGATCCACATGAGCTTTGAATTTGCTGCAGTTTTTAGCTCATACTCTAAGATGATATGGAAAAAAATGAATGGACTGGTTCAATGAAACATAACTATCATTGTAGGCACGCAGAGTCAAGCCACCACACATGCAATCCATGTCGCAATGTGATCAGAGCTGTTGATGCAAAAATCTGGTCTACCATTTTTAGACATTTGAATACCTGCACTGGAAGAAAACAAAAGAGACCCTGACTAGAGCAAGGGATCCTCCGATGCCAAAGTTAGGCTAGGAATCTTGGTTTAGTGGTATCGAGGGGTTTTGAGTGAGAGATTATGCGTACATTTTCATGTAGATAAATCTCATATTTATAGTGTAGGTAGGCGAGAGTCTGTTTTTAATCTTAGACATGATCTTTGCATAATTTTCTCAATCGTCACGCGAGATTTATGCAAGTAATAAGGGTCGACGTGGTTGACCCTAGAATTACGCAGCGGATAGTCGAGGCCGACCTTAGCTAAATCCTGGATGGTCAAGGAGATAAGCTTGGTCGAAGCTCGAATATATACGCTTGGTCGGAGCTTAAACATATAAGCTTTGTCGGAGCTTGGACAAATAAGCTTGGTCGAAGCTCGGACAGATAAGTTTGATCAGAGCTTGAACAAATAAGCTTGGTTGATGTTCGGATAGATAAGCTTGGTCGAAACTCGGATAGATAAGCTTGGTCAGAGCTTGAACAAATAAGCTTGGTCGAAGCTCAGACAAATAAGCTTAGTGAAAGTCTCGAAAGTGTATAGTGTGAATATCTACCTTTCACCAAAATGATTTATTAATAATTGTCCAAAAACTCTTCGGCACAAAAGCACATGCTTGTGAGTCCGAGCTAATCTCATGAGTAGTCAAGCCATTTTTATACATAACAAGAGTCAGCCCATTGATGACTTGAAAAAATTAGGGCAAAATAGGGATGAATTGGATTATTACAAACAATTGATGGATTAGACTCTCCAAATGACATGTGCAACTGAAGCACTTTTGCTTATGGTTATCTTAGAAAGTTAGCGGATTAAGTGGGACCCAGACTCACCCAAGAGAGTGTGGCCCTTACTATAGGGCCCATCTTAACTTAGGTATTCTTTATCCACCCCATCTATCTATTTTTTCAAATAATTTTAGGCTATTATACAAAAAATAAACTAGATTCAATTATTAGGTGGACCATATTATAAGAAATAGAGGTGATTTAACTCTTAATCATTACAAACTCATCAGAGAGCAGCTTAATATTTCCATAGTGTTTATTTGTCGTCCAATATATTGATGAGGTCACATAAGCTTAGGTGAAGGATAATAACAAATATCAGCTTGATCCAAAACTTTTGTGGCTCATTAATGGACAACAATTAATATCCTATGGTATGATCCGGTGATCAATATGTTGATGAGGTCACATAAGCTTAGGTGAAGGGTAATAACAAATATCAGCTTGATCCAAAACTTTTGTGGCTCATTAATTGACAACAATTAATATCTTATGGTATGATCCACTTGATCACTGGATCTATTTTTATTTTTTTTTAAAATATAATGCCCTAAAATAATCTTAAAAAATGGATGGAAAACATGAATACGTAGTACATGCATAAGGTGGGCCCCACGGTAAGGCCCCCACCGTATTGGGTGAGTCCCGAGTCTCACCTAATCCGATTCCTCGTACACAACAGGCGTTTCTCAAAAATAATTATTTTAACTTTCAAATATTTAAGATAAATTGCGAGAAATTAAACTGGCAAGATTTTGTAAATATCACGATAATATCGGGAGATTCACAAGATATCGGAGATATTTGTGACATTCCTCGGCACCTCTTCTTCCGTCAAACTAAACGGTACTGTACTGCCGGGAAACGAACTGACTCTCACGGGCTATAAATAGCCAATCCAAAACGCCGTTCCTCCTTTCTCTCCATCTCCTAGCACATGAAGAAGAGGAGCGCTCTCTCTGTCTCTCTGAAACCCTAGAGGTGCGTTTTATTACGTCGCTTTCAGCTCTTCTTTGTAGCATAAGGAGAGATTCTCTGCCTGCTTACGCGATTCTTGGCTGAAAATCGCAGAAATCCGTGATTCGGATGGGAAAGCGTAGTTTTTCCTCGAGCTTTAGCAGGGGAAATGATCGAAATTTCTGTTTCCCGCGGACAATTTCGGTTCGTTTTGATCTTGTTACGGTAGGAATTCCTGTATTTTAGGGATTTCGATCTCCGATCTGTGGAGAACGATGAAACTCGATTCTTTGTTTGGATTCCAGTCGATTGGTTTCCCTTTTAGATCTTTTCGTGCTAATTTGAGCATCTGATTTGATTTTTTTCGTTTTCTTGAAAGAAATCACTGAATTCAATTTGAAAACCTAGTTTTCTTTGGTGGTGATGATGGATTAGGCTTTGATTTTTGGAAACCAGTGGATTTCAGTTAATCTTGATAGTGATTTAGGGAGATTTTGAAACAGAACGGATGAAATTCCACTGTGCTTATTGCGTTTTATTTTCTACGATTTTGCTCTGATTTGGAAGCTATCTATTCTTTATTTCTTTATTTTTTTTTAAATTCATGCTAAGGAATTTCGTGTTTTAGTGGCTGAGCTTTATGTTTTATTTTTTTATTGGTAATTTTCTTTGGATCGACAATGGAAGCAGGGGAGTTTGTGATTTGATTGACATTGCTGGTTTCTGTGTCGAATTAACTAATTTTGTGTATTTTAGAAATTTTGATGGGAACCGCCATACTAATTTTAGTAGCCGATTTTAATATCTTTGTCACTTTTAGAGAAATACCGCATCTTTAGAACCCGTTTCATTCGTTCTCTTTGCAGTTCCTTGAAATGTTTGATGGGTAGAAGTCAATAGGCTTTTCCTTTCCTTTCAGATCTATAGTTTATTGTTTCGCTGCAGGTGAAGTGGTTTGCATGGAAGAGGAAGTTCCTCTTTTTGGCAACCGTTTTTGTTGTTATTTGGGTTCCTTTCTACTTTTTAGCAAGTTGTTTGATTCTTCTTCTTTATTTTTATTTTTTACTTCTTTTAAGCCCTGAATTGAGCTTGGCTTTATATGCTTAGAATATGTTCGTTTTAGTATGTTTAATGCAGAAATGCTTCAGAATATTCTGCCATTTGATTTTTGTGTGAAGGGTAGGTGCTTTAAAGGTTTTTCTATTTAGGGTCTGGTAGTTCCGATGAGGGAATTTCGGGAAGCTGGAGGTAGACAAAGAGGTTCTCTGGCTGGTCAGGAATTTGTAGTAATATTATGTCTTTCTTATTAGGAAGCGACGCTCCATTATACCAAAATGCATTGGAATGATTTGTGAACATGTTCACATTTGCATGTTCGTTTTCTCGTGATTTTTGTGTGGTCACTTTGTGGTTTTCATATAGTTTCATTTGTTTGCTGTATGTTTGTTTATGCTGTGTATGGAATTTCTTTGAAATTAATCGAAGATCAGATGCTCAGGTGCTTGGGTCATGACTGCTTGCACTTATTTGTACAGGAACAACTGGAAGTATGATTTTATTTTCACTGCATCAGCTTGTTGAATTCTAGAAGAGTGCAGGACTTTGGATTCTGAACATCACTGTTTATTAGAAGTTTATGAGTTCCTTATTGGCTGCAAGGGTTTTTGCATGTGTGAACAAGCATGGGGTCTGCTTGTTGTGTCGCTGTGAAGGACAGAACTCCACCAAACAGGATCGGCAGTGAATATTCGCATAGAAACATTAGATATTCTCCGTCTTGGAGCTTTCGATGGGAAAGCCGAACACATAATCAAGATGGCATGGATAATCATGCTCAGTTTTCTCGTGGGGACTCCCATAGTGCTGGTTTAGAAATAGAAGCTATCTCAGATGCAGGAAGTCCAGTGGGGGATGGGCAAATGCCCACATGGCAGAAGTCAGTATCTGAGGGCACTTCTAAGAACTTCAGAACTGGTGCTTCAGGTAGAATGCTTTTGGAAGTGGACTAATTTTCTTTTTTAATTTAAGTGTTCAATATTCTTGCTAGAGAAGATAGTCTAGCAAGAAAAATCTTTCAAAAAATAAAATAAAATCTTACTAGACTATCTTGTCTGTTAGAATTCGAATAGATTCTTCATCAACTGTTTGTTCTTTTTCAATAGATGTATGAGTCAAAATATGTGTTGATCCTTCATGTTTATGACCTGATGGGATAATCATAGAGCACAGTTAATGCATTCAGTTTACTGATTTTCTCGTTAGGTTTCAAAAAACTGAGATTGATAAGACTGGACTAGCATTTTGAGATTGCATAATTAAGTTTTGTGTAGTAGTTTGGGTTAAAACTATTTGGAACACTAAGATAGCACCCATTGTCTAATAGAACATACTGTTCATGATAAACATGTGTTATCCTAAGATGCGTAACATTGGCTGTGTTGTCTTTATCGGCAAACTAGATTGTGCCTTTGTAATTTAACATTATTCTCAATTCCTCCATTGACATAGATACGTTTATGTGTGGCTGTGTCAGATTTGGACATGGTGTGTAGGATATGGTGGCTTTTAACACCTTTCCAAAAAAAAAAAGAAGAAGCTTAGACTCATCAACAGTTCTTTGTCAATACTAAAATATCATATGTGATAACACATTTTTAATTATTTATATGCAATGGAAATCCCCATAACTAAATTGATACTAATAAATCTGATGATTAATTATTTTTATGTGTGGAGAAGTATCCCTAAATAAAACAATGATAGTTAAGCCAAAGAATTATTTCTTTGTATGGACCATGTCTAGGAGTGTTAGACACATATGGGCACATGATTATGTGACACAATTTAAAAAAACCTGTCCTTGTTTCGTAGGTCCAGTCATTTTCCCTGGACCTATGCTGGTCAGGTTTGACTGGACCAGCTTGATAGGTTTAGTTAAACTATTCATGGGTGTCTTTCATCACTTGCATTTGAAAGGTTTCTGGTAAGGGTAGTGGTTAATCTTTTCTCATACAATGGTTCTATACCAATTTTGCTGTTGTTTGTGCATGTGCATCCATTCTCCTGCTTCCTGCCACCGTTTGTAATTCAAGGCCACTGGCATAACACTCTCTAGGGTTGTCTTCTATTTACAGCTGAAAGGCGATTGATTGGTTTCTTTTATCTTCAAAAACCCCGTAACGATGGTTATAATATAAAAGAGAGTTCTAATTGGGGTTTGATCAAGGTATTCTGTATCGGTAACGATAGGTGTAATGGTCACCACCATTACAGATACAGGTATCAGCCGTTACATGACTGTTACAATCCTTGAAAATTTTCTTTTACCCAAAAAATTCTGAAAAAAATATCTAGAAAATTCAGAATAATGTAAAAATTCCGAATATGTATTCGTTTTTTTTAACATGTTTATGGTGGTGTAACGGTCCACTCTTTGGTGAGAGTGTTGTATCGAGCTATCTAGTGAATTTGAGAACATGATTATGTCTCTAGTGTTTACACATCGCAATCAAGCATTAGAACTAGAAACCATTAAAAAGAAGGCATAAATACTACTTTTTTCAGTTTTTTGAAAAAATGGCCCTCATAACTTCTATTCGCTCAAATCATTTTAATCTATGGTCTTAATCTTAAAAACTATACTAAGCGTGGTCGAAATCTATTGTAAAATGATCTAGGAGAGTTTTTGGAATGAGAGAAGTGAAAAAAAAAAAAAAAAGTGCTCATTTTTCGATTGTTACAGGCGTAATGGTCGTTATGCCTTGTAACGGCCTTTACGGCCACCGTAATGGCCCTTACGGCCACCGTAACGGCCCATACGGTCTCAAAAAATCAACCGCCCTGTTTCACCCCATGTATCGCGTAACGGTCATGGCCGTTACCTATACGTAGCAACCTTTGTGGGTGTATCGTAATGGATACAGAACACCTTGGGTGTGATCACCTTCTACTGGTTGCATGTGACTTTGCGCAGTTAATGCATGTTCAATGTATCACTCGGGTGGAAGATCTGAATGCATATGGTAGGTTGACACCATCAAGATGACCAGGCACAAAATTGAGGCCTGTCCACCTATCAGGCAGGCCCTGTGTACACATTGGATCATACTGTTGTCAGGTCTCATTTTAATCCATCCATTGTTTTTGTACTGTTCCCACCTGGTGAGTGGTGGGCCAGAGCCTGGTGATCTTCATGGTGGGGCAGTGCATAGATGCCCCACAAAGTGACAAATTGCTCCGTGGAGCTGGGTTCCATGTGAAGGTCACCTGCAACGAGCTGTCTGTGATAATTCCTTGGTCCTTGTTTCTGTCATGTTTCTTTCCTCAGTCTGTTAATAACTTTATTTTGCCATGTAACCAGATGTTTGTTATGCATGCCATTTATATGTTAAATCTAATATTTTTATACGTTGAACAGATCCATCCATGGGAAGCAATAACTCTGGTGAGGTGAGTTAGAATCTGTTGGAATGACCAAAGTAAAAAAAAATTGGAAGTCATGCTGACTCCACCAGGTCTTAGTTTGACATTCAATTTCTGATCCTTTTATAGGAAAATTTTCTCACCAAGTCGAGAGCCGCTCCAAATGCTTCGGGTTTGAAGCTTTCGGTTTGTGTACCTTCAACTTCCTCTACATCAATGTTCAAAGCAGAGCCGTCATCTTCCCGGAGCCATTCACATCCCACAGATCAAACTCCTTCAAGGCGGGCCCGCCGGTCCCCAGGGTACCAACTCTCAAGGCAAGTTTCTGACAGCCGGATCCCATTGTTCAAGTCACAAAATGACAATTCCATATCTGAAGGAAGACATTCCTTCGTGCTATCTGCCTGCAGCAATGACTTGACATTAGGTTCCCACGATGGCTCATCTGATGGTTGGTCCATCATGCACACGTTCTCTGAGCTTGTAGCTACTTCTCAAAGAGAACGGTGGTCTTTTGACAGTGAGAACATGAGCTCTGGCCATGGTAAAGTTAGCAGATCGAACAGTCAGCTATTAAGTTCTCCGTCGATAGATCTGCAAGCATGTGGGATATGCTCAAAGCTCTTAACAGAGAGATCTTCATTTAGTAGCCAGAAAATCGTAGCCAACAATGAACTCTCAGTAGTTGCCGTTCTGGTTTGTGGGCATGTGTACCATGCAGAATGTTTAGATAACATGACGCCTGAAACTGATAAATATGACCCGTCTTGCCCACTATGCATGGTCGGAGAGAGAATGGCCTCAAAGATGTCCCGGAAAGCATCGAGAGGGGATGTGGATTCAAAGGCAAGGAACAAAATATCCCGGATTGGGGTTGCAGATATTGATCCCGAAAGTGAAAAGAGCACCAGACAAGAGGGGAAGGGTCCGAAGATGGGGGCCAGTTCCAGCATGAAAAGCTCCTTTGGGAGGCCTTTTTTACGGCGGCACTTCTCTGTCGGATCGAGATCAACTCGATCCCCATTGGAGAATGAACCTACAAGGAGGAAGGGATTTTGGGCAAAATACCGATAGGAATGAGCTTCTCTGCAGTGGTAAGAGGTGAGCAGCTCTCCTGCTTCCATTTCGTACACATTGCTTTAGGCTCTGTTTGGCCTGTGGCTGTTTCAGGAGCTGAGAAAAATAATTTCGTTTGGAATTTTTTCTCTCAGGAGATTTTCCAAGAGTCATGAAATAATGGGAAGGAAACAGTTCATACCACATGAGCATTGACTTTTGGAAATCCTACTGAGAATAGAAATCCCAAAAATTGCAAATTGTTTTTCTTGTCGCCCGAGCCAAATGCAGCCTGCCACTACTTCTGTTACTGGAAATTTCGAAATTCCTTTTCCTTTCTCCTTTACAGCTGCTGATAATAATAAATCTGTCATTTCTTATGTCATGGTTCCAATGCTTGGTATTTTGTTAGTAAACAGTTATCGAATGTTCTGAAACACAACAGAATAAACTAACTCTCCCATGAAATCCAAACCTTCACACTTCCAAAAGGGAAAGAAAAAAAAAACATTGGAGAATGAATGGCAGAGGTCTAAGAGTGGGCAAAGGCTCAAAAGATAGAGGATTTGCTTTTGATGCACTCTCAGATTGAATTGCAGTTATCAGTTGTTGTCCAATGAAGTGGAAATAACCAAGCATTCACATCAAGGTTGTATGTTCTAAATTCCTCTTGACATTAGAATATCCGAAAGTTGCAGTTCAGTTCACTTGAGCGTCCAAACACAGCCCATGAGATTGAGATATTTGATTGGACTCAATCACTTACATCTCTCTATTTTTAGACTGTTGAAATTTGCATTTCTTGGCATCTGTCATGATTTCAGATTCCCATAGTTGATTGGCACTGTCACAATCATGAGATGGATCCAAACATGAAAGTCTGCAGTTGATTTGTAAGATCAATTGTATCATGAGACTGACCACTATATCACCCTGGTTGTAACCTTTGCAATTTCTTCACTATTGCAGCGGACCTGTGGTACGTAATCCATGGCCCCTTTCTCAACTTTACTTATTTTTTTTTTTGCATGAGAATGGTACCATATGGTGCGGATGAGGATTGCGTGGTGATCCTGCCACCATGACCTCTGTGGTGACCCTACATGGTGGGATTTGTTCGGGCCACCTGCTGATGTCAAAGATGTAGCCACACAAAGCATGTTTGAAAAGGGAGCCGATTAGGTGCAGCCATGGCCTCACCCAAGACGGTGTAACACTTATTGTGGGGCCCACCTTGATGCATGTAGTATATATCCATGCCATCCATCCATTTTATCATATTATTTTAGGGCATGATCCAAAAAATGAAGCAGATTCTCAGGTGGACCATACCATAGGAAACAGTGGTGATTGACCATTAAAAACTTATTATGGGCCACGAAAGTTTTGGATCAAGGTGATATTTGATTTTTTTGCCTTCATCCATGTTTATATGACCTTATCAACAGGTTGGATGGCAAATAAACATTATGGAAACATTTCCGTGGGCCCTAGGAAGTTTTTAATGGAGTGTTCAATCATTGTTTCCTATGGTATGGTCCACCTGAGATTTGGATCTGCTTCATTTTTGGGCTCATGCCCTAAAATGATTTGGCAAAACGTATGGATTGTGTGGATATAGGATACATACATCAAGGTGGGACCCATAGTAAGGGTTGCACTGAATCCATTCTCCCGCTTGAAAAGGACCCATCTTTAACAGCGGAACGTAGCCCAATCAAATACCTCTATAGCCACCACAGAGGTTGATGGTGGCAGGGTCACCATGCAATCTATGTCCGACCAGTGCTACATTAACCAAAGCAGGAAAAATATTGGTAGGATGCACAAAAACGGTTCTGTAGAGATCAGTTGCCACATCTACAAACCCTAGGCAAAGCTCTGTTTTCCGAATCAACAATTGCATTTTATGCAAACTATAATAGTTCTTGACCCTCTTTTTTCTGTCAATTTGTTAGCTAAGCTCCTATTCTCACTCATCAGCAGCAAACTCTCCATTTCCCGATGCACTGTACCACGTAATGCCTATCTGAGTTTTCAACTTGCTAAAGTCGGTGAATAGAACAAATGCAGTGCCGGCATACTTTGGATCTTGTGGACCACACCCAAGTTCTGGCCCTGTATGGCCGGCCGGGTCGACTGGGTTGAGCCACAACTTGCAATTCGCCAAATAAAACTCATGTGGTCTCAGGCTCTCAGCGGTGTTTGATAGTGCCATTTCCCACCCTATCATGGATGGACATGAGAATTAACCGTTTCTGTTGGACGCTTGGTTTGTTTCCTGTCACATTTAATGTGTGCAGGTGTTCCAGAATCGATAATTATGAGAAGACCAGTCACTTAGACACTTGCCAAATTTTATAATGATCATATGATAATTGGAGGGTGAGGTTTTTCCTCCAAAAATGGTTTGCTTTGTGCCTTCCACAAGAGGAAGAACTCACAATCTGTCACTAGGAACAATGGCAAGAATGCCTCTCTTGAAAGAACCACGTGATATTTATAGTTTTTTATTGCGGCCTTTTTCAAGATGCTTCTTTCATTACAGTTGTAGTTGTCGAGGAGCCTCTCTCTAGATCTTCCTCTTGTTACGTTTCTCTCATGTGACTGTCTCGCCACTCATACTTTGACCTCACATTGGCTGCATCTTGGGCTGCTCAGCCACGCCCCATCTTTCCACTTAACTTTTATCCGCACCTTGTACTACTCGGCTTGGCCAGCTGTAAGTCCGTGAGAAGCGCTTCCAATATCTTCACATGCCATGTATTTCCCTTGCAATGGCCCGTTTCCTTTCATAAGTGGCTCTGTCAGAATTAGGCTACAACAATTGCAAAGGCACTGCTGTAGAAATTTTCAACTAAAATCCACCCCAAAACCAGTGGACTTTGAGCCGCGGAAGAATTTGCAGGATTGCTCTGAGTTAGTAGTCGGTTAACGTAGAGTGCGCAAGTAGCTTGCATGGGGGCCTCCGTGGTCTTTGTATGGCATCTAGCCCGTCGAAAAGGGTAGGCCCACCATGAACACCCCCCCCCCCCCCCCCCCCCCCCCCCCTATTTATATATTTATATATTTAAAGGCTGTTCCAATCATCATGTCAATTACATTGTAGAAAACAATTGACAACCATCCAAAACTCTCCAAATGCACCTCACCTGATGACACGATTTTTTCATCTGCAACTAATCGCGTGTGAGGTGTTCTCAATATGAATAGTTGAGGTTACGTATTAAAGGCGAAATCTCTTTATCAATCATGCCCCACTAATAGTGGTCCACCCCTTTGACGATTTGGATTAAGAAATATGCATGAGCCATGCAAGATTGCACCTACTATGCCTGCAGATTTGATAGACTCTTTTTTAGACACTCCGTGAGTACTTGAACCCATGTTCTCAGTGTTGAAATCCACAAGGTCTACCGCTAAGCGGATTTGTTGACTCATTGTTATTGTGGTTTGGTATACATTGATGATAGATTTCCTCCCTCAGTACCGCTGTTTAGATTTATTATGACCTTAAAATTATAATGATGACTCATTTATGATGCATTTACATTGTAAATTGGAAAAGTGAGAAAATAGTAGCTAGTGGTACTCTTGACATTTGTTCTCGCAATTCTTCTGTAGTACTTACGATATTTTTTGGATACGGGAGTACATTTTAAATGAAGTTAGGCATAGTTTGGCACAATGGATTAAAATACCTATATTGTAAATCCCGGGATTTGGAACTCTTCAATTGTGTTTTGCACCCTAGATTAAGAAGCCCTTGTAAACCAAAAATTGCCATCCACTTAAAATATGTAGTATATTTATAAGAGTTTGAATTTAATTAGTAAATCAACTTTAATATTTTTAATTAGTGTACATATGTAATGCTTGACACAATAATTGTAATAAGCTCATTTAAATATATACTTTGATAAAAAATGATGAAATTCGAAGCCTCAGATGGGCCACAGGCATAGATCACAACTGAGTGACTAACCAACGTTTTTGAACTATTGATTTACATAGCCAATGTTTGGACTGCTCAGGTCATTCTATTGATGTAATTTTAGTGATGCAGTTGATAATATGGCTGTTTTGGAATACATAGTGGGTCATGTGTACAATACATTAGTAGCTTAGCAAGCCTTATGTTACATGTGCGACTCTCCTACTTTTAAAAATGAACCAAAAAAAAACAAGAGGAGATAGATTGGTAATTTAGGCAAAAGGAACCCTCTAATCTACCCTTGCTGGCAGATGAGGGTGGATTCGAAATACCCTCGAATCCCCCCAAATCTGCAGTGCCAAACTACCTGGTAGGATTTTTGGAAATTGGAATATGCAGCCAAATTCTTTCGAATAGTTCAGATTTCACCAATAAAAACCTCTTAAAGGCTTGGATTTTACCTACAAAAGTCAATACCAAAGGACAATTTTACCCCACCAATTAGGTTTAGAAGCCTTTAAAACTAAAGGATATGGGAAGGGTTTTCATCAAAAGCAAGGGTATTTCTGTAGTTTAACATAAAATCCATTGCAAGTATCCCACACCTTGTCTCCTCCTTTCTCGGTGATCCTTACATGTAAAGTGTGTCCCTTGCTACCAAGGTTTATATGCGCCCAACCGTGATGGAAGTGTAGCATCTTCTCCATACATTCCTTGCGACGGCTCATGCTAAGATGAGAGATGAAAAACTATAGAAATTTGAATCTAGAATGGACTAAAAAAAAAAACAAGAGAAGAAAAGAAGGAAAAATGTAGGGATGGCCTGTGTATGTTTCAAAATAACTCCTGATCTGTGACTTGAAATCATGAGTAGCGCTGCAGTGGATGTCATCACCTATGGGTACTCGAACGCTTGACTAGGTGTTGAAACTCTTGAGAGTCTACCACCGGAGCAAGAGTAAGATATGTTAATCTGACATGACATGTTTACCTTAAGAGAGAAGAAGATAAAGAAAGAAAAATGTCTTGGGTTAATCTGATTTTTTGTTGTAACAAAATCTGAGGAATCGATGAGTCACAGAGTATACACTCAAATTGACTATAGTAGCAAGGAGGTGGAGAAGTGATATGTTGACGTAGATGCTTAAAATGCGACTGTTGTGAATGAGGGGTGCAATGTCCAACTCAGGAGTGGGAGTGAGGGATTGGTGAAGGTAATATGACAGGACATGTTTACCTGACTATGGATGGACAATAAGTAAACGAAAAAACATTCTCAGTTAATCCAAGTTTTTTAGGGACAAGATTCGAGATTCCGACAATCCGCAAGGCATACTCTCAAGTAGGCTTGAAATAAAGGGGGTTAAGAAATGAAACGATGAGCTTTGGATGTGCCTTATTTTTGGGCCTATGCCCTAAAATGAGCTAGCAAAATGGATTATCATAGTGGATTTCTCACAAACATCTAGTTGGGGTCACAAGTAATGCAGTGACGAGCGTTTGAAGCTAGGTAGGGTCCGCCATGGTGTTTGTGAAAAATCCATGCCCGTTCATCTGTTTTGCCAAATCATTTTGGTGCATGACCCACCAAAAAATGAGGCATATCCATCGCTCATGTGGCCCACACGATAGAAAACAATGGAGATTGTACACCCACCATTGACACATTCATGAGGCCATGGAAGCTTTGGATCAGGCTAATGTTTTTATTCTTTTGGTTCATCCTAGAGGGAATGACCTCATGAAGGGTTGGGCCGCTTTATGGACGATTTGGATTGCATGTAAACATCATGGTTTAGCCTAGAAAAGTTTGAATGGCAAGTAATCCCTTTCTACCATTTCCTGTCATGTGGTCCACTTGAGTTTCGAATGAGCATGATTCTTGGTGTCAAGCATTAACATGAGCTTCCAAAACAGATGGATGGGGTGGATGCAGTGGGGCCAGACTCGGCAGGTCATTCAAACGTCACATCATGTGAAACATAAAATGGGTCATGGCATGAGCCCAAAAATAAGGCAGATCCAGATCTCAGGTGGACTACACCACAGGAAACAGTGTTGATTAAATGCCCATCATTTATAACTTTCTAGGGCCAATCCTAATGTTTATTTGCAATCCAACCTGTTGATTAGGCCAGTCAGACGTGGATGAAGGGAAAACACAAATATCAACTTGATCCAAAAACTTTTATAGCCTTACGAGTTTTCAACGGTAGACATTCAATCTCCACCGTTTCCAGTGGTGTGGTCGATTTAATCTTTGTACGTGCTTCATTTTTGTGTTTGTGCCCCATGAACGATTTGGCAAAATGGATGGACGGTGTGTACCTTATGGTGGGGCCCATTTTGTGCCACTCAGTAGCCAGGGAGGGAAACGGATTGGCCCCCGTGGCTGGTGGTCGGTGCTCTGTGGGCCCCACCATGATGTATGTGTTTCTTCCATTCCGTTCATCCATTTTTACAGATCATTTAAGGATCTATCCCAAAAATTATAGGAATATAAATCTCAGGTGGACCACACCGCAGGAAAATAATAGTGATTGAATATCCACCATTTAAATCCTCCTAAGGCACACTGTACTTTTTATTTGACATCCGATCTGTTGATTAGGTCATACAGACCCAGATGAAGGGAAAAAACAAACATCAGATTGATCCAAAAACTTTTATGTCCCCCAAAAAGTTTTTAATGGTTGACACTCATTCAACACTGTTTCCTTTAATGTGGTCCATTTGAGATTGGGATATATGTCATTTTTGGTCTCATACCATAAAATGATCTATAAAAATAGATGGACGGCATGGATGAAAAGCACATATCATGATTGGGCCCACATAGCACCGACCATCAGCCATTGGCTAGTGTCAGGTGGAGTAGCCAATCCGTTTCCGCCAGGGAGTGCGGGCAATGTCAGAAGATAATGCAGGCATTCTTAAAAGCAGTCACTGTTTTGTTGATGACTCGAAAGGTAGGCGGCCCGGTCTTCCTTGGAAAAAAAGGTAGGCGGCCAGATGACAATTACTCTTTAGATAAAACCAATCCGTTAACGGTTTGGATTTGAGATAGATGCAAATCCATCTTGTGTGGAGCGCAGATTAGGTAGTGATGTGGTGACATTTGATTGGTGGGGCTATATGCTGTCAAAGGTCTAAGTCCCTCTCTAACGCCATACAATCCCAGCAATCAAACCACATCACCGACTGAGGGCAGTGGGCGGCGAAATCGGATTTATGAGTTAGTCAGTATGCTTTTATTTTACTACATAAACTTTTTAGGTCCACCATGAATGTATATAGTTTATCCACACCGTCCATCCATTTTTTCAGTTCATTTTAGGGGTTGAGCCGAAAATTGAAGCATATCCAAAGCTCAAATGGACCACACCACAGGAAACAGTGGAAATAATAATTTCCATTGTTGAAACCTTACTAGGGCCCACGGTGATGTTTACTTGTCATCTAACCTTTTCATAAGATCACACAAATATAGACGACGAGATAAAAATAAATAAATATCAGCTTGATCCAAAACTTCCATGGACCCTAAGAATTTTTCTACAGTAGACATTCAATTCAAACTGTTTCCTGTGGTGTGGTCCACTTGAGCTTTGAATATGATTTATTTTTGGGCTCAAATCTTAAAATTATCTGGTTAAAAGGTTGGACGGGGTGGATAAAATATATAAATTATATCCTAACATGAGCGGGTAAAAATGATAGACGGTGGTGTGGATATCACACAAACGTGAGGGTGGGCTTCATAGAGCTCTTTGTTGCAAGAGACTCCTCTTTCCAGCCCACACACAAACAACCTCAAGGTGGCTTGCTGTAATAAAGATAGACGAATTGCTTTTGGACTGTGACCGTTGGATATCTAGGATCATGTTTCAAGGATCCATGACCATCCATATCATGGGAACTGCCGTGGATGGGAGGTACACACACCCAAAAAACAAAAATAAAAATTCCTTCATTACCATCCAAAGATCTATCACTGTCTCACAGAACAAGAATCCCAATGGATGGTCCATATTCAAAGGACAAAAAGAAAAAAGATAAAAAATCTAAGTTTTGAAATGTTCCAATATGAGATCTTTTCTTAACTCCTGTCCAGATGAGAGCTGTCATATGAATAGTTGAGATCGTTGAAACAGGATCCCAGATCCAAAATTATTAGTCCTTATGAGAAAAATAAAGGAAACCGATTATCGCACCGAGTAAGCTCTGTAGGGCCTACCGAGATTTATTTATTTTTTCCACTCCCTATAATTTTAGGCTTGAGCCCAAAATGTAAGCATATCCCAAAAGCTCGATTGGACCATGCTGCACGGAATAATGTGAATTAAATGTCTACTATTGAAAAATTCTTGGTGGCATAGAAGTTTTGGGTCGAACTGATATTTGCTTTTTCCTTTCATCCATTTCTATGAACAAGTTGGATGACAAGTAAACATCACTGTGGCCCCTAGAAATGTTTCAATGGTGGAAATCATTATTCTCATTGTTTCTTG
Organism: Magnolia officinalis; assembly: GCA_021015155.1. Taxonomy (NCBI): domain Eukaryota; kingdom Viridiplantae; phylum Streptophyta; class Magnoliopsida; order Magnoliales; family Magnoliaceae; genus Magnolia; species Magnolia officinalis. Next base: position 62,538,877 of record JAJHSJ010000016.1, on the reverse strand, counting down.
TAGTGTGATCCAATTGAGATTTGAATATGCTTCAATTTTGTGCTCAACGGCAAAAATGTGATGGAAAAACAGATGGACGGCGTGGATGAACCACATATATTCATAGTGGATTCAATAGAGTTTAGTTGGTGTGATAAAAGCACACGTAACTCAATACTTAATCCGAAATAAAAAACAATAATGAGTAAGGTTTGAAATTGCGTGGTTATCTAACCCGATACCACAATACAGAAGTTTAGAAAGCTTAGAATTATGACGGAGGCCAATAGAAGTACTTAAAATTATTTAACAATTAATTCAATTAAATGGGTCCAAGATCATATATTATAAAGATACAACTATGTGCAAGGTAGTCTATGATATGAGATATAGATATCAAGTGTATGTGCAGTAAATTAAATACATGGCAAATTATCTATTCATGCATTTAGATATAATGAAAGAATCAAATCACAAGCATAAATAAAAATGCATACACATTAACAATCACAAACACAATGATGAATTGTGGTTCGAGTAAATCCCTACTCCACTCTTGGATGACAAACTCAAAGTTGAGTTTTCCAGATTTCAATATCTCAATGGTTTTCTATATGTCAACCATTAACCTTTATAATAGTTTTATATAGGTTTCGATCCTACACAAGGATCTACATATACTTCCATCGGAGGCTCACATAGAGGCTACATACATTCTCATAGGAGGCTCACACAGAGATTATAATGGTTTTCTATAGGTTCACCATTAACTTAATGGTTTTCCATAGGTTCACCATTAACCTAATGGTTTTCTATAGGTTCACCACTAACCATTACAGTCCTACACAAGGACCTACATATACTCCTATCAGATGCTCACACATAAACTACATACACTCTCGCCAGATGCTCGCAAGAGACTCAATTTTGAGTTTGAGTTTTAAACTCTATACTCAAATCCACACAAGACTTAAGTATATTAAGGACTCTAAATAAAACTCTTACAAGTTTGGATGAGCCTCGTTGATAGTGTCTTTCTTAAGATGCTCGATCAATCTTGATGCGACTTATCTTCAGCTCATACGATCCGCTACTGTGCAATGATGTACCTATGAGGATGTCAAGGTAATTAGAGAGTCAATAGTTGAATCTCGTACAACTAATGGGATAGTTGGTTTAAATGAGGATTCATCTAAATGGGTATTTTAGAGGATGATAAACAAATAATTTACCTAGAGGATTAGTCTTTAACATTTAGAGAATGCAAGAGAACATGAACATATTCAACGCGAGCTTGAATGCTCATATAGAGTGATAGATCACAAGAAAGATGTCATGAACTATTTAAATTAGAGCCTATAATTAGTGGTAATGAGTTGTAAGCTTCAAGGCTTTAAAATCATGAAAAACCCATCTAATTTGCAAGGCATTCATTGAAATGGGCATTCTAGAGGATGATAGGCAAATGATTTATCTAAGGGCCCGTTTGGCCAATTGCATTAGGTGGGATTAAGGTGGATGAAATTGTAAAAGTAATAATAAATGTATGTGTAAGGTATTGTCCCTGGATTAAGTGTATCCCATGTTTTCCAATACCATGTTTGGAATGTATGCAATTAAAAGTAAATCCCAGGATTTTCTTTCAAATTACACTTGGGTAAAGGAAAAGTTCATCATCCATGGGATTTGGAAATCCTATCTCACACTTTCCAACACAACGCTCATTTTCCAAAGCCTATAAATTTAATTTTAATCCCGTCCCACACTCCTTCCAAACATGCCATTCCCAATCTCGAGGTGGGATTAGTAATACAATCCCATTTAATACAACTTAATACCACTGGCCAAACAGGCCCTAAAGGATTAGTGTATAACTTCTAGAGAATGCAAGAGAACATATACATCTTCAATATGAGCTTGGAATGCTCATATAAAGTGATGAATCACAAGGAAAATGATATGAACTCTTTATATTAGAGTGTAGAAGTAGTGGAAAGGAGTTGTAAGCATAAAGACTCTAAAATCATAAAAAATCCATTTAATTTGCAAAAGTTCGAGTGTCAAATTTATAAGAAAAAAGACTCCAACAGATCTATAATTGTTAATTGACCGTCAGACCTAAGGAGGTTCGGTTTAACAAAAAATAACCAGGGTGAGTCCAATAAGTTGTTGGACAAAAATCGATCCTTTCAGTCGGACCGAATCAAGTCGAAGGTTCAACCGATTAAATAGAAAATGTGCTGAATTTTCTGATTTCTTGTTGGACTCTTTTTGTCATTTGCGGTCAGACAAAAAATGGTCTAGGTCGAACCGAAAAACCTTGGAATACCTCTACTAGCCTAATAAACTTGTGCAATTTTAGTTTTAAGGCTATCATGATCAATCAAGTGTTTTCCTATTAAAACTAATCAGCTAGAGGTAGGTTGTTTTGGAATTGGTCTAAGGCTAGGTTCACCAAGGCACCTCAATTTATTTGTGTATTTATGCCTTGATGTCGATGGTTGTCTTTGTCTTCCAATGGGGGCTCGACCGATTCCAGACACACTACCACACATTAATGAAAAATTGATGCACTTACAAAGTTGGTAATGAATGCGTTCATCCTATTATTATCAACATACCAGAGAAAAAAGGATTTAGATATAAGCTTTGTTATCCAATTATTCGACTTCTAAGGGAGTTAGATGTGAATATTACCATATTTGTATCCGTTTCTTAACCATCCGATGCCATTTTGATAACTTAATATTATATCATCGTACTATAATTATGTTTATTCCATACTAACATTGTTTCAATGAAATAAATCTAAATAATTTCTTAAAATCTCAAAATCAATACCGATATGCATTTTATGTTAATCAAACTATGCTAACAAGTAATTAGAAATGATCTAATGCCGCCACTTCATCTTCAGATAAATATGGCCATGTTTCACATGGATCATGTTCAGGTACGGTGCATCCTTCCGGTTCTTACGCCACGCCATTTGCTAATGACTCTTTTATACTATTTTTCCATCAATAAAAAGATAAGCTGGCCAGGCTTAGTGAAATAACCCAGCATGGTTCATAATCATAACAATTAAAATAACATAAAAATGGATGTACAATGATATGAATGTAAATGATGTATGAATGCATCAAAAGGGATAGTCGTCATCTGCTTGGGTTGGAGGTCGTCAACCCGCATCCACCCATTGGGTATGCTTCCACCTTTCGGTAGGCTTGGACATAGCCCGCATCTGGTAACGCTCTACCAGGATCAACATTTCTTCCAGGGAGGGTCCGTAGGATCGACCATGCTTTATGTAAATGTAATGAATAATGGATAGTGTATCAATGTATCGTTTTCATATATGACATAGTTGTCTAGATCAGAATATTCACAGAATTTAGCATACAATTATCATAACAAAATACTCAAATCAGTATATCAATCAATCAAACAATCACAAACGATTTATTTTAATTTTAATGAATTATGAGACAAGTTGGGTTACTCACCTGAGTCTGATAGTGTAGAATCCACAAGATAAATGAGTTGGTTTGAATTCAGAGATCCTTTCAGTTATATCAAGAACATTATTATTCATCTAGTTATTTTACATGGTGGGGCCCACCTTGATATACATCCTAAGTGGCCAAACCCTAAATGATCAAATAATTAAAATTATATGTTTATTTAAATTTAATTATCAAGATTTAGATTTTCTTTTTAAGATCTTGAAATTAAATGTCAAAAAATTAATCAGGGTGGCCCACCGGATGATTGGATCATCCAGATTCTTGAGGTATTACCATGTTTTGCTTCTACACATTAGATGGATGGTATGGGTCTAAGCACATATACACCGATGACCCATCTCAACCTTCTACGCCAAGTGATACCAACACTTGCGTAAAAATCTAAGATTCCTTTATTAAACACTTCTAGATCTGACTAATGTGGCCCATCCGATGGTCAGATTGATCTGAAAATTAGGGCTCTTGTATATTTTGGCCTCAAGGATCATATGATCCGTACAGATATATCACAATTAGATTCCATCCATTCAATATATTCCTAAAATATTACTAAACAAATCTGAAATCATAAAAACATCTCTTTATTAAAATTGACTCTATACACCTATACAATGATAGTGTGGATAATCCACACCATCCATTATATAGATCAAGAAGAAATTAACAATATAATATAAAATTAAAAAGATCTAACGATTAGAACTTACCTAATCGAGCCTTCTTAAAATCTCCTTTCCCTTATTCTCCAGAGCTTTCTATTTTTTTCTATTAAGTAGAAACCTCTCTGTATCCCCTTTTCTTTTTTTTTTTAAAAAAAGAAACTTCTCTTGATAAGATAGGATGAGCACATCCTCCCTTATCTTGAATTTGAATTTTATTTATGACATTTGATAAAAAAATTATTATTACTACTTCAAGAATCGATCCCTAAACCTCTCTGTCAATTAAAAATGTTTCTACCAACTCAACTATTGACTTGTTTTTATTTTTTTATTTAAAAATAAAATCTTTAAATATTTATTTTAATTTTTTAATGTACCAAAAATTAGGGTTGTTACACTAGCAGTCTCTTATATAGAGTCTATGGAGAGAGAGTTTGAAACCCATCACAACTCTCTCCCACGCTCCACTTCTTTGTATCCTAGTTCAACTCAAGTAGCCTTACGTAAGGTTATAGCATTCCGCCCGTAATACTCACTGCTGAACAGATAGGCTGCGCAGCGGATCACCTGAAGTGGGGCCCACTGGTGTACTTTAATCACATGGTCCAACTGAAGGACAATCCAGACCGTTGATCAGTAAGGCCCACTACATAGAGTTCTTACATTCTCCCACTTGGGCCTCATTGAGCAATGTCAATGATTGTCATATAGAGTAATGTTAAAAGCAAGTTTTAATTTTAAGAAAACATCCAAATGGTTAACCAATGAAATAGTTGGACAATATGAGTAATTCTATTCAATCTGGTCCATTAAGACTGTCAGTATCGAAATGCGGTAGTCGTCACAATATTTAATTTAGGCGAAGTGAGGCTAAGTGCGATCACGAGTACTTTCAATCTTAACGACATAAATCAGGAACTAGGAAATATGGTATAAGGATTACACACTTTAGTGTGATGATATGTGCCTATCCTTAAGAGGTCCTGAAGCTTTTGCATGTCTCCAACGAGACACGATTGTAGTTCTACTTACTCAAAATTTGCGCATATATATAGAGAAGCAGAAATAAATCTTTATATCAAAATCATCCAAAAAATAAAGTGCATAAAACGAGATCTCTAAATGTCTGTGAAAATCAAAATACGCATGATAGGGAGCCCTTTAGTGAGCGGATCTACAATCATCTACTTAGTAGCGATGAATTCTACGGACACTTGATGATTCTGAACTCTTTCCTTTACAACATGATATTTGATGTCGATATGCCTTAACCTTGACGAATGCTTGTTGTTACTAAAGAAGGAAATAGCAGCCGAATTATCGCAAAATATTCTCAATGGTTTCGGGATATGCTCCAGTATCCGCAAACCTGAGAAGAAACTCTATAACCATAGTGCCTGATTAGATGCCTCATGGCAGACAATAAATTCAGCTTCCATAGTGGATGAGGCTATGGTAGACTGTTTCACGCTTTTCCACGTTATAGCTCCTCCCACCATCATGAAGATGTATCTTGAAGTAGACTTCTTAGTATCAACGCAGCCTGCGAAGTCTGCATCTGAATATCCGATCAACTCCAACCGATCCGATCCTCTGTATGTGAGTCCGAAGTCTTTTATTCTTGGTAGATACCATAATACTTTCTTTGCAGCTATCCAATGTTGAATTCCTAAATTAGATAGGTATCTTCCCAACATTCCAGTGACAAAGACAATGTCCGGTCGCATACAGACTTGAGCATATATGATGTTACCTACTACTGATGCGTACGAAAATTCTTTCATTCGATTCTTTTTCAAATCATTCTTCAGACATTGAAATAGGCCAAATTTGTCGCCCTTCACAATGGGCGACTGTCCGGAAGCACAATTTTGCATGTCATACCTTTTGAGTACCCTAGTAATATAGGCCCTCTGTGACAGGCTGAGCAGTCCAAGTGATCTGTCACGGCGAATCTCGATGTCAATGACGTAAGAAGCTTCACCAAGATATTTCATTTCAAATCTTTGAGATAAGAATTTCTTGGAGTCGCTCAACATCCTGGTATCACTGCTAGCCAACAGAATGTCATCAACATACAAAATCATCATAATGAACTTACTCCCACTGTTTTAATGTAGATAAATTCATCTACAGTGTTTTCTACAAAGCTGTATGAGGAAATTACTTTATGAAACTTTAGGTACCACTGTCGCGATGCCTGTTTCAACCCATAGATGAATTTCTTTAGTTTGCAAACCAAATGTTCTGAGCCATTAGCTACAAAACCTTCGGGCTGCAACGTGTATATATTCTCATTCAGATCCCTATTAAGAAATGCAGTCTTTTCATCCATCTGATGTAACTCTAAATCCATATGAGCTACAAGAGCCATTATGATCCTGAATGAGTCTTTGTTAGATACTGGTGAGAAAGTCTCCTTAAAGTCAATGCCATCACGTTGGTTAAAACCCTTGGCAATAAGTCTGGCTTTATATCTTTCGACATTACCCTTGGAGTCTCTTTTGGTTTTAAATATCTATTTACAACCAATCAGCCTTATTCCAGTAGGTAACTCTACAAGATCTCATACTTTATTATCCCTCATGGATTTCAACTCATCTTTCATGGCATCAAACCAACGAGAATTATTAACACTTTGTTTGACTTATGTAAAAGATTCTGAAATTGCGGTAATGACCGCTTAAGTTGAAGTAGGAATATGCCAATATGTCTTAGAGGGGGTGAATAGAACTTTTTAATATTTTATGATAATTTAAAACTTATCAACCCAATCCTAAATAAATATACAAGTATCAAGATTTCTTCAAAATAACTCTAATGGCTTCCAAGCCAAATAGAGGATTCAATCACAGAACTATTCAAAGGCTAAACAAGATGCATAACATAGTTCATGATGAATGTGACTGTGTGTGAGGTGTGATTTTACTTAGTTCTAGATAATCATGCGTTAATGTAATATGAGAACATTAAGAGAAATCACATAAGCAGAAGAAGTGAATGGCAATCTCAAATACAGTCGTTTTTATAGTGGTTCGACTACGTGTCTACTCCACTTCCGGCGGACGCACTCAACCCTTGAGTATACCGGATCTCACTAACAGAGGTTTCAAATCAGGTTCACCTCAAACCAGTACAACCTATTCTAGGCTGACTCTAACGTGTCTCCATGACACAAGTTTATGCCCCACATAGGAGCAAGGGTCAACACACAACACCCAAGTTTTAGACCACACAGGTCAAGGACCTACACAAGGACCTAAGAGTTTATGCTCTCCACAGAGCAAGGGTCAACACAAAGCACCCCCACGTGTACTCCCGTCGGAGGCCTCGTATGAGGGCTTGAAAGGGGTGAGAAACACCTTAAACCCAATCCTACAAAAGGAATGATCACAAGCGTCCTCTGGACTCTAATGACTTACATATAAGTAGATGAGCCCCATTAAGCACGTTGATGAAGATCTCCTCCTTTGATGACGAAGAATCTTCAGCTCCCATGAACCGCAACTCAAATGATGTACCAATGTATGACAACGGGTTGGGTTAAGGTTATGATGGAATCCTACTCTATTAAATGTTTTCCTATAAAGGAGACAGCGATTCCAATCGTCTATGCATTCAAGGTATCCCAGCTTAATGATTTTCCATTAAGATGGTAGTTGTAGGATCCTTGAATGCGAAAGTTCATTCCCCAATCCACTCTATTGAATGTCAATGATGAGGGTGGATTGGAGGATGAACTCCCATGAGAGAAAAGGCTTAGGGTATATGATCTGGGTTTAAACACTCAAAAGCACTCTCTGTTTTCTCTACCAACAATTAAGGGCAAGCTCTCATTAAATAGGCAAAAGGTTCTAACAGATATAAAACGGTCACATTTTTGACAGAGTTCGATATCATCGAGCAAGGTCGATATCATCAAGCGTATACTCTCGATCGCATCGACTGACCGCTCGATGATACGAACTCAAACTGTCAAACGCTTTTGAAACTTTCTGCTAACTGGTCGAGGACATCGAACACTCATCGATGTCATCGAATTTCAAACTCCGATTTCATCTACACAGGGTTCTATTCCTCGACATTTAAAAAATGTGAGAGCACTTGCCTTTGAAACTTAACAGGTATAAGATATGATCGGGCAACATTCGATATCATCAGAATTTGAATATCGATGATAGTGTCGATTCATTGATAATTCAAAGGAATTTTCCTATAGGCTTGCTGAATAATTTATGTCCTATTTCAATGACATTGACATAGCCTCGATATGATCGATATTTGAATATCGATTTTATCGAGTGATCCTCGATCCAAGAAAGATTAACTTGAAAACTTGCTGGATAGATTTGTCCCAATCTGATATCATCGAAGGTCTACCGATATCATCGAAATTTGAATTTCGAGGATATCGAGGAGCCCTTCGATATATCGAGAATTCCATGATTTGCCATAGCAGTATTTTGGACACAACAGACCAGATGTCGATTCTATCGAGTCGACTCGATGGACTCGAGATTTAAAATTCGATGATATCGAACAGTCCATCGATTCATCGATAATTCAGTTCAGAGTTCTTTGTGGTTGCTGGACATCTGAAGTCCTCAATTCGATAATATCGAGTGAGCTTCGAGGACATCGATAACAGGGTTCGATTTTATCGAGCCATGTATCGATAAATCAACAAAGGCAGAAAACTTAAAGATTTTCCTTTAAAATAGTTTTCTTCCCTAGGATGTTATATTCAATTTTAAGGGTTTTATATACCTGGTGTTTTGAGACATGGGATGTGAGGCTAAGGTTTACCGTTGGCGAGTTCAGACACACATTCAGTTGAGGCAGACGCTTGAGCGATCTTCCTATGGGGCTCCTTTGTCTTGCTGACTCAACGCTTATGCTAATTGACAAACTAGGGCACTTTTAGATTCAGGATCCTTTTCCACCCTTATGTCAAAGTCATGCTCCTGTAAGTATACGACGTAATCGTCTCGATTTACAAGCCTTCTCTCTCTTTCAGACATTCTCAATGGTTCAGTTTTTTGAGTCTAATCTTGATTTTCCTCATCAATAGTTTGTATATGAGGTTTTACGTGGTGTTCTGCAGTGACTGCAGAATCGACTGCATCATTAATATCCATGTGATCTGGATGGACTATGACTGGAGTCACAGTCCTTTGTTCCTTAAATACAAAATTTCATATGTTCGTGCTCCCACTGTTTTCAGTGTCCTCAATGAATTTGGCATTCCTAGTCTTACCAATCCTGATAGAGTGGGAATGACAGTAGAATCGATAGCCTTTTGATCTTTCTGGGTATCCAATAAAGAAACAACTTACGATTCTTTGATCAAGCTTCTTTTCATGCGGGTTATAAATTTTGGCCTCAGCAGGACAACCCCAAACATGTAGATATCGGAGACTTGGTTTTCTCCCATTCCACAACTCAAAAGGAGTTTTGCTTACTGCTTTGCTGGGAACCCTGTTAAGTATATGAACTGCTGTTTTGATCACATCACCCCACAGAGATTCTGGCAATATCGAATTGCTGACCATGCTTCGCACCATATCCATAAGGATGTGGTTATGCCTCTCAGCCACACCATTCTGCTCTAGAGTATCAGGCATAGTGTACTGTGCGACAATGCCACAATCCTGCAGGTATCTAGCGAATGGCCCTGGATTGCGTCCTGATTCGTCATATCTGCTATAGTATTCACTACCACAGTCAGATCTAACAACTTTAATCCTTTTATCGAGTTGATTTTCAACTTCGACTTTATAGATTTTAAAAGCTTCCAGGGCATCTGACTTCTCAGTAATAAGGTAGAGGTACCTGAAACGAGAATAGTCATCTATAAAGGTAATAAAATATTTGTGTCCACTCCATGATGCTGTAGGGAATGGTCCACAAATATCTATATGTATTACCTCTAATAGGCCTATACTCCTGGTTGCACCTTTCTTTCTAGTTCTAGTCTGTTTTTCTTTTATGCAATCAATGCATACCTTATAGTCAGAGAAGTCTAGATAATGCAAAATTCTTTATCGCACAAGCCTGTCTAATCTCTCACGAGATATATGGCATAGCCGCCTATGCCACAACATAGAGAAATTCTCATAGTCTAGTCTTCTCTTAGATCCCACTTTATTTCCATGCAAGGTATTAATATTATAGACGTAAGAGGCAATTAAGTCTAACTGGTATAAGTTGTTTACCATAAAGACGGTCCCAACTTTAATCGAACTAAAGTAAATGCTAAAGTTATTATTTCCAAATTGAAATGAATATCCCAATTTATCTAAACAGGAAATTGAAACTAAATTGCATCTTATAGATGGCACACAAAATGTATCTACTAAATCCAAAAAATAACCAGACTTCAACTTAAGCCTATAGACTCATATTGCCTCCACGTCTACCTTGACACCATTGCCTACGTATATTGAATGCTCCACATTAGTTGGTAGCCTGGCCTGTAGTAATTCCTGCATAGAATTACATATGTGAATAGTAATTCCTGAATCTATCCACCAGGAATCCCTCGATACATCGGTAAGATTAGTTTCAAAATAGACAAGAATAGAATGATTACCTTCCTTTATGAGCCAATTCTTAAACCCTTCGCAGTCTTTCTTTAGATGACCCATCTTTTTGAAAAAGAAGCACAGTTTGCCTTTAACCCGTTTATTTTTAGATCCATTTCCAGATTGATTCTCATGGTTTCCAGATGGATGACCAGAGGAACCATTATTAGAACCTTGTTTCCTTTTCCTTTTACCTTTATTCCCTTGTCCATGCCTTTGACCTGAAGTCATCATATTAACATTTTGAACTTTAACCATCTGCTTGATCCTGTCTTCTTCTTGGACGCACTGAGTGATAAGTTCATCTAATGTCCACATGTCCTTCAGAGTGTTATAGTTTACTAAGAATGTGCCGAATTAGGGAGGTAAGTTCTTCATGATCAAATGAACCAGTTGATCATCAGTGAGTACAAGCCCTAGAGAACGGATCTTAGAAACAACCTCAATCTGCTCTACAATGTATTCACGGATATTACCTTTTCCATCGTAGGATGAGTGAGTCAATTTATTCAAAAGAATGCTCACTTCAGACTTATCAAAAATTTTTAATTGTTTTCCCATTTCAGTTAGGAAGGCTTTGGCCTTATCTGTTTCAGGCATGACACCCTTCATCGATTCAAAAATCGAATACTTGATGACTTTCAGGCATGTATCATTTGATCTAAACCATGCGACCCATCGATTATATTCAGCTTCAGTGGCATTATTAAATGGTTTTGGTGGTTCTGGTGTTATCAAGGCAAGATCTAATTGAAGGCAGCCTAGTACAACTTTAATGACATTCTTCCATTGAGCATAATTAGACCCATTTAGGGTAGGGACTTGATGCGTATGAGTTGGAATTGAGACTGAAATAGAAGATAATCAATTCAGTTGCTAAGGGAGGCTTCAATTGAATCATCCAAGATAAAGATGGGCCCAACTATCACATCTTAGTAAAAATCTGTTACATCACCATCATTCCTCATGTGGGTGGTAATAATAACATGCTAGTGATCCTCCTGAACATGAAGCTAAGTGATGTTAGTCATGTAAATCTGAGACACTCAACACCTGTGGGTGAGATGAGTCTTTCAGCTTTACATCACCAACACCATTTACTTCACACGTTAACGTGATTGCCAATCGGTAATCGTCTGTGTTTTCGTTACTGCACGCATGACAACGTGAACGTTACTGTGTGCAATCCTCTTTATCCCAATGTTACAAGTCTGTACTTGTAAAATTTTCATCGATCGAGGTCACTATGGTGGCTAACACAACCGAATCCAACACTACAAAGACAGACTTAGAATCGCGATTATAATCCTGCCTCTCAATGGATTATATCTAAACGAGTCTGATGCGGCCCACAAGATGGTCGGTATTGATTATTGGAACATATAGGAACCTTAAAGTGAAACATTTGTATGGGTTTCACATTATATGTTATAATGGTCTATATCAACTTCCAAGGATGGGTAATGGGCTATAACTAGGCCGAATTAAGACTCCGCATGATAAATGAACATTACAAGTCTAACCCTTAACCCTTGACATCCATATGATAGATGGAACCTTTATTACTGAATGGGTAGACCCATGCATAAGTATCCATAAGATGGATAGATTAGTCTACATATTGAGCATTTATTAATAAAAGTTTCAAGGATGTTAACATCCCAGTGAATGAGTTAGATTAGATGCTCATAATCCATCAAATGGATGACCCAGATAAAAATATATATAATAACATCTTGAATATGAACGGTCCAAAACTGGGATCAATGGGTCATACAGGAATCCAGGCCTATCATTTAAATGAGATCCGGATCTAAATGATCCCCTTCGTGGGTCCCAAAGACAGACCCAAAACCAACATTCCGATACTAATCATCCCGTTCGCGGGTCCAGATGGTGGATTCGAATACGAGTAATCGGGTCCAAAGACCCGATTCCATATAAGGCCGTTTTTGACTTAATACCTGCAGTGAAAAAACAAGTCGTTTTCGACCTAGTGTCTGCGGTGAGGAAGAACCAGGTCGATTTCAACCTACTTCAAGCCATGGCTGAAAAGAGGGGGAAAAGGAGATCAAATCTCAGCTGTTCTCCTTGTCCGCCCGATACAATGAGTAGAGATTAAGATCCTTTCATCTCTGTAAACATTATCGGAAGCAGCGGCTGAGGCGGGGACAATGGCTGCCATTGATGGACGCGAAAGCACGAGACGCTGGCAATGGCTCCGGATAGAGGAAGAAAAAGAGATCGAAAGCCATCACCATCGCCTGCACGAACAAGGTTCAACAATGGCTGTCGGTCCAATAGATCATGGTACGGGATTTGGGGTAACTAGAATTCGGGAATGGAAATCCCCAATTGAATAACTGGATTTGGGATTTTCAAAATCCCTAATCTAGATTTCTGTATTTAGGGTTTCAAATCCAAATACCTAATCTGAAAATCTGAATTTAGGATTTCGAACCCAAATCCCTAATTTGAAAAACTGTATTTAGGGTTTCAAATCCAAATCCCTAACCTAAAAAATCTGTATTTAGGGTTTCGAATCCAAATCCCTAATCTTCTGATTTGGGGATTCGAAATCGAAATCCCTAATCTTCTCTGGATTTTGGGGTTATGAGACTGAAATCCCCAATGCTGAGATATGGGATTCGAAACAATCATAATTAAATATTTCTGGATTCAGGGTTTCGTAAATACCTAATTAACTGGATTAATCTGTAATGGATGAATTAGATCATCCATGCCTTTTGCACAGCAGCTCTGATACCAACTGTGGGATCAACTACATGCGCAATAGGCCTACGGATCTATCTGTGCATAGGACATGGGGATCAAGGGTTCAGATGGCTTACCTAACTGGGACGCCATGAATACCAGATAAGAATACCAGAAACTCTGTTGTAGTCTTCCTTTCCTTCACACCCTTATTCAGAATAGTAGATGGGAATTCAGATTCTGTCGTTATGTAGGATCGGGGACCCAGTAGTCTCTTATATAGAGTCTATGGAGAGAGAGAGTATGAAACCCATCACAACTCTCTTTCCCACGCTCCACATCTCTGTGTCCTAGTTTAACTTAAGTAGCCTTGCGTAAGGTTATAGCATTCCTCCTGTAATACGCACTGCTGCGCAGATAGGCTGCGCAGCAGATCACCTAAAGTGGGGCCCACTGGTGTACTTTAATCACATAGTCCAACTGAAGGACAATCCAGACCATTGATCAGTAAGGCCCACCACATAGAGTTCTTATTTCGTAATGATAGCAATTTTATACTATTTTAATGTTTAATTATCACTAACGATTATGCTTCCCTTCCAAATGATCAAAGAGAGTAATAATGGCGATTTTTAGGCCGCTTACCGACAATTCTCAAGAAACAACAGGTCCTGTTGAGGTCAAAATCTGGATCGCCCTCCACTCCTCGGGTGGACCTTGGTCCTGCACAAAAAGGTGAGCAAAGGAGACCCTGGCTTAACCTGGGGACCCTTCGATGCCTAAGTCAGGTCAAGGGAATCGGGGTCTAAGTAGAATTGTAGAGGGAGAGCGTCAGATCTTGCGTACCTGTAGCAATGGGGTCCCCATGTATTTATACCTGACTGTCGAATGGTCTGGGTCCGTTAATCACGACACGATTCACTCAATCAGGGAGATTTTCGGATCGTGGAGATACTGTGCACAATCCAAGGATCGTATAACATATCGTGCGCATCATGCGTATCTACGGGTGAAGTAATCGACCAGTCCGTTTATAATAATTTCTAAGTTCAGCTTGAGGAACGCCCGCCTCGGAATGTGGAGTTGGCTTGGACCTCTTGGCGGGCAGGTTCCAATCGGAGTGGTTATAAATCTTTATCGGATACTGTCTGTTCTTGTGATCTGAGCCGAGTTACTAGCTATCCATCCGATCGGCTCAATATGGCATCAGGTGTCGAAAATACAATGAGCTCAGATCTTCCCAAAACAGAAGCCCCCTACTCTTTGAGGTCTGCTAAGGGCTTGGAGAGTAAACACATGAAAGATCAAACGCCTCATCCGCCGGTTCTCCCGAGCATGCCAAAGTTGTTACGTTTTAAAACTCCATGCCGTTAGGGCTTCCCGCCCACGGGTCTATGCGCAATGGACACGTGGCGACAGTTACGATTTCGAAGTGTTGTTCGCCTATGATCTATTGTGACATGTACTTGGAATAGTGCGTTGGACGGAACCTTTCATTATTCGGGCGTCATTTTGCTTACCTGAAGCACGCCGTTTGATGTTAGAAACATCCCGCCTGACAGAGCCCGAGCCAATGGTGTGTGGCCACATCAGCTCCGAGGTCGGCCCACGACGATTTGACTGTGGCCATCATTGCAGATAATTAATGCGAAGTTTTGGTAGGGTTTATATAAACCCTCATTCGAAGATTTCGGCCCACTTCTACGCTGTGTTTAAGCTGATATCGGAGGAGACAATTTTCGGCGAAGGCGATTCCAGCCACTCAGGGTTTTCCATTAAGCGATTCCGACCGATTGAGTAGTTCCGGTAGAAGCGATTACCTGTGATCGTCCAGTGAGTCTCCTTGCGCCCTTTGTATTTCTTTTTCCTTAATTAAGATGTCGTCCGACATGGAGACCGTGCGGGACTATGGTGACAACTCCGAATCGAAGAGTTCTAGCAATAGGAGAGGGGCCTCTGAAGGCCCCTACGAAGCTGTGCCCTTATACCCTTCGTCCCGAAAGCAGAAGGAGACTGGGGCTCAGACTCGTAGAGCTGGCAGAAAGAAGTCCGCTCGGGCCCCTTGGATCGCCACCACCGAGGCCACTGAAATGCCAGCAAGTGAGCGGGCTTCGGAGGTTGTCCCTGGAGGCTCCGTACTATTGGAGTCTCAAATAGAATGGATCTGTTCGGAGTTTCAAATCCCGGACTCCGTCCGGATAAGGGCCCCTAGGCCCCTTGATACCGCTGGTGCGCATGCTGAGGGGGAAGTCGATATTTTTTTCTATGCGCTGCACTGTGGGGTCCGACTTCCTCTGCACCCCTTCATCCGAGCCATGACAGCATACCTCAGATTGGCTCTTGGGCAATTAGCTCTCAATGCTTGGAGGGTGCTCATTTCAGCCTTCATCATCTAGCGGTAAGTCGAAATTCAGAGCTGATCCCAGCGGAGTTGATGAGCTTATACTTGGTCAAGCACGACAGTAATGAATCATGGTACTATTTTACGACCCGAGGCAGCAAGGGGTCGGGACTGGTTATGAATCTTCCGTCCTCTAACAAAGACTGGAAGAATAAATGGTTCTGGGCTGCGGGTGAATGGGAGGCACCTGTGGCCGAAGTCGGGACTCCGATGACTCGGGTTCCCACCCAATTTTCAAAATCAAGTCGGACCAGTTAATTTCCTTTATCTTTATGCTTTCCTCTATCAGGTCGATGGGACTGAAACCTTTGTTCTTTATCTAGGCATGACTGAGGCATCTGGTTCTCGGAGGAGGAAAGCGGCCCCGACAGCGGAGGAATTGTTGAGGCCCGATTCCCGGACGAAGACCACCGTTCGGAGGAGGTAAGCAACTTTTCACGGAGAAGGTCCTTCAGGTTCGGGTATTGTGGTTACGACTCCAACTACGACCCTAGTTTCTGTCGCAATAGCTCCGACTACGGCGCCTGCTGAGGTTTAAGTCCCAGCAGTCATTGTTCCCACTCCAGCGACCATAACTCCTTCCTTTCCTCCCAATGCCGCTCCTCCCATTGGGGAGGCTCGTCCATCGGCCCCCTGCATTGCTATCCCTTTATCATCCGAGCAGGAGGAGGCCGTTCGGATGGCTGACACCATAATTACTCCTCCCGAGGCCGGAGACGATCTTGGGGCCGAGGCTCAGGCCTCAGCCGGTAGCGGGACCTGGTTTGCAGAAGCAGCAGACTCGGCTCAGGTGGGGACGAGCGGTGGGAGGTTCGAGCCAGGTTACCACCTGTATCGTCTGACGCCCTGGGCTGCCAAACATGCCCCAGAGGAAGACATAGCCCGTCTTCTCGGCATGTCGGATAACTCATTTTTGAATGACATGGTTTCCGTCTTCTATACAGTATTTCCTACCACTCTTTTGCTCCTTAATTTCTATTTCTTCTGAGTACTCATTTTCTCGGTTGCTTAGTCTGTCCCGAAGCTCCTTTCGGCTCGGGAGAGGGCATGGGAGTCGGAAAAATGGGAAGCTGAGGTGGAGGCCCTCAAGGCCCAAGTGGGGGTCCTGTGGGATGAAGGCACCTTTCTTCGGCTCGAGCAGGGTGAACTGCACCGGCAGCTTGAAGACAGGAAGGTCAGGGAGCTTCACCTACAAGAGGTCGTGACTGATCTTGAAGCTAGGAAGCTGCGACTACAAGGGGTTGCAGATGACTTTAAAGCTCGATGGGATGTTGCGGCCGACGAGCTGACCCGAGCCAGGGCTCAGGCGGACTCGCTGGCTCAGGAGAACGCTCGACTGGGCGAGGCTTTTGAGCGAGCTAAAGTCGAGACGACAGAAGAGCGGACCTGAGTTGTCGTTAAGGCGAGGGAGGCTCAACGGGCTGAGGACAAAGCTTCTCTAGACGAGGCAGTGGCCACAGCGGTAGAAGCCTTCAAAACTTCTAAGGAGAGGGACACCGAGGCCGCCAACTTTTACAAACGCGGCTACGATGATTGGATCGAGGCGGTCCTGGGCATGTATCCGGAGCTTAACCTCAATTCTTTGTTGTCCGAAGAAGCTGGAGAGATGCCCGTAGACGAAGTCTGTCCAGATCAGGCCCCCGACGTCCAAGCACCCCCGTCACCCGCTTAGCTCAGATTACTTTTCTCTCCCTTTTTTTTGAACTGGTGAAAACTCCTCTTTTTGGTTGCTTTTTGACCTTCTAATGAGGGTCCATGGATGATGCCTTTTCGCCCTCTAGAAAGGGCGTATGAATGATTGCTTTTCCTTATGCGTTGATTTGCAATTGGTTTTTCGAATGTTGACTGTAGACCGTTTGATCGTCTACCTGATGGTTGATTTTCTTTAAGGCATGGCCGAGCTGGCCCTTTAACGGGTCAGTTCTCTCCATTGCCATTTTATAGAACTTTTGAAGCTGTTGAGGCCTTCACGGCCCGTTTGTTGAGTTCGGACCCATAGAGAGTTGACTCGTCCCACAATTGGCGAGAACCTTCCGCTTTACCCATTAGTTCGCGAGCTGACTCCTATGTTTGGGGAGTCGAGTCAGCGTTTAGGCTTTTCCCCCTACTCAGAGGGGATACTGTGTAGAATTTTTATGGGATAATGTACTAACTCATTCTTTAAGGGATTAATCCATTGAGTCCGCCCCAACATATGAGAGGCAACGTATTCCTAGAAGATAATTCGTTCATGTAGATGAGAAGAGGCGAATTTTATTAAGAGCCTTAAAGGCTTGTCTCTCGGAAGCGTACATTTCGCTGGGGGCCATAAAGGCCTGTCGCCTGAAAGCGTACATTTATCGCGAGCCTTAAAGGCTGGTCCATCAAGGGTAATAAACCTTCAGATGCTCGGCATTCCAGGGGTGGGGGAGGTGACGACCCTCGAGGTCTTTTAGGTGGTAGGAGCTTGGTTTGGTTGACCGGACAACCCGATAAGGCCCTTCCCAGTTCGGTCCGAGTGTCCCAGCCCCCGGCTGAGCGGTATTCTGGAATACCCGGCGAAGGACTAAGTCCCCTGGTCGGAACCGCCTGGTCTTGACCTTCGAATTGTATAATCGTGCTACTTGTTGATGTCGAGCAGCGACTCGGAGCTCAAGATGTCTTTAACTTCTTCCAGCAAATCCAGATTGGCTGTAACCTGCTCGAAATTATGGCTTTCTTGGTAGTTCTCGACTCAAGCCGTAGGGAGGCCGATTTCAACTGGTATCATTGCTTCCGAGCCATAGGAGAGTGAGAACGGAGTCTCTCCCGTTGAGGACTGAGCTGTGGTCCTATAGGCCCAGAGGACGAATGGAAGTTCCTCGGCCCAGCTGCCTTTCGCCTTTTCTAACTTTGTCTTAAGATGGTGCTTGATTACTTTCTTGACTGCCTCTACTTGTCCGTTCGACTGGGGATGTCGAGGAGAGGAGTATGCTGTAACGCCCCGACTTTTCAGGACCCGAGTACACGACCCGTTTTCCAAAAACCCGAGTGTTAACCTTAAATGAT
The DNA here is from genome assembly GCA_021015155.1 of Magnolia officinalis. Taxonomy (NCBI): domain Eukaryota; kingdom Viridiplantae; phylum Streptophyta; class Magnoliopsida; order Magnoliales; family Magnoliaceae; genus Magnolia; species Magnolia officinalis. The sequence continues at coordinate 62,519,982 of JAJHSJ010000016.1, read as the reverse complement.
GGTCTGATATAATATTTTTTTTCTTTTATCTTTCATCAGAGTAAGCAGATGAGCGTAGAATGGACAAGTAAGCATAAAAGGAAATTTTCAAATTTCATTTAGAATATACAAGAGGTTGCCCATAATAACTTATACAAACCAATGTCCTCATTCATATAATTACAAAATGAAATAATATTACATGTGAAATAAAGTAAATTACAACAAATTTGAGATACGAAATCCTGTAGCAACTCTTAGCAATCACAATCATGCATCCCTTTCAAATGTAGCTTACTCCTCGACAATATAAACATGAATTTCACCTGGGCCACCTATACTACCTGTATGGTTATATATTTGATGGATGAGTGACTAACTCAGTGTGAATTTCCCTTAAGATTACACACCGCCGCATTAAGTAAGAAATAGTAAAACATCCAGACAACCAAAACAGAGTAAATGCAGTCTTATTATATGCATGGATGCATGAATGCAATCATCGACCCGGGTAAAACATCCGGACAGTCAGTGCCCCGGGTAAAACATCCGGACTGGCTTTGGGGTCGTCACCCAAGGATAAGACTGGTTATCAGCGCAACACGCAGTGTAATCGCAGAGCATGATAATCCGAGTCAATATCACAATCGAATGACTGGTCATAAGCGCAACACGTAGCGTAATCGCAGGGCAGAGTGATCCAAGTCATCGAAATATACCATGTATGCATGACTTGTCAGCCCATTATTAGTCCATTTACAACCAGCCAATTTAAGTAAGCTCACGGTCACTACGGGGAGCACATGGCCCAGCGTAGGCCGACGGCTCGGGCATAGTGTCCCATAACCACCATCCCCGGCCCATGTGACTACCACCTTAGGATGTTTAATGGTACCTCGTCGACTAGTGGCCAATCATATTACAATATATGGGGCTTACCATCGCATGGTTGTATAATATAAAACATTCAACCTATATAGGAAAAATACTAGAACGAAGCCACATAGGGCGATATCAAAGTAGGCCACATAGGGCGAGTATCAGAACCATGCGATAAAAGACCATCCTTGAAAATCATTGGACACAATAACCCTGGATGTTAGGCCCACATCAATAATTCATCTAGACCACACTCAGTAACCACCAAGTCGAAGGTCCATTACGATCACAACTAGTCAAATTACATCCCAAGTATGGGTGTACATTCATATGTGAAAATTTCCCACTAACGTACTGGTTTAAGTTCCATAAGCAATCCACAAAAAGAAATCCGCAAGCATGAACAATTATACAGGATAATCATGAAGCATGTAATACAACAATTCAATTTCCACTAGCTAACACATGTGATTAAAAAGGGAGATATCAATTATGAATTTAAATAAAAACTATAACTTAAGCTAATGAGAAGATGGAAAGCTCAAGGGGAAGAATCATCACCTTATACTTTGAATCGCTTTCCAGTATCGCTAAGTGCTTGCGCCCTTAGAATTGTATCCTACCACAAATTACGAACTTGTACAATTAGATACAGGTTCTGCACACTACCTAGGTTTAAGATCACAATTTAGGGTTTAAGTTGTCTATCTTAGGGTTTTAACGTCGAATTAGGGTTTTCGCCCTAGGGTTTCGTTGAATGCTTAGATTCTAGGATTTGATCCCTAAGTCATTGGTATTATTATTATCATTATTATACCATAGGCCAAATAATATCCATGACAGGTGTATTAATACACCCATATTAATAATGATGGTTCACAATTTCATATTTAATCATACCGACATTATCTATTATTCTTATAATGGCTAATAATCTTTTAGAAAATACAAGTGATAGTAGTAGAATATTTACTAATGATAATGCAACGAGGACTAATACTAATAATTATCTGAACAAGTATTATACTAATCCTATGATAATTATTTTTCTAATGTTATTAGTCATAACTATCAATAGTGAATCTAGCCATGATGCTAGATACTATGATCTATCATTAAATAAATTACTACTATCTGATAATTACAGTTTCATTTACAATAACTAGGTTATATAGTGGACTTTGGCCCATATTTAATTTAAGGTTAAGATTTGTATGCTAATAAAGGTAAAATTAATTACCATGCTAATCTAATAACCATAGCATAATTATCAACATTAATGATAATATTAATATTAGTTAATCAGGGTAATAGCAATAATTAGTGCACTTCTACTGTCATTGACAACAATTAAGAATGGTGAATAAGCTTTTAATACCTAATAGTTGTATTTCCTCCTATAACAATTATTACTAGAGTATTAACGTGCTAGTGTCTAATTAGGTTTAAATACCGCGCTAATCATGGTAATGCCAAAGATAGTTAAAACAATCTATTTTGGAGTAGAAGAGTTGACTCACCTTGTTGACTAAGTTCGAGTCGAGTTGACTCGGCTCGAGCACAACCACAAACACTTCTTCTCCTCTCCTCCTCCCTTTCTTTCCCTCTTCTATTCAACTCATACACTGCCGACAAAGTGACCAGCAACTCGCTTGATTCTCAGTCCGGCCAGCGAGTCGACTCGGCGATGAGTTTCTCTTCTACTTTTCCATTTTTCTTCTTCCTTTTATCTGTTTCCTTCTCTCTTTCTCCCTCTCCCTAGCCTTCCACAAGGCCTGGGATGGATCTGACCCACGCCCAACTCAGTCCAGACTCGGTCAAGCGAGTTGGACTCGCAGCGGGTCGGGCAGGCTCGGTTCGAGCTGATGCAGCCGCTCATCCTCACTTTCTCTTTCCTTCTTCTTTCTTCTCCTTTCTTTCTTCTGCTTCTCTTTCCTTCTCCTTACCAGATGGTGTGGCTGGACTCTATCCAGCAACTCAGTCAGGCTGGAACTCAGATATTAAGTTAGCAACTGAGTCAATAGCGGTAGCGATAGCAGCAGCTTCGCCTCCTTCATTCTCCTTTGTTTCTCCTTCCTTTTCTTCTCTCCTCTCTCTCTCTATCTCTCTTTCCTTTCTCTTTTCTTCCTTTCCTACATCTCTGTTAGCAAGAACACTGACCCAAACTGAACTCGGTCGGGTCAGTGAATGCGGCATGACAGTCGCTGGTGCGGTACAACAGCCACGTTCTTTCATCTCCTCTTCTTCCTTCTTCTTTCTATCTTCTTTCTGTATTTCAGAGGCCTGATAGAGCCCACGGCTCGACTCGATTTCACCCCGAGTTAAGACGACTCGGTGCAGCTCCATGCTGTGGAAGATGATCTGCCGTTAATGGCAGATCAGGATTCGATGGATATCTCACCAAAACGGCATCTCTAGAGGATCATGACTTGTCCTAGGAAGCTTAGAGAACGAGAAAAAGGAAGCTATACAGGTATTTGGGTGGTGGGTTCGGACTTGAGAGGGATAGGCGGATTTTCGAGTGATACTGCCAGAAAATGGAGGAGGTGTTCCTGTTGCTCGATCGTTATGCCTTTTATGCTTACCCTAACTCTTCCTAGACCATTAGATTGAGATCAGACGGTCGGGATTTAAGCTGCTCTAAACCGCCTCCAGAAACAGTGGGCGGGACTGAAACCGACCTTGGTTGTTGCTTGCCAAGGAGCCCTAAGGGCCTGTTTGTTTTTCAGAGCAATGGGAAATGCAAGGGAAATAGTAATTATTACCATTTCCTACGTTTGAAATTTCATTGGTAATTGTGCCAGTGAAATTGGTTTGAAAGATGTGATTTTAATTTTTGAACTGCAGGGTAATGAGTATGATATATCCATTCCGTACTTCTGTTTTATTACAATATTTTGAAGCAAGGGACAAAAAATAAAGTGGATCCAACACTCAAGTGGCCCACACCAAAAGAAACAGTAGCCCTGCAAAGTTTTTAATGGTAAGTATTGGATTCCCTTTTTTGTATGACGTGGTCTAATTGAGTATTGGATATGCCTCAATTTTTTACTCATGCTATGAATTCAAATGGAATAATGGATGAACGGTGTGGATAAGCGAAATGAATCACAATGGGACCCACAGATATTTTGTAATATTTTTGGTTTTCTTACCAAAAAGTAAGCAGTCAAATCAGGTAATGCGAATTCCTAGGGAAGTAATTATTACTTTTTTTTACCCGGGATTTACCATTTCACCGAAAATCAAACACGCCCTAAATCTCAAGGGAAATGGATGGCTACGATGGATTCATTCCAGTGGCTGAGATTGAGAGAAGCCAACTGTGAGGTTTGCCAGCTCGATACTACGAAAATGGGATTTCTGTTTTTAGAAAAAAAAAACCACCGCAAGCCATACCCTTGCTTGCGTTGCTGTGGACATAAGTACGTACCTAAATGTGAACGGATGCCATGGTCTTGGTCAGGACATCCCGCCCTACACGATGGACGGTACAGATCCACCTTCCAATCACACGTGGTGGGCCTCACCTCATCACAATGAGCGTGGTTTGTTCAAAAGCCCGCAGGTGGGAAACAAAAAAAAAAAGAAAAAAGGAAAAGGAAAGGAGATGTTCTCCTTTTTCCGCTACTGTCGGGTCAGACCCGTGCTGACCGACCTGACATATCTGGTGCACTGCGGGTGTGCACCAGTTGTGCACACGCACTCCATTGAATGGGGTCCACCGTGATGTTTTAATGAAATCCACACCTATCATCTAGTTTAAGGTCCTAATTAAGGTCATTTGACTAGACATGAGGTGGATCCAAAGCTTAGGTGGGCCGTACTAACAGTTCTAATGTCCTTTAGTGTTGATTACATCGACCCGACGGGTGGATCACCCTGAAATTTAACGTTAACGGTTGGAAAGGTCCAAGGGACTATTTAAGCTAAGACCCAAGGGTCAGGTTACGGATATATAGCCTGTTCTGATTTTATGACACTAAATATTATGTTATACTACATTTAATAATATTATTTACTGTTATAATAGTAATTATTATTATTATTAGAAATTATTTTCTTTATATATTTTGTCATATATAATTTATATTATCACAAATTGTTAATACTTGTAAATTATATGAATGTCAGTACGCATAGATTAATGTATGTATATATATACATATATGTTATTTTTATGTATTACAAAATCTATAGTTTGTAATTTATATTAATGATATTGTAAGTATATGCATATGAAATGGATTATAGTTACATATCCCTTTAACATGAAACTTCAAATATTTATAAATTATGTAAGTATCATTTCATAGTATGTTTTTAGGTTGTACTATATTTTTTTTGTATTAAATTAAATCACGTGGTAACACTCGAGTACTGAAAAGTAGGGGTGTTACATATGCATTCGTGATGCAGAGTCCTCGACACATGCTTCGAAATTTGTCGTTGTCGAACTGCCGGCCATTATCTGACACGATGGTACACGGAATCCCAAACCGGCAGACAATGTTTTTCCAGACGAAGCCAATCACCTTCTGCTCAGTGATTTTGGCGATAGGCTCGACTTCGGCCCATTTGGTGAAATAGTCGACGGCGACAATGGCGAACTTGACTTGTCATTTTCCTATGGGTAAAGGGCCGATAATGTCGATTCCCTACTGAGCGAACGGTCAAGAGCCGTTCATAGGGGTCATTTCTTCAGCGAGCTGCCTCGGCACGGCTCCGAAACGCTGGCATTTATCGCATTTCCGAACATAGTCCTTGGTGTCCTCCCTGATAGTCGGCTAAAAGTATCCTTGTCTAAGTATTTTCAGGGCCAAGGCCCGACTGCCGGAATGATTTCTACAGATTCCTTCATGAATCTCCCGTATGACATATTCTGCCTCATCGGCCTAGAGACACCTGAAGTAGGGCTGGGAATGTCCCTTCTTTTATAAAATGCCATCTAGGACGACATATCGGGCTGCTCGGACTCTCAGCCGCCTGACTTCCAACCTGTCCGAAGGGATCTCGTCTGTCGTGAGATAATTAAAGATTGGGTCGATCCAACTCGAACTTGCTCGAACTGGATTGACTTCTTTTTCCTTTTTGTTGATGCTTGGTCGTTCTATGAATTCAACGGGGATGATTTGCGGGATCTTCCCTTCCGTAGCTGAGGCGAGCCGTGCTAAGGCGTCGGCCCATGAATTTTTCGCTCTCGGAATTTGATGGATAGTGCAATTCCAAAACCTTTCGATCAATTTCCTTGCCTCGTCGAGATAAGCAATCATCCTTATTTCCTTAGCCTCGTACTCGGTAGAGATGTGATTTACTACCAACTGAGAATCGCATCGGACCTGAAGGGATTTGACACCCAAACTTGCTGCCAATCTGAGTTCGGCCAACAAAGCTTCATACTCCGCCTCATTGTTTGAGGCCTTGAACCCCAGTCTGATTGCATATTGAATTGTTATGGAGTTAGGCGCGATCAGGACGATCCTGGCCCCGGCCCCTTTTACATTGGACGATCCATCCGCATAAAGAACCCATCCTGGGTTCGATACTGCTTTTTGGTCACCCGGAGGAGCGGGTGGACTTACTTCAACTTCAATACTGATTTCTCTAGTGCTTGGAGTAGTGAATTCGGAGATGAAGTCGACTACGGCTTGATCTTTGATTGCCGTTTTCGGACGAAACTGAATGTCAAACTCACTAAGTTCGATGGCCCACTTTGTCATCTGTCCCAACACCTCGGGTCTCTGAAGTATTTGTTTGAGAGGGGAGTCTATCAACACGATCACGGAATGAGCTTGAAAGTATGGACGCAACCTCCAAGCTGAAATAACGAGGCTGAGTGCTAGCTTTTCAAGGGGCGAGTATCTTGTTTCTGTCGGTACATGGCCTTGCTTACGTAATAAACGGGGTGTTGTTTACCTCTGACCTCCCTGATCAGGGCCGAGCTGACGGCCAAGACTGAGACCGCGAGGTAGAGAAATAGGGGCTTACCTTCTTCAGGTTTGGACAGTAGAGGGGGTAAACCCAGGTACTGTTTCAGTTGCTGGAAGGCTTGCTCGCACTCCGATGTCTACTACGCATTTTTATGACCTTTCAACTTTTGGTAGAAGGGGAGGCATTTATCCGTTGCTCTGGATATGAAACATTCGAGTGCCGCAACTCACCCCGTAAGGTATTGTATTTCTTTGACAGTCTGAGGCGAACTCATGTCGAGGAATGTTTTGATCTTGTCGGGGTTTGCCTAGATACCTCTCTGACTGACTTGAAAATCAAGGAATTTTCCTGAACCGACTCCGAAAGTGTACTTCGTCGGATTCAGCTTCATCTGGTATTTTCGGAGGACGGCGAACGTTTCTCCGAGATCAGTCAGGTGATCGGATGCTTTAATATTTTTCACTAACATGTCGTCGACATACACTTTCATGGTGCGTCCGATCTGTTTGGAGAATATCTGATTCACTAGCCTTTGATACGTGGCCCCAGCATTTTTTAGGCCAAATGACATGACCTGGTAACAGCAGAGTCCCTTGTTTGTGACAAAGGTAGTCTTCTGCCTGTCTGGGGGGTGCATCGCAATCTGATTATATCCAGAATATGATTCCAGGAAAGAGAGTAATTCATGTCCCGCTGTGCTGTCCACCAGCTGATCGATCCGAGGCAACGGGAAACTATCTTTTGGACAAGCTTTGTTCAGATTCGAGTAATCCACGCAGACCCGCCACTTCCCATTGGCTTTCTTCACGATGACCACATTTGCGATCCAATCGAGACAATGCACCTCCTCTATAAACCCGACGTCGAGCAGAAAGGAGACCTCGTCGGCATTGCTTCGTATCGCTCGGCATCGAATGACCTTCTTTTCTGCTTGACAGATTTGTGATTTGGATCCACATTCAGCCTGTGAACCATGACTTCCAGAGAAATTTTGGTCATATCTTGGTGGGACCATGCAAAGACATCCCTATGTTGTCGCAGAAATGTTAAAATTTTAATCCGTTGAGTAAGATTCAGTGATGTTCCGAGCTGAACGGTTCTGCTCGGATCAGCTTCATCAAGCGACACTTTCTCTAGATCTTCCACGGATGAGCCTTCTTAGGGCCCTCGGGGGTCTAGAAAGTTGATGGTGAGCGCCTACTTAACCGACCCTTTTTTTACCGCCACTGTGTAACATCTCCGAGCCTCTCGCTGATCGCCTCGGAGGTAGCCTATCCTGCCCTCGGTGGGGAATTTCATCATCAGGTGATAGGTGGAGATGACTACTCTCATTGCGTTAAGAGAAGGTCTGCCCAGGATGACATTGTGTACAGATGGTACATTGACAACTAGGAAGTCTACCATAAGTGTGACTTGATATTATCCTTCTCCCGCGGTCACGGGGAGGGAGATGGTTCCTTCGGAGATCACTCTTTCACTGGTAAGTCCATGCAGGGGGGTCTTCACAGGTCTGAGATGAGACCGCGGAATCCCCATTCTTTTAAAAGCTTCGGAATAAATCACGTCAATTGAGTTCCCGGTGTCGAACAAGATGCGGTATACTTTTCGGTTCGCTATGATCATAGTCACAACTAGGGCATCATCATGTGGGTGCTGGATTTCGGATGCGTCTTCTTCCGTGAAGGTCAGAGTGCACAGATTTACCCGAAGTTTCTTGCTGGGCCACTCGATTAAATGGACGTAATGTTCTGATTCGGACTTCCGGGAGTGAGCCTTTCGCGCCCTATTTGAATCTCCTCCTCCAGACGAGCCCCCAATGATGGTACGGATTTCGGCGAGCTCCTTGTTCACTCCCCAAGTATAGGGTTGTGATGTAGTAATAACTCGGTAAGATCGAGGTCGAATCCACAGGGACTGGTCGTCACAATTCAAATTTACGATTCTCCTTAACTAATTCAACAAATAAAGGATCAAATTGCTAACAAAAATTTATGGAAAATAACTATTAAGAATAGGAAGAAAATTTAATCAGAGAAAGAGCACTAGGACTTTCGAATCCACCCCTAACTATCCTAACCCTTGTCTTGTCTGTTGATTCACCTTGATCTAGATTGATACCACTTAAATAGAGAAAGTACAATCTGTGTCCTTAATCGGGCATACAGACTGTCTAATTCCTTTAAGCAATGCCATGAACAACATATCCCATATCCTTGGTCGGGTATATGGAATGTACATTCATTAAAGCACCCTGTTCCTTCCTCTATAGGAAACTTGTTCTTGATCAGACCCAAGCACCTGTAATAAGCATCCAAACAACATCCACTATATACTTTGATCAAGTTCATAGATGGAGAAGTATGGAATTTAAACCCATAAAGTTCACTTAGAGAAAAAAAACAAATTAATTGATATTCAAAGTAAATCAACCAATACAAGAGCTGATCAAATTAGGGGCTTCATCTCAGCCCTAGCTGAGAGATTAGTGACCCATAAAATCCATGAAAAAATATTCAATAAAATTCATAAAATCAAAACACCAAACCAATCGATCTCTCTCTCTTCCTCCTTCTCTTTCTTCTCTTTCTTCTCTTCCTGGCTCTGGATCTCGAATTCTCTGGATCTGAATACCTTTCTCATGTCCAAGACTCTTCTTTTATAGCTAATGGAGTGGCTGGAGTGGTGAAAATCGGATTTGATTGGGAGGCTGTCGCACGCGCAGCGAAAGCTTTTTCGCAGCTAAGTTCGGGGCCTCGAAACACCATACTTTCCTCGTTCAAATTCCAACAAACACCGTCCCTTAGGACTTTCTTGGGTCCTCTACATGATGGACGGTTCAGATCTGCCATATGATCAAAGATGGTGGCCCACAATCGCCTGGAAAACCGGATTTCCAAATTGTGCGAAACTTTTCGCACCCTTTTGCTGTCGTGATCGGTGAGCCCCACAGAGGTGTTTTCTGGAAAATCCACCCCGTCCATTAGATTCAGGACGAAATTTCAGTCAGGAATGGGTGGTTTTGAAGGTCCATTAGCACGGCCCACAGAAGAAATCACAAAAAACTCAGTTTTTAACGTCCCGGGGCAGTCCACTTTTGGCCTCTGTACCGCACACGTGTGTACGCATGGGAGTGGAATCTCAGCATGGTTTTGTAGTTCTCATGGCCCTCTACAAGATAGACGGTTCGGATCATCTTTATGGGTGATGGGTGAGGCCCACTACCTTTCGCAAAACGGACCAGCGTCCGTTCGCCGCTGCCGAAAACGGAAGCTTCCGTTTTGAGAGAGAGAGCCGCGGTCAGCACTTGCGCTGACCGGCTGGCCGGTACTATGCACGGCGGGCGTGTATAGACTATGTACACACGCTGTACATATAAAATCCACTGTGATGTTTTCGAGAAATCCAAGCCGTCCATCCTGTTTCTCATATAATTTAAACCGTCTAGGTAAATTTTGAAGAAGTTCCAGATATCAGGTGGGCCCAAAATCAACGGTTTATGGGCTGATTTGTCAGTTGGGGCACTTCCATAGTGATCCGAGGGCTGAAATTTGAAATGTAGGGTTAATTAATGTCCCTAATCCCATGTATAAGGTTTCGAGCCAATCAGATAGAGGGAACCAGGTGATCTTGCATTCTGGACCCTTTTCGGGCCTCTTTATCGTGCTTTCCTCAGATTCCAGGCGTGTATATTCTTCACCATTGGTTTTCTGGAGTACATCTCGTGCTCTGGTAATTCTGGAGCGTCAAATCCATGCTTTTAACATCATTTTGCTATACACGCTCCTAATTTCCTCCTGTAACAAAAACACGAGTAAAATCTGGCATTAAATATTATCATGTATGTAAAATCAAGTAATTACTGGGGTCTATATGCAATATTCGACCCTGATCACACAACCCCCAACCAGCATTTTGCTAGTCCCGAGCAAAACATGCGAAAAATAATTTCAGAAATAAAAGATAATTCCTGTAAACTCAAGTGACTTGTGAACAGATAGCTTGAGATGTGAAAATTCTAAGATTCATGATTGGTGTGTGGAATTTTTCTCTTGGAATCAAGCTCTCAACAGATTTCATAATCAAATTTAAAATATTAATCCATTAATTTGAACATTCCTAAACATTGAGTTCCACGAGTGTATAGTATATTCTCGACGTACAATCATTAAGAGATCCAATTGTCAATTTCATGATATCTTTGGTAAGTTGCCAAGCTTGAAACCAACACTTATCTCTCAGATTAACTTTTCATTTTATCAACCTTTGATTTTTTTTTTTTTTATTATTTATGAGCAGTAACACAAATGGCGGAAATCAAATTCTCACCTATAGGGAGCAAACCTATGGCGAAAACTTGTCGCCTAACTCTTTTTTTTTTTTTTTTGTCAATTATGAGGAATCGAATCTTCATCTATAGGGAGCAAACCTATGATGACGATTATGTGACTTAGCCTTTTAATTCTTCTTTTTACCAAGTTAATCATTCAGTTATCGAACTGAAAACTTAATGTGCGAGATGGATGTGATATGTGAAATATGGCTCAATCAATGTTTACAATTTCTAATCATGGATTATCAATTCAAAATTGACTGTGAAATCAAGTAGATGGCCGAATCCAAGAGTCATAAGTTACCAACATCACATATCTTATAATGTTAAAATCACAACTATCCTTCAAAATCACCTTGAATTCAATAGAAATTCCAGAAAAAATTGTAAAAATTTCACAAATTTTGCTCAAGACCAAGAAAATACTGATTAGGTACCCTAATCTCCCACCCCCAACCTAAAATCTACATTGTCCTCAATGTAAAAGAAATAAGCATGCAATGCACATGGGACAGCGAGAATAAAAGATGAGTGATGGAAAGATAGTACCTTGATGGAGAATCAAGAATCTTTCTCAAAAAATTTCATCATAAGCAAGTTAGCACAAGAGAGAGATCAACAGAAGTAAAAATAAAAGAAAAATAAAAGAAGATCCTACCTATACCACTTTCGCAGGTGCTCTCGATTGCATTTAGCGCATGCAACAAGCCTTTAAACCCCTAGGTTACCCCTAGTGGACGAGTTGTAGTCTCGTGAGGGTTTGCAGTAATGTTACCCACAAACATTGAACTAACTAACAAAGAAATCAACGAAATGCTGGGTTGCCTCCCAGGAGCGCTAAGTTTAACGTCTTCAGCCAGACCAAAAACGGACCATGAATTCATTAATCTTTAAGACCAGGGTCCACCAAAGAACTTACCTCAACACTGTGGTTAACCAATCCCAGACAAGTGATGTGAGTTCCCATGAGCTATGCTATCTGCAATGAGGTAACTGACACTGTCGTCAAATAAGTTAAGGACTTCTGCTCGAACAACTTCTTTCATGTTAGGATCATGCTTCCATTGCATTTTACGTGACATTTCCACAGCATGATCCTTACATACAGTGGGGCACACTCCTTGTATTTCTGCTATCTTCCGTTCAATTGCTGCCTGATATGTTCGAAGAACATTAAGCAACCTGTTCTCTTTCGCCTTCTCAGAGTTAGAAACTGTGCTGTCAGGAATAGTCTCAGAGGGATGAAAAGGTTCCACTTTCGCTCTCCATTTTGCAGTCTCTAATATAGGAGTAGAGTCGAGCAGTGCATTGACTTCGTGGATGGGACTATCTGTGTCAAACTCCGTGCCATGTTGTGCTAAGCAGGTCTCAAGTGGATCTTCAAAAGATGTACGGAAGGAGTCCTGCACTAGACTCTCGATCATGTCCACTTCAAATATGTCATCCAAATCTGCGGATTGTTGTCCTGCATTAAAAACATTGAGTTTAATATTCATGTTACCAAAAGACAACTTCATAACTCCATTTCGGCAATTTATAATAGCATTAGATGTGGCCAAAAATGGACGACCCAAAATGACCGGGATCTGACTGTGAGGATTCTGAACAGGCTGAGTATCTATAACTATGAAATCCACTGGAAAATAAAATTTATCAACCTGGATTAACACATCTTCAATAACACCACGGGGCACCTTGACAGATCTATCAGCTAGTTGTAATGTTATTTTAGTCGGTTTCAACTCGCCAAGTCCTAGCTGCTCATAGACCGAATATGGTAACAAATTGACGCTCGCCCCTAAATCAAGTAATGCCTTCCCGATCTTATGATCTCCTATGCCGCAAGAAATGGTGGGAGCTCCTGGATCCCTAAATTTAGGAGGAGTGTTATGTTGAATCATGGAGCTAAGCTGCTCTGCAAGGAAGACTTTCTTATGAACATTCTGCTTACGCTTTTGAGTGCATAAATCTTTAAGAAACTTAGCGTAAGGAGGGACTTGCTTGATAGCGTCAAGTAACGGGATGTTGACTTGCACTTTTTTAAACACATCCAAGATTTCATCAAAGTTGTTTCTTTTCTTCATTGGTGCCAGACGTTGAGGAAAGGGTGCTTTGGGCACGTCAGCGGCTCTTGGAGAGTCAGAGAGTTTTTGGACTTTGGATGCATTGGTGTGTCTCTCTGCTTCACCTTGATTTGATTCATCCCTAGGTATCTCTATTTTGTTGTCAATCTGTTTGCCTGACCTAAGGGTAATGATCGATTTGGCTTGCTCATGATATTGCCCTTGGTTGGAATTAGAGCCAATCTCATACTGTCCCTTTGGATTAGCCACAGGTTGGCTAGGGAACTTACCCTTCTCTCTCTCACTCAATGTGGCAGCTAGTTGACCCATTTGTACTTCCAGCTTGGCAATGGATTGCGCATTTGCATGTAAGCTTTGCTGGTTGGCTAGTAAGGTTTGTTGGGTGTCTTTTTGGAATTGGAGAGAACTCTGCATAAAAAGATGGAGTGTATCTTCAAGAGATGGTTTCCTTGATTGTGAAGGCATTTGTTGATATTGTGGAAACTGCTGAGGTTGCATAGGAGGATTTCCAGATGGTCCTCCTTGTTGTGGTCCCTTTGCCCAAGAAAAATTTGGATGTCTAGCCCACCCTGGGTTGTATGTATTCGAGTAAGGATCACTCCCAGGTTTTTGAAAAGTATTCATAGCATGTACTTGTTCAGAGAGAAGTTCTGGGGATGCTGCACCAGATGGACAAGACTGCATAGGATGGGCAGGGCTAGAGCATGTGGCACAAGCCTCGGATTGAGTTTGTGGAGGTCCATTATGCAACATCAGAGCATCAACCTTCTTTGTCAGGCCATCAATCTTGGCATGGAGATCTGGCGTGACTCCTATCTCATATATACCACCTCTCTTTTGTGGTTGGGAACTTCTGTCATCTCTATTTGAATAGTCCCATTGCTGGGAATTTTCACACAAGGTTTCAAAGAAGTTCCATGCTTCAACATCACTTTTGGTCATGAATGACCCTCCACTGGTGGCATCAACCATGCGACGGTTTTGGGGTGTCAAACCGTCATAAAAGTATTGAACCTGTTGCCACTTTTCAAAACCATGGTGTGGACATTTAAGAAGTAAGTCCTTCCATCTTTCCCAACATTCATGAAAGTGCTCTCCCTCTTTTTGTGTGAAATTAGTGATTTCTCTACGGAGAGCATTTGTTTTGTGAACAGGGAAGAACTTGTTTAAGAACTTCCTAGACAATTGGTCCCATGTAGTGATAGACCCAACTCCTAGAGAATTCAACCATGCTTTCGCCTTATCCTTCAAAGAAAAAGGAAAAAGGCGCAAACGGATCGAATCGTCTGAAAAGTTTTGAAACCTAAAGTAGAGCAAATGTCTAGGAATTCTTTCACATGATGATATGGGTCCTCCTTGTCTAACCCATAAAAGGAAGGCAACAACTGTATGACCCCAGTCTTCAGTTCAAAGTGTGCTGCCGTGGTGGTGGGCAACACTATGCATGAAGGCGCATTGAATTGGACAGGAGCTGAATAATCTCTAAGAGCTTTAGTTCCATTCTCTTCTGCCATTTCAAATAGGATGTTTCTAAATCTTTTACGAAAAGTTCTTTCTATTTCAGGATCAAAAGGTGCTAGTTCTATATTCAGAGATCTACGTCCTAGCATAAACTATGTTATTGCAATGTAAGAAAGGAAACTAAACTAAAAAGCAACCTAAGAGAAATAAAACTAGAACTAGAACCTATGAGATTCTAAAACAAGTTAAAACTATGTCAACAAGAATGGGAAGAAAGAACCCAGGAAAGGAGATGATTGATGTCAGAAGATTTAAGAAGCTCCTCCTTCACTTAGTAGCTTCCTTCCCCAATTCCTGTAAATAAAAACAAAAACAAATAAGTTTCCTAAAATAATGATAGAAAAATCCTAAGCAACGGTTAATTTCTAAAAAAGAAAGTTTCTAAAACTAGAAAATAGAAAGTTACCAAATCCAAAGTTAGAAAGTAGAAAATTCCTAAAAATTGAAAACCTAATCTCAAAATAGAAAGTAGAGAGGACTGGAGAATTTAGAAAGATGTTATCAATTGGAGATCTATGTTAGAATCCTGCAAAAGAAAACAAACAAGTTAGTTTCTAAAACAGAAAATCTAAAATTAGAAACTTCCTAAAGAACAAAAAAGAAGAGTTAGTTTCTAAAAAGGAAAGAAATCCTAGAATTAGAAAGTTACTAAAAATAAAAAGCTAAGTAGGTTTCTAAAAAGAAATTTCTAAAAATAGAAAGTTAGTTAAAAGAAGAATCTAAATCTAAAAATAGAAAATAAAAAAAATAAAAAAAAAGAAATTCTAGAATTAGAAAATTCCTAAAAAGTAAAATCCTAATTCTAAAAATAAAATTAGAAAGAATAAAGAATTTAGAAAGGGATTACCAAATTAGAAGTTTATTTCAGGACCCTACAAAATAGGAAACAGGTTAGTTTCTAAACAAAAACTCTAATCTAAAATTAGTAAAATCCTAAGACTATGAATTATGATAAGAGAGAATCTTAAATCTAATTTGGATCGAAACAATCCCCGGCAACGGCGCCAAAAACTTGTTCACTCCCCAAGTATAGGGTTGTGATGTAGTAATAACTCGGTAAGATCGAGGTCGAATCCACAGGGACTGGTCGTCACAATTCAAATTTACGATTCTCCTTAACTAATTCAACAAATAAAGGATCAAATTGCTAACAAAATTTATGGAAAATAACTATTAAGAATAGGGAAGAAAATTTAATCAGAGAAAGAGCACTAGGACTTTCGAATCCACCCCTAACTATCCTAACCCTTGTCTTGTGTTGATTCACCTTGATCTAGATTGATACCACTTAAATAGAGAAAGTACAATCTGTGTCCTTAATCGGGCATACAGACTGTCTAATTCCTTTAAGCAATGCCATGAACAACATATCCCATATCCTTGGTCGGGTATATGGAATGTACATTCATTAAAGCACCCTGTTCCTTCCTCTATAGGAAACTTGTTCTTGATCAGACCCAAGCACCTGTAATAAGCATCCAAACAACATCCATCTATATACTTTGATCAAGTTCATAGATGGAGAAGTATGGAATTTAAACCCATAAAGTTCACTTAGAGAAAAAAAAAATTAATTGATATTCAAAGTAAATCAACCAATACAAGAGCTGATCAAATTAGGGGCTTCATCTCAGCCCTAGCTGAGAGATTAGTGACCCATAAAATCCATGAAAAAATATTCAATAAAATTCATAAAATCAAAACACCAAACCAATCGATCTCTCTCTCTTCCTCCTTCTCTTTCTTCTCTTTCTTCTCTTCCTGGCTCTGGATCTCGAATTCTCTGGATCTGAATACCTTTCTCATGTCCAAGACTCTTCTTTTATAGCTAATGGAGTGGCTGGAGTGGTGAAAATCGGATTTGGGAGGCTGTCGCACGCGCAGCGAAAGCTTTTTCGCAGCTAAGTTCGGGGCCTCGAAACACCATACTTTCCTCGTTCAAATTCCAACAAACACCGTCCCTTAGGACTTTCTTGGGTCCTCTACATGATGGACGGTTCAGATCTGCCATATGATCAAAGATGGTGGCCCACAATCGCCTGGAAAACCGGATTTCCAAATTGTGCGAAACTTTTCGCACCCTTTTGCTGTCGTGATCGGTGAGCCCCACAGAGGTGTTTTCTGGAAAATCCACCCCGTCCATTAGATTCAGGACGAAATTTCAGTCAGGAATGGGTGGTTTTGAAGGTCCATTAGCACGGCCCACAGAAGAAATCACAAAAAACTCAGTTTTTAACGTCCCGGGGCAGTCCACTTTTGGCCTCTGTACCGCACACGTGTGTACGCATGGGAGTGGAATCTCAGCATGGTTTTGTAGTTCTCATGGCCCTCTACAAGATAGACGGTTCGGATCATCTTTATGGGTGATGGGTGAGGCCCACTACCTTTCGCAAAACGGACCAGCGTCCGTTCGCCGCTGCCGAAAACGGAAGCTTCCGTTTTGAGAGAGAGAGCCGCGGTCAGCACTTGCGCTGACCGGCTGGCCGGTACTATGCACGGCGGGCGTGTATAGACTATGTACACACGCTGTACATATAAAATCCACTGTGATGTTTTCGAGAAATCCAAGCCGTCCATCCTGTTTCTCATATAATTTAAACCGTCTAGGTAAATTTTGAAGAAGTTCCAGATATCAGGTGGGCCCAAAATCAACGGTTTATGGGCTGATTTGTCAGTTGGGGCACTTCCATAGTGATCCGAGGGCTGAAATTTGAAATGTACTGTTAATTAATGTCCCTAATCCCATGTATAAGGTTTCGAGCCAATCAGATAGAGGGAACCAGGTGATCTTGCATTCTGGACCCTTTTCGGGCCTCTTTATCGTGCTTTCCTCAGATTCCAGGCGTGTATATTCTTCACCATTGGTTTTCTGGAGTACATCTCGTGCTCTGGTAATTCTGGAGCGTCAAATCCATGCTTTTAACATCATTTTGCTATACACGCTCCTAATTTCCTCCTGTAACAAAAACACGAGTAAAATCTGGCATTAAATATTATCATGTATGTAAAATCAAGTAATTACTGGGGTCTGATATGCAATATTCGACCCTGATCACTCCTCCGTGGCGTTGTTTGGCTGCTCTCGCTCTCTTTCTCCTTTCTGAGCGGCTTTTCCTTCCTTGGTGTATCGACGCAGATGTCCCTTCCGAATAAGGGCTTTGATCTCATCTTTGAGATCTACACAGTCAGCCATATTGTGGTCGTGGTCTCGATAGAAGCGGCAGTACTTGCGCTTGTCTCGATGATCCGAGTCGGCCCTCATGCAGACTGGCCAATTCAGTAACTTTTCCCCTCGGATATTTAAGAGAATCAGCTCAGTTGATGTATTCAAGGGGGTGTATGAGCGAAATTTTCCCTCTGGCCTTCTGCTCGGTCGACGATCACGAGGAGCGCGGTCATCAGTCCCTTTGTTAGACGGCTGAGATTCCTCATTCCTAGGCCTCTTCCCTTTGTCATTCGTCTCTGTCACTTGGACACTTTTACGGGCATTGGAGAACACCTCTGCGTTGGTGTACTTCTGAGCTCTGGTCACAAGTTCAGCCAGTGTTTTCGGCAGGTTCTTTCCAATGGAGAAGGTGAATCTCCCTTCTTTCAGGCCGCTGAACACAGCCGCGAGCGCCATTTTGTTATTATAATCTTCCACCTGTAATGCTTCCTCGTTGAAACGAGCGATGTAATCTTTCAGTGACTCCTTCGGCCCTTATTTGATAGCAAGCAAGTGAGTGTTGGGCTTTCGGCTTCTCTTACCACTTACGAACTGGGTAAGGAATAGTCGGCTCAACTCTGCGAAGGAACTGATGGAGTTTGGTTTGAGCTGCCGGTACCAACTCCGAGCGGATCCTGTTAGCGTGATCGAGAACCCCCGGCACATCATAGCATCCGTCGCCGTCTAGATCTGCATCCAAGATCGGTAAGCTTCCCCGTGCTCGGATGGGTCCCCAGACCTAGAATATTGAATGACGGGAGGTATCCGGAACCTCTGAGGCATCACCTCATCCATGATTTCCGAGGTGAAGGGAGGTTCGGTCTCTTCCATCATTGCCTGAACGGCAGTGGGAACTGACGTCGGTTGTTGCTTCTTCTCCAGAGCTAAGAATTTGTCGCTGAGCTCTTCGAACCGCTTCTCTCACGGGTCTATATTTTCTGCTACGATTTCTTGGGTGTTCTCTATCTCCGGAGTTCTTCTTCCCATCCTCCGTTCTAACCGATGGCGAAGATTCGTAGGTGCCAGGGCTGACGTGACAGAAGCATTGGTCGGAGCTCGTCCTGCAGTGTTTCGAGCAGAGGCTCGGACGTGGGTTGAGAGAGGATGTTGACCCGACATCGGCGCTTGAGGGTGTTGGGGCGCCTCGGGCCTCACACTCCTCAGCGCGAAGTGAGCTTCCACGACCGGACCGACTAGTTCGGGAACAAGGTTTTCCTGAGCTGAGTGCAACCGCGTCTCCCGTTGTTGCTTCATCCTGTTCACTTCATCACGTAAGGCTTCTATCTCGCCCTGCATGGCGCGATACTTACTCGCCCGTTTGCAAGAACGTTCGGAAGGCCCCGGGGCTGATTCCGCGTGAAGTAGCGAGGAGGAGCGAGTTTGCTCGTTCAGCTCCGGTTTCGCAGCTACCGCTTTCTTCTTTCCTCTAGCCATTATACTCGAGAATAGGAACCTGACTTTTTGTATCAGCTTCCCACAGACAGAGCCAAAAATGTTGAGGTCAAAATCTGGATCGCCCTCCACTCATCGGGTGGACCCTGGTCCTGCATGAAAAGGTGAGCAAAGGAGACCCTGGCTTAGCCGGGGGATCCTCCGATTCCTAAGTCAGGTCAAGGGAATCGAGGTCTAAGTAGAATTGTAGAGGGAGAGCGTCATATCTTGCGTACCTGTAGCAATGGGGTCCCCATGTATTTATACCTGACTGTCAAATGGTCTGGGTCCGTTAATTACGGTACGATTCACTCAATCAGGGAGATTTTCGGATCATGGAGATACTGTGCGCAATGCAAGGATCGTGTAACATATCATGCGCATCATGCGTATCTACGGCCGAAGTAATCGGCCACGTCCGTTTATAGTAATTTCTAAGTTCGGCTTGATGAACGCCCGCTTCGGAATGTGGAGTCGGCTCGAACGTCGGGGCAGGCAGGTTCCAATCAGAGTGGTTATAGATCTTTATCGGATACTGTCTGTTCTTGTGATCTGAGCCGAGTTACTAGCTATCCGTCCTATCAGATCAATATGGCATCAGGCCTCGGAATTACAATGAACTCGGATCTTCCCATAATAGGTCCTTAAGAGGGTTTGGCAGTGAATGTGTAGTTACCTAATCAGAGAAAATCATACTTACGAGCAGAACTTTTACACTTTTAACCCGATTACTCAATTGGTAAGCGGTCCAACACGGATACTACCATACCCCACCAGCATCCGACCCGAAGGCCCTAACGATGGGTCGCACTGTGTGCCAGCCTCAGAATCCACGGCTTGTCCAGCATTTTCCACTCTTTCACGTACCTCTCACACACATGCAAGTACCTCAGCATGTGCTGACATTTCAATCCCACCTTGCACGCTCGCACACGGAAACGGATTGGCTACTCCCTCTGCCACCAACCCATGGCTGATGGTCGGTGCTCTGTGGGGCCCACCATGATGTATGTATTTCATCCATGCCGTCCATCTATTTTTATAGAACATTTTATGTTATGAGAGAAAAAATGAGGTATATCGAAATCTAAAGTGGACCGCATTACAGGAAACGGTGTTGAATGAACGTTGACCATTAAAAACGTTTTGGGGCCATAAAAGCTTTGGATCAAGCTTATATTTATTTTTTCCCTTCATCTGGGTCTTTATGACCCAATCAACAGATTGGATGTTAAATAAATAGTACAGTGGGCCTTAGGAGGAATTTAATGGTGGATATCAAACACTATTGTTTTCCTGAAGTGTGGTCCACCTGAGATTTATATCCCTATCATTTTCTGTATAAATCCTTAAAATGGTACTTAAAAATGGATGAACGGAGTGGATGAAACAAATACATCATGGTGGGCCCACAGAGCACCGACCATCAGCCACTGATGTCAGGGGGAGTAGCCAATCCGTCTCCCTCGCACACGCCCGTGCCTCAGCAGTCAGCACAACGTTTTCTACTCCGTCCTGTCGTTTCTTTATACACGCGGCGACTGGCCGATGATGCATATCCACTAATCTTTTTCACTCAGCTTCCATGCAAATTGCAATGAAGCGGAACCGACATGATGATTCTCCCTACCGACACAAGGTTGTTCATGTGGCCCACACGTTACCAAAATCGAACCGTCCATATAATGGGCCCTGTTTCGATGGGAGATAAGGCCCAGTTAGCCTTTTGGATGACGTGGACGGTGAAAAGAAAATATCAGATGTTTTAAGTAAGTCTTCATTGATCATAGGCTAGGATTGTTCGATCGATATGATTTCGGGTTATGATCTATCTAAATTATTTCCCAAAATTTGAACGTTTTAGATTTGGGTTTTAGAGATTATATGTGTGAAATCAGCTATGGCTTGAGTACGATCTATCACGCTCTGTCGGAGTATCAAATAACCTATCCGGAAGCGGATTGCGTCCTGTCCCCGCCGTCTCTAGCCACGAAGGGCAGTTCTGTGGACAGGCCAACTGTAATGTATCGGTTTATCAATGCCGTCCATCCTTACTCTCAGATCATTTTAAGATATAAGAATAAAAATGAGGCAGATCCAACGCTCAAGTGGACCACACCATTAATGACTGTTGCATATAATGCAACTGGCATTTAATACAACGAAGCTTATTATTTGGTGTGGTCCACTTGAGTGTTGGATCTGTCTCATTTTTGTGCAAAAACTTTAAAATGATCTGAGAGGAGATATGGACGGCGCGGATAAACCGATACATCAAAGCAGGCTCGCCCACATAACCGCCCGTTCGTGGCTAGAGACGGGCGTCCTATCGAAGATATCCACTGCCTAAGGTGACGTCAAACGTGCTACACGTGTGCCCGTAACGTGGCACCAATCTATGTTACTTTCTCCTGTTGACACGTGTACGGCCTGTGCCTACCCTTACCCCCACCTCTCCACCTATTTAAACCCCACCCCATTTACGATTTCTCCATCTGCTCTCAAATATTCGTATAAGTTGATTTTCAACCGTTGGATACAGTTAAATATGGCAGAGAGGCGTGATGAGTATGGAAACCAGGTTCACCAACCTGGCACCATAGGTCGACCTGGGACAAACCCGGTTCACCAAACTGGCGAATATGGGACAAACCCCGTTCAGCAAACTGGCACCACAGGTGGACCTGGGACAAACCCGGTTCGCCAAACTCGCACCACAGGTGTTGGTGGCGAACAAGGCCAGCTCCACCGTTCAGGCAGCTCCAGCTCTTCCGTAAGTATATTTGATGTTTCTTAAGGGTATTCTGGTCATTTCACTTAGTGGGTGGATCGTGTTGTGGACTAGATGAGCCAATCAACGGTTGTGATTATTGCTTTTGTGCACCGTATCTTGCGACGATGATCGATTGATACGTTGGATAGTGATGAGCGGACCGGATGAGCCGTCCATCGTACAGGCTTTGGCTGGCGGACATACTCACTAAAAGCCTTTTAAAATAGAATTATAGGGTGATATGAGGTCCACCAAAGCCTGTAACAAGGAATTACAATCACAACCGTCAATCGGCTCATCTAGTCCACTCATCGTGATCCAGATCTGGTTTTCCAGAGAAACGGGATTTATGTAGGCCCACACATCACAAAAATCTTATATTATGATGAACACAAGATAAACTGAGCAGTAGCAAATCTACGCGGTTAGATGGATTTCATTGTTTTTAGAACTTTGATTTATCTGTGTATTTTGTAGTCGGAGGATGATGAACAAGGTGGGCGTAGGAAGAAGAAGGGTTTGAAGGAGAAGCTGACAGGTGGGCGCAAGGCGACAGATGCCAGTCATCCAGGGTATGAGGGTGGACAGGTGGGCCACGAGCAAGAGAAGAAGGGTATATTTGGTGGTCACAAGGCGACAGATGTCAATCATCCAGGGTCTGCGGGTGTACAGGCGGGCAACGAGCAAGAGAAGAAGGGTATGATGGACAAGATCAAGGAGAAGCTGCACCAGTAGAACCTGTGCTTACAATATACGTGTGGAGCTAGATATCTAGGTGTCTATGTTGCTAAA
This sequence comes from Magnolia officinalis, assembly GCA_021015155.1. Classification (NCBI taxonomy): domain Eukaryota; kingdom Viridiplantae; phylum Streptophyta; class Magnoliopsida; order Magnoliales; family Magnoliaceae; genus Magnolia; species Magnolia officinalis. The sequence goes on along the minus strand of JAJHSJ010000016.1, from coordinate 62,497,057 downwards.
ATACGCATGGAGTGTTTACGTTGTTTCTTGTTTGTAATAAGCTGCGCGTGTTTCTTTCTAGTTTATTATGTGGTAAATAAACTTCTTATTGTGTGATATAACTTGGCAGTTCTGGTTATTTGTGATTTATGTGTTTTGCCACCTTGTGAACGGGTTAGATGAGAGCTATAAACAGCTGGGTGGGCCCCAGAAAGGTAACCTTCTGATTGTGGGCGTCCGCTATCCCACTGTTTCTCGTGGTGTGGCCCACTTTTGAGTTTTTGATCTGCCTGATTTTGGGCATAAGACCCTGACATGATCTGTACACCTGATGAACGGAGTGGATTTTGGGCATAAGACCCTAACATGATCCAGCCAACTAACACACGGTCTGGATTATTGGTGTGTGCGGACCTTATTTCTAAAAAAACAAAACCCAAGGTCTGCATCGTTGATGTATGGCCCCACTTCTAATCCAATCCATTGATCTAGGCTGTTCGTTAGGTCGATCCGTGACTTGTGTGGGCCACACCGCATTCAAAAGTTGAGAGAGGTTACTCTCCATTAAAACATCCATAATCATTTGTTGGGGCCACGGAGATGTGGTTAAGCAAATCCAGCCCATTTATTATGTGTCCCGCTTGCATGAGGGGTCAAATCAAGTTTTAGACTCATCCAAATTTCAAGTGGGCCCACCAAGTTCTTTTATATGTTTTAGGCACATCTTCACATGATTTCAGGTCGCATGGCCCACCTGAGTTTCCTTATACGGGATGATATTCGGGATATATCCCTTTAATGATATTTGGGATATCCCATCATTTAAAGGGACCCATCTAATGTATGGTGTTGATGATCCACATACATCATGGTGGAGCCCGCACAGCTCAACTTCGATGATCTACATACGTCATGGTGGAGCACGCACAGCTCAACTTCATACCCACACAGCTCGACCTCACGGAAAGTTCTCCCATATATACATACACACACGCATGGACTTCCATGCAAACGTCACACAGATCCGGCAAAAATAACAACTTAATCAATGGCTTAACTATGGACGGTCAAGATCATTTACACTAGAATAGTTCCAATCAACAATACGAACCGTCATTTGTTGACTTATCATCATGGATCGCTTATGATTCTATGAATCAGTCCTGTTATGTAATCTAAACCTTCCCATCAATTCCTCGGAAAAGGGATTAGCCAAGAAATTAAAGTAACGACAAATCAAGGGTAATTTCCGTGTCTACACCGACAGCGGATTAGATGTTACGCGTCCGGTAATTAGTGGGTATTACCCTTACGGTGGGGCCACCTTAATGATGGGTTGTATATATCCTGGCCGTCCATCCCATTTATACGGCCAAGTTCTAAGGACGTGCTCCCAGAAATTAAGCAGATCCAAATCTCAGGTGGACCGCACCAGAGGAAACAATGGTGTGACTAAACGCCCCCACCACTAAAACAACTTTCTATGCCCTACGTAATGTTTCTTTTCTATTTTGGCCAGTAATGCCCAATGTAACGTTTCTTTCCCATGTTGGGACTTGCAGAAGCACACGACGAAATCATACACAATCCCATGAGCCAAGATAGAATCAAATAAAGTAATCACAATCGCAGTAATTACACTATGAAAATGTAAAATCAACTATTTTAATATTAAATATATATATATATATATATATATATATATATATATATATATATATATATTTATATACATATAGATAATGAAACTTAAAAATATACACTATGAATATATATACCTTGCGTGTAAAGATTTAAAATTTTATGCTAAAATGATATGTATATATTTAATATATATAAGACATTATGAAAATAATATTATATTAAATGGACATAATGAATAATAACTTCACAACTAATTTCACGATATAAAATCAAATTATAAATTATAGGATAGCATCGAATGTCTTTTATAAGTATGTATGCAAAAATCAGTAGGTACTTTTATAGAATTGTATATTATTTAATAATATAATTATTAAATACAAATATAAATTTAATCAAATATAACATTGTACATCTATATGATATTGTATATTATGAATTATATGTTAATGAATGTGTGATCAATAGCACGTACATAGTAGCATGTTAATATTAAAATTTTATTTATATAAGATTTTAATCATTATAATTAAAAGTAATATATAATGATGATAAAATTTATATTTATATTAGATTGGTTAGTAATATATTATGGAAGCCTCACAAATGGTCCATTTAGGTCTTTTAACCGCTGACATTCGAATTCGGGATCATCCGACCGTTAGATGGACAGAAAACCACCATTAGGACCTGAGATTGATTCGTATGGCCCACCTGGATTTAAGATCTGGCCCATTATTTTGTCTGGGCCTCAGCGTGATCTGACAAAGAAAGTAGATGGCGTGGATTTATCATAAACATCATGGTGGACCCCACCTCACAGCGGGTGTACACAACCAGGATGTGCACCCGCCGTGCACCAGCTTCCCGAACACAGTCAAACAGGTCTGACCCGCATTTTCCATAAAAAGAGAAATCTCTCTTCGTTGTGACAGCCGACGGACAGCGTCCGTTCTCGTCCGACCGTGGCCCACCATTAGCGTTCATCAACGCGATCCAAGCCGTCCATCGTGTTTCGGGCTTGGGCTCGACCAAAACCTTACTCATCTCACACATGGGGATGCATGTGCGTGGGCACAATATCCGGCACAAACGGACCCTACAAACACTAGTTTCTGAAAATAGAAACTGTCCTCATTGCCAGCTGGCACGATCCGGGTGTGAGCAATTCCTCTCATCCCGACTGTCCATTTCAAACCAATCCCATCCCTCCATGCTAGGTTTCCTCTTCATAAAGAGAATGAGAATGAGAGGGCAGCTGTTTCCGTCTCCTTGCAAACCCACCGAGCTAACTCCTCCCAACTTCCTTAGGGCTTCGATTTCAGCCATCCAAAAGCTCCATGGAGCTCATCCGAATCATCCACAGAAGTTGGATCGGAGGAAGCAGCCTTTGCTCGTGATCCACCATTAATAGCGGATCGTCTTCCTCGGCCAAGTGCGTCGAGTCTGTCCGTTTTGACGCCTACATTGCTGGGCGTTTTCAGTAGCAGACCGGGAGGGGAAAGAAGAAGAGAATCATGAAAGAAAGGAAAAGAAATGGAGAAAGAAAAGAGAAAGGAAAGAGTGAGGACGGGAGGATGAGATCGAACTGGTGCCACTCTGCACTATGGCTCGCTGACGAGTCAATCCGAACAAGTCAGATCATTCCTAGGCATGCAATTGTTGTTGCTGGACCTCCAGTAGAAGAAAGGAAGTATAAGAAGCAGAGAAAGAAGGAGGAAATAGAGAAAACAGAAGGAAGGAAGGAAAATGGGGAGAGAAGTGCGGCTATGCACCGCGCCGCCTCGACCCGACTCACTGTCGAGTCAAGCCCAGGTGAAAGTCCATCTCTGGACGCTCCAACAGATGAGGAGAAGATGCAGAAAGAGAGGAAAATCAGAAGGAAGAACAGAGAGAGAGAGAGAGAGAGAGAGAGAGAGAGAGAGAGAGAGAGAAGGGAAGTTGGAACCCGGTTTGGTTGGTGAGTCAACTGGACTCGGCTCGGTTTGAGCCACAACTTGACCAGCTAGTCAGTCTCCATCGTGGAGTTTCCCCAGCAGTATGAGGAGAAGAAGGAAAAATAAATAAGGAAGAAAGAAGAAGAGGGTAGTGTTGAGCTGAGTTGACTCACCGAGTCATCCTGTTAGCCCATTAGCTGGGTCGAGTCCAGGGCCTATTGGACCTCCCTACTTAAGAAGAAGAAAGTGTGGGTGGAAGGGAGATAGTGAAGGAGAGAGAATAAGGTGCATGGGTGTGCTTGGGCCGAGCTCGCTCGACTTGAATCTAGTCACCGAGGTGAGTCCATATTTTCCATTCAGATTGAGATTCTTCCAATTAAAATTAGTGTCGTTGTCATTCCCATTACCATTAAGATTATGTATATTAGGGTTGAACAAATTATCTATATTAATATTAGTATTACATATGAAACAAAGCTATCATTTTTAACTATTAGTATTCTATTGTTTTTTTTGTCATCATTAGACATTATCATTGATATTAGAGCATACCATGAATTCTCGTCACAATGATTGTTAGTATTAAGTATATTCGTAATATTGACGGTTGCTTTGAAGTTATTAGTATTACTAGCATTACGATCGAATGAGCATCGATTAGCACTAAATCCTAAACCCTATAAGTAATCTAAACCCTAGGCTAATTATAGAATTTCATAATTCATGATAAGTCATAGTATCTATCATCGTGGCCAAATTCATTATTAATACTTAGGACTAATAGCAGTAGAAAAACATTCATCATGAAATTAGTATATTACGTAATTCTTAGTAGTAGCCCTTATTATATTAGCATTGGAAATTATTCTAGTACTAGTACTTGTATTATCGAATAGATTATCAGTCATCATAATAGATACTATTAACTTGTTACGCTTATATTATTTATTATAAATGAAACTACCTTTAGTGATATTAGCATGGAATCCATCACTTGAAAATATTATCTCTAATAATAGGTTGTACTATTCTATTTCAGTTGTAATACTAATTAATACCATGGTCACAATAATGGTTATATCGTTAACGTTAAATGGTAACTAATACGCCAACTAGAGTTCAAATCCTAGGAACTAAATTTAAGACTAAACCCTATGATGAAGCCCTAACTCTTTACCAAAACCCTAAAAATAATCCAAACCCTAGGTAGTGTGTAGAGCTTGGATCTAATTGTACAAGTTCCTGATTTATGATAGGGATTGATTCTAAGGAAACGTGCATTCTCTATCAACACTGGTAGGCGTTCAAAGTGTAAGGTGATGATTCTTCCCCTTGAGCTTTCCATTTTCTCATTAGCTTAAGTTATAGTTTTTATTTAAATGCATAATTGATATCTCCCTTTATAATTACATGTGTTAGCTGGTGGAAATTGAATTGTTGTATTACATGCTTTATGATTATCCTATATAATTGTTCATGCTTGTGGATTTCTTTTTGTGGATTGCTTATGAAACTTAAACTGGTACATTAGTGGAAAATTCTCACATATGAATGTACACCCACACTTGGAATGTAATTTGACTAGTTGTGATCGTAATGGGCCTTAAACATGGGTTGAATACACATCACAAGGGGCCTCAAATACGAGCCGCAGATACATCACATTGGGCCTTAAACACGGGCTGAATACACATCACAACGGGCCTCAAATAGGAGCTACATATACATCACATTGGGCCTTAAACACGGGCCAAATGCACATCACAATGGGCCTCAAATACAGGTCGTCTATACATCACATTGAGCCTCGATAATCAGCCTCGATAATCGGAATCAACTTCAATAATTGACCTCGACAATCGGCCTCAACAATCAGAATCAGTTTCGACAATCGGCCCCGACAATAAGAATCGGAATCGGCCTCAACAATTGGCCTCGACAATTGAAATCGCCCTCGACAATCGGAATCGGTATCGACAAATCGAAATCGGCGTTGACAATCGGAATCGGTATCAACAATCGGAATCGGCCTCGACAATTGGAATCGGGTTCGACAATCGGAATCAGCCCCGATAATCGGCCTCAACAATAGGCCTCGATAATCGGAATCGGAATCGACAATCGGAATCGGCCTTGACAATCAGAATCAGAATCTGCCTCAACAATCGGTCTCGACAATCGGAATCGGAATCGGCAATTAGAATCAGAATCGGCCTCAACAATCAACTTTGACAAATCAGAGTCGGAATCGACAATCGGAATCGGCCTCGATAATTGGCCTCGACAATCGGAATCGGAATCGGCCTCAACAATCGACCTCGACAATCGGAGTCGGAATCAGCCTCGACAATCAAAATCGGAATCGGCCTCGACAAATCGAAGTTGGAATCGACAATTGGAATCAGCCTCGACAATCGGAATTGGCCTCAACAATCGGAATCGGAATCGATAATCGGAATCGGCCTCGATAATTGGCATCGACAATCGGAATCAGAATCGGCCTCAACGATCGGGCTCGACAATCGAAATCGGTATCGGCCTCGACAATCGGAATCACAATCAGCCTCAACAATCAGCCTCGACAATCGGAATCGGCCTTGATAATCGGCCTCAACAATCGGAATCGGGATCGACAATTGGAATCGGCCTTGATAATCGGCCTCGACAATCAGAATTGGAATCGATAGTCGACATATAAACAAGGCGGGTCTATATATGAACAACCGATCAACCATAATATAAAGATCGGCCCTCGACCGCGATTATATCAAATCCGATAACACGGAGACATCTGTCTATGGTGAATGGGGCCCACTTATTAGGGTTCACCCACTAAGAGAATGATGAGAATGAGTTTATCAAGGCCTAAGGAAAGGTCACAATGTGGACATTCAACCATCATTGTCTATCAATGTGGACATCTAACCAACATTACTCCCAAGGAGTGGCCCACATAAGGGATTCATAAACAACGTATTGGCCACACATACATCACGTTGGGCCCCATTATGGGCCTCTCATATATTGCGTTGGGCTTCATACAGGGGCCTCAAATGAATCACAATGGGCCACGCCCATGGGCCTTGAATATATCACAATGGGCCTTGCCCATCGGCCTCGAATGCATCACAATGGGCTATGCCCATGAGCCTTGAATACATCACAATGGGCCTCGCCCATCGACCTCATCACTGGGCCTCATATGTCAAGTGGGTCACATCACATGGGCCGCATTACATGGGCCGCACTAATGGGCCCAATACACATTACAAGGGCCACATGGCATGGGCCTAACCTTCATCTAGTGGGTCGCACCATCTCCATCATTCATCTATTCTTGGGCATCATTTTAGAGTATTTAAAAGAAAATTTAAATCACATGGATTGCACTCCAAATAACAATGGTGATAATGATTCCCACCATTAGAATTCTGAAGGCCCAACATAACATTTATTTTCTATCCAATCTGTTCATAAGGTCACACACCTGAATTAAGATGAAAAACAAATTTCAAATTGATCCAGAACTGCTATGACCCCAAGAAGGTTTTCAATGGTGGACGTTCACTCAACACTGTTTTCTGCAGTGTGGTCCACTTTATATTGGATCTGTCTTATTTTCTTCTCAAGCCCTTAGGACGGCTTACCAAATGGATGAACGGTTGGGATAAGTCACATACATCAGGGTGGGATCCACATACATGGCCCACCAGATAATTGAATCTGCTGCTTTTCCCAAGCCCTTAGACGAGCTCGTCAATGGATAGACGGTTTGGATGCATGGAGGGCCACGTCCCAACTCAGCTGGACGGTGGGGACCCCACACGTGTGGCTGGGTCCCACCGTCCAGCAAGCAGATGGATGGTGTGAATAAGACCCCTGCATCTCGGTGGTCCAACGTCCAGGCCGTTGGACGGTCTGGATGTAATGGTTGGGCGTGGAGGATATACCATACATACGTCAGGGTGGGTCCCACGTGGTGGGCCACCCCACCCTCTCACCTACATATATTATAATACTATATAATATATATGGAATATTATATAATATATATCTATAATATATGTACTTAATTATTATTATTATTTTCTTATGACAGGGAGGCTGTATCCAGCGTCCAGATATGATCTGGACGGCTTGGATATCCAGTGGACGCTGCATGTGGGTCCACGTAGTGTGGCCCACACATGATTTATATATATTATATATTTATAATATAATTATTTATTACATATATATATTTTTTTTAAACAGGTTGCAACGTCCAGCGTCAAGATCGCTGGACAAGATACATACATCAACCGGCCCACCGTCCCATCCCTGCTGGACGGACGGCTGGATGAAGAGCACATACATCTGGTGGGCCCCATAGCATGGTGCGAAATCATCCAGCACCGTCCAGATCATCTGGACGGTGTGGATGAACAAATATATCACGGTGTGGCCCTACAACACCGTCTAAGCCGGTTCCGTGGATGGACGGCTGGATGCACATGCACATAGGCGTGGGCCCTCACGATCGTACGGTGTAGATCAAGTGGGCCACAAGCCCTCACATAAAGAGAGAGAGAGAAGGGAGAGAGAGACCTGCGGTGATGGAGGGGCCCCGCCACTATGGGCCCCTCTTTGATATAAAGAATACATCAAGGTGGGTCCCACTACATGTAGACCCTTAAATCATAAAAATAAACTAAAATAAAATGACAAAGATATAGATCCAAGATCACCCACCGTAGATCTTCTCTTGCTCCCTTGGCTTCCTTTGCTCATTGGCTTCGATACCAACGGAAGATGATGGAGTTTTGATGGTTGAGATGGGAGATGAGAAGGTAGGAAGTGGGCCACACACAAAACTCTCTTGGAGGTTAGAAAATGCTTGGACGTTGGATTCCTTGGGTTGCTTGGAAAATGGGTTTGGGAATGAGAGAGAGAGAGAGGGTTGTAAGGAGAGAGAGGGATGGGTGATGGAGTGATGGGTGAGGTAAGAGATTTGTTGACTTTTGGGGTAATTTGTGTAAGAGGGGCATGTGTTGTGTAAGGAATTGTTGACTTATGGGGTTGCTTGGAGATGTGGTGTGAGGTGATGTGTACTTGGTTGAGGTGATTGATTGATGTGATATGTTGTAAAGATTCTCTCGAAATTCGCACGCTCGGCGTTTTTCTCGAATTGAACGCAAGCCCACATCTCTTGACCTGGGTATCGGATCGGCACGCGAGTTACGACATCGGAACCGTGACGATGGCGCGGTCGCTAGGATATAAGTCTCGGGTCGGGCCGACTCTGGAATACGAGATATGACGCAGGGTCGCGTGCAACTGCTGATTATAAATCGCGAGTTGCCGGAATTCGACCGGAGGACCGCGGAAGCCTATGGAACAGTACGGGCTAGGATATAGGCTTCACACCTAGCCAAGGCAGATATCTTGGCACGGACCTTCAGCACGCAAGGGGCGAATTGCACAAAGAGAATTTTTTTTAAGAGAAGAGAGAGTCTGTAATAAAAACGATTGAAGAAAGTAACGATGTTACCTCGAGCAACAGCGTCCCGATCCTGCCGAGCGTGCTCTCCACGGAAGACGACTCTAGAAGGCCAAAAAACTCTCCCACGAACATTTGCAGACTCGCTCACAGAAGGATCTCTTCAACCTTCTGGCGGAAGACCATCCTCTCTTCCTCAGCTGCTCCCGCCCTACGCAGCTCCCTCTCCTTTGTCCTCGAAGCAATGGGTGCCTCAACCGGCTCTGGCTCGGGAGCTTCCCGAGGATATTCAGAGGCCGATGTAACCACCGCTACAGCCTCCGACGCCGCCGCTTCCGTCGCCTCCGCCACCTCTGCGCCTTCCTTGACCTCAATAATAGCCGAGAAAATAGGAGGAGCGTCCCTCACCAAGCCCTTCGAGACTGCCTTATGCCTCTCTGAGGCCCGGGAGCCTAAACGGGGTGAGGGGGCGAACCTGAGATGGGGGACGAAGAGTAGGCCGAGCCTCAGACATGTCTGCGTTTGAGAAACAAAATCAGTACAGTCGTCAATACAGAAAAAAAACCAAGTCCCTCACCGGTTACAGCGAAGTCGAAGCCCCACTCGAAAAGAAGCTCCGGTTGGAGAAGCCTCTTACACGATCTCCTTTACAGACTCAGGGCTTGGAAAGTCTGAATCCGAGTCAGCGAGCCCAAGTTAAGCTTCGAAGGATGCCTCGGTATTACTGAAAGAGAAAATATGCGTCAGTAGATCAGCATAGACGCGATTAAGTGAAAAGCAATAAATCACATCAACTCTACCTGCCGCGCAAAAGGCTCGAGGGACAAAGGGCGAGTAGGACCTGTCTCGGCCAACTCCCATCTACCGAGGGCCCAAAACCACCTATCCCTCCAGTGCTTGTTCGATGAAGGAGGGTCGGTTATTAAAGGCCTGCCGAAATTCCTGTAAGAGCAGAAAAAAAAAATAGCTAGGGTGCTGAGTGTGCGCCCGCACTTGGTACAAGTGAAGAAACTCATTTACAGTTAGCTCGGGTTGCTGCATCTCGGCCCAGAACACCGCACAACTGAACAAGTCTCTCCACACGTTCGGTACAAACTGTCCCGAAGTGATGCTCTGACTGCCCAGCAAATCCTGAGCAATATTCTGGAGCGGCGATCGGAGGCCGCATTGTAGCGCAATATGAAAAATTGCAACTGCCCCGGGGGAAGGTTGGTCGGGTAACTCTCCTGACCGAGGGATAGTCAAAATAACCGAGTCCGAAATGTGATATCCAGACCGAATTTTGGACAGCTCCTCTGCTGTCATCACTGAAGGCACGAGTCTCTTAACCCGTTCTTCGGTCTCGACTTCCTCCTCACCGCCTTCCTCAGGATCGAAACGACCGGAGAAACCTTCAACGGTCATACGCTCAGGAGGTGAATCCAACGCCTCCACTGACAACATCGACCTCTCTTCCGAAGGGTCCATTACCCTTTGTGAATGGCGGAATAAGAAGTCTGTCTCTCCAGCAACCTCCTTCAACAGTGAGGGTGATTCTGAAGCCGTCCAAAAGCCGCTCGCTTCACCCTCACCACTGTATTCTCCCTCCCCAGGGTTTGCAGATCCTGCCATTGATAAAAGAAAAGAAAGGGAGGAAGAAGGAGCTCACCGGGAGAAGTCCGAGAGTGCCGGAAACAAGTGGAGGTGGAGCAAAGGAGTATTGCCCGGGGGGGGGGGGGGGTCCGAAAGAGAAAGCGAGGAGATAAGAAGAATTTCAAAGAGGCATGAAATGGAGAAAGCGTGCTTAGGGCGACCCTTTTTATAGGTTCGCCACGTGGCTCCAACATTAAATGAGGAGCAGAAACGACACCTCCTCGGGCGCCCCATCTTTACACGTGGCAGCACCCCAAGCCTCTCCGCCGAATATTCTGTCACGTGTCCGATCCTCATACGTCCTAGTGGTGAAGCGACGGCCAACACGCTCGTGCGGTCTCACAAAACGAATCGACGCGTTGTCAAGCGAGGCAACATGTCTTGGAAGTCGTGCAAACTGTCTTACAATCAATAAATGCTTCATCATAAACTCGTCTCAAGTGTAACCTGACTCAATCCCGATTTACTCCATGACTGCCTTGTGGCGATGCAAGGAGTATGAGGGCTCACTGTTGGGGGAAAAATATGACAAGTCCTTGAGTTGGTTTAAAGGCCAAAGAGGTCAATGAAGCAATGGCTCGGACTCGTTGGGCGCCGAGTTTAAATAAAGCCCAAAGCCCCTAAACGCTTAATGGAGAGACGTAGCTTAGATCGTGAGGCACCTAGCCCGATTGAAGCCTAAATGTCTTGAGCTGGAAAGCAAAACCTCTAAGAGAGGTAGTGCACCTCAAGGCTCAATCAAGAGCTGCACAGAGGAAAGCCCAAACCGACCTAAGAAGAGATGGTCCTAGAGTCACCCGAGCTTTAGTCCGACCCATAGATTGGTCGGTCAATAGGGTGGGTGGATATTAGCCGTAAAATCTATCTCGGCACAGCCGTGCTAAAAGAGAAAGAGTCGGTCGAGCTATATTGCTCTATATTTGGAAGTTACCTAGTAAAACTCTAGATTTCTACTAGAGATTTTCGGGAGATAAGGCTACAAAGTTTCCCGAAAATCCAGGAGTATTAGGGATTACGGATCCTAAGAGAATGAGATCAATTCTAATTACAGAAGCCTATGGGGCATGACACCATTATAAATACAAAGACCTTCATGATAAAAGGTATACAAAAAGAAACTCTCGCCCTCAAAACCTTTACTTAAAGACCCAGGTTCTGACTTAAGCATCGGAGAGTCTCCTGATAAAACCGGGGTGACCTTTCTCCTTCTTCCTGTGCAGGTAGGTTCCAGGGTTACCAAGGGGGCGAACTAAAAACAACATCAACACTATATAAAGAACCTATTCATTTCACTAGTTACATAGTAAAAAAAAAAGAAAAAAAAAAAGAAAAAAAAATACAAATATTTTTATTTATCTCTTAACATCATATGCATTTATCACCGTGACAATAATTTATACTTTTTATTTATTCGTGATAAAATCATAATAATAATAATTTTATATTACTTTAATATCTAACTATTATTAATGATTCTGCCACCCATCCGACTGATCAAAGAGAGTAATAACCTAAAGATATAGAATGCTCCAGCGTCTGGCAGTGAATGTCTGCTTACCTGATCAGACGAAATCATATTCAGGCGTAGAACTTTCACACTCTTTTACCAGAACTTTTAACCTGATTACCCGATTCAAAGCTGGTCCAACACGGATACTACCACACCCCACCAGCATCCCACCCGAAGGCCCTAACGATGGGTCTCACTGTCTGCCAGCCTCAGAATCCCCGACATGTCTAGCATTTCCTACTCTTTCGCGTACCTCTCACACACATGCAAGTACCTCAGCACGTGCTGACATTTTAATCCCACCTTACACGCTCACACACGGAAACGGATTGGCTACTCCCTCTGCCACCAGCCAAAGGCTGATGGTCGGTGCTTTGTGGGCCCTACCATGATGTATGTGTTTCATCCATGCCGTTCATCTATTTTTATAGTTCATTTTATGTTATGAGAGAAAAAATGAGGTATATCGAAATTTAAAGTGGACCGCATTACAAGAAACAGTGTTGAATAAACATTGACCATTAAAAACGTTTTGGGGCCATAAAAGCTTGGGATCAAGTTGATATTTATTTTTTCCCTTCATCTGGGTCTTTATGACCCAATCACTAGATTGGATGTCAAATAAACAGTACAGTGGTCCTTAGGAGGATTTTAATGGTGGATATCAATCACTGTTGTTTTCCTGTAGTGCGTCCACCTAAGATTTATACCCCTATCACCTATTTTTTTTATAAATCCTAAAAATGGATGAACGGAATGGATGAAACAAATACATCATGGTGGGCCCACAAAGCACCGACCATCAGCCACGGGGCTGATGTCAGGGGGAGTAGCCAACCCGTCTCCCTCACACACGCCCGTGCCTCAGCAGTCAGCACAACCTTTTCTACTCCGTCTTGTCGTTTCTTGATACACGCGGCGACTGGACGATGATGCATATCTCAACGACAGTATAAACTAATCTTTTTCACTCAGCTTCCATGCAAATTGCAGCGAAGCGGAACCGACATGATGATTCTCCCTACCGACACAAAGGTTGTTCATGTGGCCCACACATTACCTAAATCGAACCGTCCATATAATGGGCCCTGTTTCGATGGGAGATAAACCATAGATTTAGTTTGAGATTATGGCCCAGTCAGTCTTTTGGCTGACGTGGACGGTGAAAACAAAATATCAGATGTTTTAAGTAAGTCTCCATTGATCATAGGCTAGGATTGTTCGATCGATATGATTTAGGTCTTATGATCTATCTATATTATTTCCTAAAATTTGAACGTTTTAGATTGGGGTTTTAGACATTATACTTGTGAAATCAGCTATTGCATGAGTACGATCTACCACGCTCTGTCGGGGTATCAAATAACGCGTTAGATACTTTAGGAGGAATTTCCAACTGTACGACCCATATATGGCCCATCAACCTTTTCAAGCCCACTTTCTTTTTACCGCCCAGGAATAAGCCCCCGGATGTACGGCTCCATTACTCAGGTCGAAAATGCCCAATCGCCGGGTGCTCGAAGACGAGCGCTGACGCTCCTCGAACGCCGAGTTGTACGAACCATTCAAACAATATCAAAGTTACATGGCCCCACATTTATGTATTTACTATATCCACAACGTTCATCCATATTACGAGATCATTTCGTAACATTATCAAAAAAAAAAGAAAATCATATCGAAAGATCAACTGGACCACACCAAAAGGAGCAGTTGGAAAATTGATTTTCACCATTAAAAATTTTGTAGGGCCCACCGTAACATTTATTTTCCATCCAATCTATTCATAAGGTCATAAAGACCTCAATGAAGAGGAAAAACAAATTTCATAATGATCCAAAACTTGTGACCCAGAAGGGTTTCAATGGTAGACGTTCAATCCTCCGTTTCTTTTTACAGTGTGGTCCACTTGATAGCTAGATCTATCTTATTTTTCGCCTCAAGCCTTAATATGAGCTCCCCAAATAGATGGACAGTTTGGATATAACACAGATCTCATGATGGGACCCACTAAAGTAATGACAAAAAAAAAAAGCCAAGCTGGCAATACGGCAGTGCCGCGCCAGTCTCACAAATTTTTATTTATTTATTTATTTTTTACAAGGAGAACTTTTTCTCTCTAACATTTTTTTCTAATACATAATTATGTAAATTTATATATATACATATATAAAAATATTTTTCTATCTTTTAATTCATTTCTTTGTCTATTTATTTAACAAACATATCTCGAAAGCTAAAATGAGTTACTTAACGCACCATATGTGATTTTGGGGGTAGGAGAAGCTAATTTAACCAACCAACATAATTATTTTCCAAGATTTCATCAGGTCGATGGTCAAAAATTAATTTCATTCACTTAGCGGTCAATTTCATTCATTAAATTTAGTTCACGGTCAATTCGCTTCATTTCACGGTCATTTCCGGCAATTCCGTTTAGATTCACGGTCATTTCCATGCACTTCACGGTCAATTCCCTTCACTTCATGGTCATTTCCAAGCATTTAACAGTCATTTCGCTTCATTTCACGGTCATTTCCATGCATTTCACGGTCATTTCCAACGATTCCGTTTAGATTCACGTTCATTTCCATGCACTTCACGGTCAATTCCCTTCACTTCATGGTCATTTCCATGCATTTCACGGTCAATTCGCTTCACTTCACTGCCATTTCCATGCATTTCACAGTCATTTCTGGCAATTCCGTTTAGATTCACGGTCATTTCCATGTACTTCACGGTCAATTTCCTTCACTTCATGGTCATTTCCAAGCATTTAACGATCATTTCGCTTCACTTTACGGTAATTTCCATGCATTTCACAGTCATTTTCGGCGATTTCGTCTAGATTCACGATCATTTCCATGCACCTCATGGTCCACTGCTTTCACTTCACGGTCATTTTCATGCATTTCACGGTCAATTCGCTTCACTTCACTGTCATTTTCATGCATTTCATGGTCATTTTCGGCGATTCCGTTTAGATTCACGGTCATTTTCATGCACTTCATGGTCAATTCCCTTCACTTCACGGTCATTTTCATGCATTTCACGGTCAATTTGCTTCACTGCACGGTCATTTCCACGCACTTCACGGTCATTTTCGGCGATTCCGTTTAGATCACGGTCATTTCCATGCACTTCATAGTCAATTGTCTTCACTTCACGGTCATTTCCATGCATTTCACGATCAATTTGCTTGACTTCACGGTCATTTCCATACATTTCACGATTATTTCTAGTGATTCCGTTTATATTCACCGTCATTTCCATGCACTTCACAATCATTTCCAAACATTTAACGGTCATTTCGCTTCACTTCACGGTCATTTCCATGCATTTCACGATCATTTTCGGCGATTCCGTTTAGATTCACGGTCATTTCCATGCACTTCACGGTCAATTCCCTTCACTTCACGGTCATTTCCAAGCATTTAAAGGTCATTTTGCTTCACTTCACGGTCATTTTCATGCATTTCACGGTCATTTCCGACGATTCCGTTTAGATTCATGGTCATTCCAAGCACTTCGCGGTCAATTGCCTTCACTTCATAGTCATTTCCATACATTTCACGGTCAATTTGCTTCACTTCACTGTCATTTCCATACATTTCACGGTTATTTCTGGCGATTCCGTTTAGATTCACGGTCATTTCCATGCACTTCACATTCAATTCCCTTCACTTCACGATCATTTCCATGCATTTCACGGTCAATTCGTTTCACTGCACTGTCATTTCCATGCATTTCACGGTCATTTCCGGTAATTCTGTTTAGATTTATGGTCAGTTCCATGCACTTCACGGTCAATTGCCTTCACTTCATGATCATTTCCATGCACTTCATGGTCAATTCACTTCACTTCACTGTCATTTCTATACATTTTATGGTCATTTTCAGCGATTCCGTTTAGATTCATAGTCATTTCCATGCACTTCACGATCAATTGCCTTCACTTCACGGTCATTTTCATCCATTCGCTTCACTTCATCGAAATGATCGTGCAATGAAGCGAATTGACATTGAAATGCTCCGAAATGATTTTTGGGTATGATTTTTTTTTATTTGATAATGCTCCGAAATGATCTCAAAATATGGATGAACGTTGTGAATATGATAAATACATAGCTGTTGGGCACATGTAACTTTGATATCTTTTGAACCGTTCGTACAACTCAGTTCGAGGAGCGTCCGCGGCCGATCCTCATGCGGAAGGAAAAGCATGGGAATTTTCGACCCGAGAAATGGGGCCGTACAACCGGGGCTTATTCTTGTGAGCTCAAACTACATGGGCTTATTTTTTGAAAATGAGCCATAAATGGGTCGTACAGTAGGAAATTTCTCATACTCTAGTATCGAAGATAATCACCGCCTAAGTTGAGGTCAAACGCGTTACACGTGTGCCCGTAACGTGGCACCAATCTATGGCACTTTCTTTTATGTTGACACGTGTACGGCCAAGGCCTACCCTTACCCCCCACCTCTCCACCTATTTAAGCCCCACCCCCATTCATGGTTTCTCCATCTGATCTCAATTATTCCTAGTCGTTGATTTTCAAACGTTAGATCCAGCTAAAAATGTCAGAGACGCGTGATGAGTATGGAAACCCGGTTCACCGTAGTGGCACCACCGGTGGACCTGGGACAAACCCGGGTTACCAAACTGGCACCACAGGTGGACCTGGGTCAAACCCGGTTCACCATACTGGCACCACCGGTGGACCTGGGACAAACCCGGTTCACCAAACTGGCACTGGTGGCGTACAAGGCCAGCTCCCCCGTACTGGCAACTCCGACCCTTGCGTAAGTATATTTGATATTTCTTAAGGGTATTCTGGTCATTTCACTTAATGGGTGGATCGTCTAGTGGACTAGATAAAGCCAATCAACTGTTGTGATTATGGGCTTTTGTGTACCGTATCTTGCGATGATGATCGATTGATACGCTGTATGGTAACGAGCGGACCGGATGAACCGTCCATCGTCCATCGTACAGGCTTTGGTGCACATCCTCACTAAAATCCTTTTAAAATAGAATTATTGGGTGGTATGAGGTCCACCAAAGCCTGTTACATAGAATTACAATCACAACCGTTAATCGGCTCATCTAGTCCACTCATCGTGGTCCAAATCTGCTTTTCTAAAGCAACGGGATTTATGTAGGCCCACATCACAAAAATCCTTTTAAAATAGAATTATTGGGTGGTATGAGGTCCACCAAAGCCTGTTACATAGAATTACAATCACAACCGTTAATCGGCTCATCTAGTCCACTCATCGTGGTCCAAATCTGCTTTTCTAAAGCAACGGGATTTATGTAGGCCCACATCACAAAAATCTTACATTATGATGGACACAAGATGAACTGAGCAGTAGCAAATCTACGCCGTTAGATGAACAAAAATCTTACATTATCATGCATTTAATTGTTTTTAGAATTTTGATTTGTCTGTGTATTTTGTAGTTGGAGGATGATGAACAAGGTGGGTGTAGGAATAAGGGTTTGACGGAGAAAATCAAAGAGAAGCTGCCAGGTGGGCAGAAGGCGACAGATGTCGGTCATCCAGGATATGAGGGTGTACAGGTGGGCCACGAGCAAGAGAAGAAGGGTATTTTCGGTGGGCACAAGCCGACAGATGTCAGTCATCCAGGGTGTGAGGGTGTACAGGCGGGCCACGAGCAAGAGAAGAAAGGTATTTTGGGTGGGCACAAGGCGACAGGTGTCGGTCATCCAGGGTGTGAGGGTGCACAGGTGGGCCACGAGCAAGAGAAGAAGGGTATTTTGGGTGGGCACAAGGCGACAGGTGTCGGTCATCCAGGGTCTGAGGGTGCACAGGTGGGCCACGAGCAAGAGAAGAAGGGTGTGATGGAGAAGATCAAGGAGAAGCTGCAGCAGTAGAAGCTGTGCTTACCATATACGTGTGGACCTATATATCTAGGTGTCTATGTTCCTAAAATACGCATGGAGTGTTTACTGTTTCCATTGCTTCTGCTTGTAATAAGCCGCGCGTGTATCCTTCTATCTTATTATGTGGTAAATAAACTTCTTATTGTGTGCTATAACTTGGCAGTGCTGGTTCTGTTTTTTTTTTTTTTTTAACTCGGTAGCTCGTTCGGCTTCGACTTCGACTTGACTCGGTTTCAAGATCTGGGCCCAGCAGTAGTGGAAGATCCAGCCAACCACTGTTATTTGTGATATGTGTTTTCCCACCTTGCGAACGGGTTAGATGGGCTATAAACAGCTGGGTGGGCCCCAGAAAGGTAACCTTCTGACTGTGGGTGTCCCCTATGCCACTGTTTCTCGTGGTGTGGCCGACTTTTGAGTTTTTGATCTGTCTGATTTTGGGCATAAGACCCTGACATGACCTGTACACCTTGATGAACGGAGTGGATTTTGGGCATAAGACCCTAACATGATCCAGCTAAACTAACACGGTCTGGATTATTGATGTGCGGACCTTATTTGTAAAAAAACCAAAACCCAAGGTCTGCATCGTTGATGTATGGACCCCACTTCTTCTCCAATCCATTGATCTAGGCTGCTCGTTAGGTTGATCCGTTACTTGTGTGGGCCACACCACATACAAAAGTTGAGAGGGGTTATCCTCCATTAAAACATTCATAATCATTTGTTGCGGAAATCCAGCCCATCCATTATGTGTCTCACTTAGATGAGGGGTCAGACCAAGTTTTAGATGCATCCAAATTTCAAGTAGGCCATCAAGTTCTTTTGTATGTTTTAGGCATGTCTTCACATGATTTTAGATGGTATGGCTCACATGATTTTAGATGGTATGGCTCACCTGCTGTACAGGGATGATGTTTGGGATATCCCATAATTTGAAGGGGACCCATCAAATGCATGGTGTTGATGTGGTGATGTTTGACATACATCATGGTGGGGGTGCGGCCCACACAGCTCGACCTCATGCCCACACAGTGTGCATTGATGTGGTGATGTTTGACATACATCATAGTGGGGGTGCGGCCCACACAGCTCGACCTCGTGCCCACACAGCTGTCCTCATGGTAAGTTTCCATTAGGGGTGTACACAAACCGGGCTAGCCCGGTTAGCTCGCTCGACCCGGCCCGAAAAAGCCCGACTCGGCCTGACCCGAAACTGAGTTCGGGTCAGGACAGGCCAATTTTCTAGGCCCGAAAGTGAGTTCAGGCCGAGTTCGGATACCTCCCGGTTCGACTCGACTTGGTCCGAAATTCGACTCGCCCCGCCCCGGCCTGACCCGGCCCGGCCCGACCTAGTACGTATATGAAGATTTAGATAGCAACTCGGGCTCAGCAGATGAATTTTCTCAACAGTAGTAGTCAGTAATGTATGACTGTATTTAGTTTGTATAAAATGTTTTATTTTATGCCTTGTCAAATGTATGTAAATTTCCTAACTAGTTAGATTTTTCGTGGAGTCTTATAGTTCAACTATCTAAACTGTTGATCGAGGGTCTTGTAATGGGACGTGGATTACCTGCCAAAGCCCTTCCCATGAACTTGCTGTAAGGTTCGAAATTGGCCCGAATTCAGGTTCGAAACTGGCCCGAACTCGCGCCGGGCCCGGTTCAGGCGGGAGATGTTGGCCTGGTGACCAGGCCCTGTCGGGTTCAGGCCTTGTGTGGCTGTTGAACGGGCCTGGATGGATGCGGTCAGTTCGACTCGGCCCGGCCCGTGTACACCCCTAGTTCCCATTAAGTCGATCGCATAGCACTATAACATATATATATATATATATATATATAGATATATATATATATATATATATATATATATATATATATACACACACATATATATATATATATATACACACATATAGATATACACATATACACACACACACGGACTTCCATGCAAACGTCACACTGATCTGGCAAAAATAACAACTTGATCAATGGCTTAACTATGGACGGTCAAGATCATTTACACTAGAATAGGTCCAATCAACAATCTGATCCGTCATTTGTTGACCTATCATCATGGATCGCTTATGATTCTATGAATCATTCCTGTTACGTAATCTAAACCTTCCCATCAATTCCTTGTAAAAGGGATAGCCATGAAATTAAAGTAATGACAAATCAAGGATAATTTCCATCTATAGCGAGAGCGGATTAGATGTTACCCGTCCGATAATTAGTGGGTATTTCCCTTATGGTGGGGCATCATGGGTTGTATATATCCTGGCCGTCATCCATTTATCCGGCCAAGTTCTCCGGACGTGCTCCGAAAAATTAAGCAGATCCAAATCTCAGGTGGACCACACGAGAGGAAACAATGGTGTGACTAAACGCTCCACCATTAAAACAACTTTCTAAGTCCAACACTAATGCCCAACGTAATGTTTCTTTTCCATATTGGCCATTAATGTCCAATGTAGTGTTTCTTTTTTGTAGTAGGACTTCAGAAGCACGTGACAAAATCAAACACAATCCCGTGAGCTAAGATAGAATCAAATAAAGTAATCACAATCGTAGTGAATAATCACAATCGCAGTAATTATAATCACCGAAGATACAACCACATAAAGTAATCCCAATGGTAGTAATTACGTACGATCTCATAAACTAAGTAATTATAATTGCATAAATAAAGAGAATCATACAGAGAAATTACAATCGCAATAAAAGCACAAACAGATTCAGATCAAATAAAGTGATCACAATTTCACAAACAAATTCAGAATCAAACAAAGTAATTACAATCACACAAATGAATTCAACGAATAAAGTGAGAATGCACTATGAAAAATTAAGTTATAAGAGAAAGCCTTAAGCTTTTCTTCTCTCCAAAACCCTCTGGAACCCTTTGACACAATTTGCATTAACTTTAATTCCATTTACACCTTATTTAGGAAAATAATGAAAATAGAAATAATTTGTACAAAAACGTGTAAACTATGTAACACATCGATCGTTTGAGTCGACCGGTCTAAATCCTTCGATTGGTTGAGTTGATTTGTCATCCAAAGTTTTTGACTTGTCGAAAACACTAGAAATTGTCTAGCGAATTTTTCCAAAAAATCGATTTAATTCGATATTCTTCGATCGGTTGACCAGACAGTCGACCAGTTAAAGGCTCTTGTTTTAGTACAGATTTGAGTCGTTCGATTTTCAACAATCTCCATCATAACTCTAATCTCATGCTGCAATATCCATGCTTAATTCTTCATCTTTACTTTGTTTGCATTATAGCTCCACAATCATCACTTCTCGTGCACACTCCGTCTTCACCTGATATTTACTAGATCTAAAGAAGGTACACAAAACTTGACCTTCTCTATAGGAACTATCTTCATAAGCATGTCAACTGGATTCACGCTTGTATGTATCTTCTCGAGGGTCATTCCGCATTCCTCTAGCACCCGTGAGATAAAATGATGATACACATCAATATGTTAGTTCTAGAATGGTAAATCGAGTTCTTCGCCAAATTGATCGCGCTTTCATTGTCACAATTAACCAGCACGGTTTCCTGCTGAAGTTTCAACTGATTTATCATTCCCCTAAACTAAACCACTTCCTTGAATGCTTCCGTCACTACCATATACTCAGTTTCAATTCTGAAAGACCCACCATAAATTAAAGCCTCGACATCTAACTGATCGCTCCACCCACTAATATAAACGATTAACCGAAAGTTAACATTCTATTATCTACATTGCTCGCGTAATCTGAATTCATATAGCCTACTAACTTGTTCGCCAATTTTTTAAATGTTAAAACATAATACTGTGTACCCTGAATATATCGAAGTAGCCATTTCACTGCCTTTCGATGTCGTTTGCCAGGGTAAACATGTATCTGCTAACAACACCCACCGCACGTGAAATATGTGGTATCGTACAGACCGTGACATACATCAAGCTGTCAACCGCGCTTGAATAAGGCACAAGAGTAACTTATTTTTTTTCATATGTTTTAAGACACTGTTCAAAAGAAATCCTAAAATGAGTCGCATTAAGAATGTTGACCAGCTTTGTCTTGTCATCCCATACCTCACCAATACTTTCTTAAGGGATTTCGCTTGAGATAAGTATAGCTTGCTCCTCTTCTTGCCGAGAACCCTCTCTACAGCCTCCAGATCTTTTATCTCAACTATCCCTGATAGATGAGCCATCTGTATGTTAATCTCAGACATGCTATGATTGATGATAAGCATGTAATCAACATACAATATCAAGATAATGAACTTTCAATCATTTAGTGTCTTGTAATAGACACAATGATCATACTCACTCTTAGTAAACCTCTGACTCATCACGAAAGAATCAAATTTCTTGTATCAGTGCCTAAGTGACTGTTTCAGGCCGTATAACAAGTTTTTCAACCTACAAACCTTGCTCTCTACCTCTTGTATTTCGAATCCTTATGATTGCTTCATATAAATCTGCTCTTCTAATTCTCCATGTAGGAAAGCAGTCTTCACATCTATTTATTCCAGCTCGAGATTCTATTGGGCAACCAGCGCCAATACGAATATGATATATACTTGCTTCAGTACAGGAGGGAAGATCTTAATGAAGTTAACACATTCTCTCTACGCATATCCCTTCATTATCAACATCGCATTTTACATATCATATTTCTTCTTAAAGATCCACTTGCACCTAATAGCTTGCGGCCAATGGGAAGCTCCACCAGCTCACACTTCTCATTCTTGTACAAGTATTCGGATTCTGATGCGATCAACACGTCACCACCACCCACCTCCTCACTAGAGCTGGGCATCGAGTCGAGTTGGACCGAGTTGGGGCTGACTCGACTCAATCCGGTATTGAAATAGGCCTGACCCGAACTCGATACCGAGTCCAGCGTGCTTGATTCGATTCGAGTCCGGTCTAGCCCGGACAGATCCGGACCAAGTCCAATTCGGTCAGAAGTACCGAGTTGGGTCGAGTTGACAACGAGTCAGATTGAGAGATGAGGGAGGGAGAGACCGAGAGAGTGGAGAGGAGAGAGAGGAGGAGGAGGAGGGTGATGGTGGTGGGTGGTTGCCAGGCTTGGAAGATGAGGAGGATGAGGGAGGGGGAGAGAGAGGTCGGGCTTGGAAGATGATGAGGATAAGGAAGGGAGATAAAGATTTTGGGATCAGGTTGGGGCAGGGTGTGACGGGTAGGGTTTGAGAGTCGGATTTCAGATCGGGGTCTAAGCGGATCGAGTTTTGGGTCGAGTCGGGTCGAGTTATTAGGTAACTTGAACTCGGCTCAGTTCGAGTTCGGATTAGGCGAAGCCTACTCGGTTCGGACCAACTCACCCATTCGGTTCGGGTCGAGTTGGATCGGAACGAGTCGGACGAGTCAAGTTTGTCGGATTGAGTCATCCGTTGCCCACCTTTTCTCCTCACTGGATTCCACAGTGTTGGCCTCTCTGGAAGAACCCTCTGATTTCTCCTCCATCGACTTAAGATTCTGAAAATCCTTCTTCATGTGCCCTGACATGCCACAATTCTAGCACTTCAACTTGCCTTTGCCCTGCCCTTGGATTTGAATCTCGATCACGAAAATCTACTATCCTGTTTAGAATTTCTCTCCATCGTAACCAGTGCATCTGTAAAAGCACTCATGTCACCACTTTTTCTTTCTCATCGTCTTTGACTGAAGTGTTGAGATAATGGTCTCAACGCTAATGGTCGTCCTACCGGTATACAAAGAGTCTTTGAACGACTCATACGATTCTAGAAGAGAATTCAACAAAATACATGCTTGATTTTCATCCTTCATTGTCTTATCTACATCCAACAATTTACAAACAAGCCTATTAAAGTTACTAATGTGGGCCTCAATGTCAGCCCCCTCCACAATCTTCAGATTGAACAAATATAGCTTCAGATACAAATGATTCTCAAGAGACTTCTTTACATAGATGTTCGTTATCTTCGCTCATATATGGCCTGCAGTCTTTTCTCTCATAACATTATAGATGACCTCATCCATTAGACACAACTAGATTGAGATGTTGATATTTTGATCTAACTTGTTCCACTCTTCTTTTTTCATAATCTCAGGTTACTTTTCAAGGAATGCATCTTCCAATCTTTATTAAACTAGGATGCCCTTTATCTTTACCTTCCATAGTTCAAAGTTGTTTTTTACAAAATATTTCTTTACATCGAATTTCATGTTAAATGCTATAGATACATTGTCTTTAGATTTGATTTGCTTCCCAATGTTATCTCTGATACCACTTGTCGAGACTCATGGAAGCACACAGAGTGGAGTCAAATAAAGTAATCACAATTGCAAAAACAAATTCAACATAAAACAATTCGAATTTATGTAGAAAAACCCTTACAGGAAAAAAAAAGCATGGTACAAAGTGAGAATGCACTATGAAGAACCAAGTTACAAGAGATAGAATTTTACCAATTAAAGTACTAAGATAAAGCCCAAGCTTTTCCTCTCTCCAAAACCCTCTCAAAGTTTGCATTAACCTTAATCCCGTCTACACCATTTTATTTAAGCAAATAATAGGAATATAAATAATTTGCACTAACTGTGCAACACCGACCTATCCAATCAACCGATCGAAATCCTTCGATCGATCGGGTTGACCGGTTGAAAACACAAAAAATTGTCCAGTGAATTTTACCAAAAATTCAATTTAATTCAATATTCTTTGATCAGTCGACCGGACTATTAACCAGTCGAACGCCCCTGTTTCAGCACATATTTGAAGTATCTAATGTTCAACACCATCTAACTTCTTGTTCAGGTCAACCAAACTTGGACGAAGGGAAAATATAAAGATCAACTTGATCTAAAACTTGTGTGGCCCAAAATCTTCTAATGGTCATTCAACACCACTGTTTCCAAGGGTATGGTTCATGTGAGATTTGGATCTACTTAAAAGTTTTGAGATCATGTTCTAAAATGGTATGGGAAACGGATGGACTGCATGGATGTATAGAAAATTGAGAAGGTGAGCCACTAAGGTGTCACCCGGTTACACCTGATCCACTATATTTAACACCCGACCAGGCACCATCAAGTGTAACCGCTGGGGACGCGGATTGCGTCCTACCCCTGCCCGGACGGTAATCCGTCCGGGCAGGGCTCTGTGGAGCCCACCGTGATGTAACTGCTTCATCCTGCCGGCCAACCATTTTTTCAGAAAATTTTAATATGTGAACCAAAAAATGAGGCAGGTCCAAGGCTTGAGTGGACCACAAAGTGGGGATTGAACGTCCACCATTAAAAGCCTCTTGGGAGCCAGAGAAGTTTCGATCAAGCTGATATTTGTGTTTTCACTTCATCCACGTCTACGTGACCTTATGAATAGGTTTTATGGTAAAAAAAAACATCACGTGGGCCCTTAGAAAGGTTTCAACGGTGGGTGTCGTATCAGTGCATGTTCCTTTGGTGTGGCCCACTCAAGCCTTGGACCTGCCTCATTTTTTGAATCACATATTAAAATTTTCTGAAAAAATGGTTGGACGGCGGGATAAAACAGTTACATCACGGTGGGCTCCACAGAGCTTCCGCGTCCAACCGCTGGGAAGCTGCCACGTCACGGCACTGCGATACGAAGATCATTATAAAATCCCTCTGAAGCCATCGGTGAACGGAGGAAACGGATTGGCTACTCCCCTGCCACCAGCCAATGGCTGATGGTCGGTCCACTGTGGGCCCACCACAATGTATGTGTTTCATTCATGCCGTTCATCTATTTTTCTAGATCATTTTAGGGTATAAGACCAAAAATGAGATATATCTTAATATCAAGTGGACCACATTACAAGAAACAGTGTTGAATGAACATAAACCATTAAAAACTTTTTGGAGCCCATAAAAGTTTTGGATCAAGCCGATCTTTGTTTTTTCCCTTCATATAGGTATGTATGACCTAATCAACAGATTGGATGTAAAATAAACAGTACAGTAGGCCTTAGAAGGATTTTAATGGTGGATATCCAATCATTATTGTTTTCCTGTGGTGTGGTCTACCTGAGATTTATATCCCTCTCATTTTTGGGATCAGGCCATAAAATAATCTTTAAAAATGAATAATCGGCATGGATGAAATACATACATCATAGTGGGGCCCATGGAGCAATGAACATCAGCCACCCGGCTAGTGGCAGGGGGAGTGGCCAATCCGTTTCCGTGAAGGGAAAGAGTACCTTCTGTTGGAAAGACGCGGTTTGGTTAAGGACGCCGCCACTAGCCAGGTGGTTAGTGGTCAGTGCGATGTGGAACTCACCATGATAAATGTGTTTTATTTACTTGTCCATCCATTTCGAAAGATATATAATTTCAGGTCTTGATTCCAAAAATGAGATAGATCTGAATCTCCGGGGATCACACCATCGCAAAAAAGTAGTGATTGAATGTCCACCGTTAAAAACCTCCTGGGGCCCACTGTAATGGTTATTTGACGTCTACCCTATTGATTAGGTCATACGGAATTGGATGAAGGGAAAAAATATTTTTCAGCTTGCCCAGGAAGTTTTTAATGGTGGACGTTCAATCAATACTGTGCGGTCCACTTAAGATATGGATCAACATATTTTTGGGCTCATAGCATAAATTGATATGGAAGAATGGGTGGACGGCGTGGATGAAACACATACATAATGTTGGGGCCCACATAGAACCAACCACTAGCCATTAGCTAGTGGTATGGAATGGACCGTCACTTTTCGTTGGGAAGCGGATTGGCTGGTGTACCTCACGTCACTTATTTAGCTGCTGTACTGGCGTTAGCAAGTTCAGTGAGTCATATGAAGTATGTGTTATATCTAAACCGTTCATCCATTTGGTGATCTCATCTTAAGGCTTCAAACTAAATAAGAAGACAGGTCTAACTATCAAGTAGACCACACTGAAAATAGCAGTGAGAGATTGAACGTCTAGTACCACTGAAACCCTTTTTTGGGTTCACAGAAGTTTTGGATCAATATGTTTTTTTTTTTTTGTTTTCCTCTTAATACAGGTCGTTGTGACCTTATGAACAGTTTGGATGGAAAATAAACGTTATGATAGGCCTACAAATTTTTTATCAGTGAAAATCAATATCTCCCCTATTATTTGTGGTGTGGTCTAGATGATCTTTGGATATGATTCAGTTTTTAAATAATGCTCTAAAATGATCTCTAAAAATAGATTAACAGTGTAGATATAATAAATACATCACTTTAGGGCCATGTAACCTTGATCTCCTTTGAGAGCTTGAGGAGCGTCAGTGCTCGTCGGAAGGTCATTGCGTAGCGAGTAACTCCCTACGCTTAGGGCGTGTTTGGGCAGATTAGAAGGGATTTGGTGGGATGGGATTCATCTAGTCCCTTGCCCATTCCACTTCATGTTTGGAAAAGCTTGGAAGTAGATCCGATGGAATTGCATTGGGTCGTGTGCCAATTTCACTCAATGCTAGCAAGTTGTATAGGTCCTGCCATGATGTGTGGGCTATATCCATACGGTCCACCCATTTTTCGAGATTATTTTAGAGCATGGGCCGAAAAATCAGGTAACTCTAAAGCTCAAGTGGACCCACCACAAAAAGCTACGGGGATTGAATACTTATTGTTGAAAACCTCTTTGGGGCCACATAAGTTTTGGATCTACCTCATTTTTAGGCTCATGTCATAAAATGAGGTTACAAAACAAATAAACGGTTTAGATATAACATAAGTGTGTTATTTTGGTAATTTCAAATGACGGTGAGTATATCCATACAATGTACTACCGTATTACTAATAAAGCTGGGCATTAATCTTATCCCATGGAAACAGGGGACAATCCCTGCCATGGGTAATAGTGATGTGATGTTTTTTTGAATCTCATCCCATCTAATACGTGGGATCATCCCATCTAATACCGTGAGATTGGTCCGGCCAAACAGGCCCTTGGCATACAGAGTAGACTCTATATACCTACTATGATTTATGTATTGTATCCATTCTAACCATCTATTTTACTAGATAATTTTAGAGCTTGAGCCCAAAAGTGAAGCATGTAAAATATTTAAATGGGACACATTGCAGGAAACAATTGATTTGAACTTCTAGATTAAGCTTATATTTGCATTTTACCTTCATCCATGTTTGTATGATCTTATTAACAGGTTAGATGAAAAATAAATATCACTATGAGACCTAGCAAGGTTTCAATGGTAGAAATTATTATCCCTACGGTTTCCTGTGATATGATCCACTTGTTTTTTAGATATACTTCAATTTTAGACTGAACTAATTAAATTAGATGAAAAAACAGAGCGTTGATAGACCACGTACATTCAAGGTGGCCCAACTAAGTTGACTCCGCATTGTAATAGCGTACTAAGTTCAATTTCGTGCTCGTCTTCACATGACACTTAGGGCCTGTTTGGCCAAGCACATCCTACGGTATTAGGAGGGATGGGATCGGCAATATCCTGGGATAGGCATGACAAGCCAAACAGATCCGGTGAACTTGTCCCGGTATATGAGCAATCCCATAGATCTTAAGACAATCCACTGACATCACCATCATTACCTTAAAATTGATCCTATCCTTTGGTTGGATGGATTGAAAGGTTAAATCCCGGGATATGCATGGCGTGCCAAACAGACCCAGTGAACTTGTCCCGGGATATAAGCAATCCCATGGATCTTAAGACAATCCACTGACACCATCACCATTACCTTAAAAATTGATCCCATCCCTTCTAATACCATGGGATCTGCCTGGCCAAACAGGCCCTTACCTACATCAGCTATATAGCTGATGTGTGGTACACCAGCCAATCCGCTTCCTTTTCATTAATCCAAGATCCGAGCCGTCACATCCCATTGGTTGAAGTACACCAGCAAGCTACTTCCTTTCATTGGTCCAAGGCCGCGCCGTCACATCCCATTGGTCGAAGTGACCGTCAGTGGAATGGGAAGACAGAAAGAAAGAAAAAAAAAAAAAAAAAAAAATTAAAATAAAATCCAGGTCCTTTCCTGGCCACTAGAAAATTCCTTTTTGTCTCCGCTTATCATCCCACATCATCCCACGCTGCATTTAATGCAGCAGTACTTATAACGTCCATAATGATACGGACCAATCACAATGAAAGGGACGCCGCGGATTGCGTACTACCCCCGCCCGTCCCTAGCTTGGAACGGGCAGGTCTGTGGGTGGGTCCACCGTGATGCATCGGTACATCAAAACTGTCAATTCTTTTTCTCAGATTATTTCAAGTCATGAACACAAAATTAAGGCATATCTAACGCTCAAGTGGACCACACCAAATAATAAGCTTGTTGCATTAAAATGCGCACAGCAGTAAATGTCAGTTACATTAAATGCAAAAGTCACCTGTGGTGTGGACCATTTGATCGTTGGACCTGACTCATTTTTATTTTGATACGTTAAAATAATTTGAGAAAATAGATAGACGGTTTGGATGTACGGATACATCACGGTGGGCCCACCCGCAGACCTACCCGTTAGGAGCTAGGGACGGGCCGGGTAGCAATCAGAAATCAGAAATGTTTTATTTATTACATGCAAATGATCCAAATAAAAAAAGAAAAAGAAAAAGAGTATAGAATTCATAGGGAATTCTCGTTCATACACCAATTTTCACATTGGTCCAAGTCAGTGATAATAACATCAGCTGACATCAACTGAGAAAATATAAATATTTTACAAAAATACATGCTTATTTCTAATAGGACAAGGAAATATACTACTTTCTCTTTCATACACCAGCTGTCTCTGGACCCACCACCATGTATGTGTTAGATTTACACCCTCCATCATCTTCTTCTTCTTCTTCATCTTTATTATTATTTTTTTTCTCTGATCAGTTGAGACATTAGCTCAAAAATAAGCAGATCCAAAGTGTGCAGGAAGCACTGGGAATGGAATGACTATTGTTGAAACCTTTCCATGACTCCCTATGACCTTTATTGCCATATGACCTTTATTTGCCATATAACATGTTCGTTATGTCACACTAAATTGAATGAAGGGAAAACACAAATGTAAACTTGATTCGAGTCTTCTCTGGTCCTTAAGGGCGTGTTTGGACAGGCCAATCCCATGGGATTGGATTATATTAGGGTGGATGGCAAGTAATGATGGCTCTGTCAGTGGATTGATGCCAATCCAATGGGATTGCTATATCCAGGGAACTCACCACCGAGTATGTTTGGCTCGTCTGGCCAATCCTGGGATTACACCGGCCAAATCCTGGGATTGCTCCGTCTAACCAAATATGTCCCAGGCAAAATAGATGGGATTAGGAGGGATTGGGTGGGATTAAGGGATTGTGTGGATTTCAAGGTAGTGATGGTGATGTCAGTGGATTGCTGGCAATCCCATGGGATTGCTATATCCAACTTATGCCTGTTTGGCACGCCCGGCCAAATCCTGGGATTGCTCCATCCAATTCACTCTAATACAACCTAATACAATCCACCTTGCCTGGCCAAACAGGCCCTAAAAGTTTTTAAGGTACATGTCAAATTTCCACTGTTTCCTATATATATATATATATATATATATATATATATATATATATATATATATATATATATATAGTGTGATCCACTTGAGCTTTAGATCTACTTTATTTTGAACTTCAGATCTAGTCTTAGTTTTTTGAGATTATATCTTAAAATGATCTCATAAAATGGATGGATAATGAGAATCTAATGCATACATCATGGTGGGGCCCACCGAAATTCCACACGTAAAAACTTGTAAGTATTCTTCTCTCTCCGAATCTGAATGCCTAGTGAACAGCAGGCACAACTGCACAACAACCAAATGTTCTGACTTGGTTGAATATCCATAATTCCTGCGTCATGTGTTAGATGCACATTGTCTATCTATCTTGCCATGTCCATTTAAGGCACTTGCCCCGAAACAAGCTAATTTGGTGTCCCAAAACAAGCTAGATCTAAAGTTAAAGTAGACCACACTACTGGAAACGGTGGGAATTAGATGGCTTATTATTGAAAACTTTTTGGGGACATAGAAGTCTCGCATTAAGTTGATATTTGTATTTTCCCTTCATTCATATCCGTGTGACCTAATGAACAGGTTAAATGACAAATAGACCTCATGGTTGCCATAAGAAGGTTTCAATAGTAGCAGTTCAATCCTCATTGCATCCGACAGTGTGGTTCACCAGAGCTTTGGATTTTGCATCTTCTTTTGCCTAATGCCTTAAATTGAATGGAAAAATGGATTGGCGTTGTGGATCTTACTTAGGATTTTATTTTTTTAACTTTTCTAATTTCATAGTTTTTTAGAGTTTGTTATATTCTAATCTATTTTATAAAATTTTCTAATCTAGTTCTTCATCTCAGGTATTATTCTTCTAATTTTCTTTTTAATTATTTTCTTTTATGAATACTAAAATCATTTCTAATATTTTTAGTCACTTCACATGCCCTTGGAGTGTATGGCTGTGATTATTCAATTATAGTTATTTTTGGGTAGGGGTGTACATGAACCGAACTAGCTCAGTTAGCACGCTTGACTTGACTCAAAAAAGTTCGATTCGACTTGATTCGAAGCTGAGTTTGAGCTAAGTTGAGCTGATTTTTTGAGATTGAAAATGAGTTCGAGCTGGCCCGAGCACAACTTGACTCGGATCGAATCCAGCTCGAATCGAACTCGGATCGAACCAGTTCGGTGACTCGGTTACTTTGCCATTGATGTTGCTCACCAAGTGTTTGATGAAATGACTCAATGAAGTATGGCTGGTAGCAAGGAAGACATGTACATGAAACAAATATTATTTTTTTTCTTGGTTTTTTTTTGTTTTTATGTTGCTTAGAAAGTGTTTGATAAAATACCTGTAAAACTATTGCTTCTGTTTCACATACAGATGAGTTTTAAAGATGCAGTCTAGGTGTTTGTGGAAATGCCTTAATGGAAAACTCGGCTTGAGCTGGCCTGAGTTGCTGACCGAACCGAGCTGAGCTGGCCAATCAGGCTCAAGGACCGAGCCGAGCTAAGTTCGAGCTGAGGTCAGTCAGTGGCCAAGCCGAGTGGAGCAGAGGCTAGCTCGATTCAGTTCAACTTAATGTACACTCCTATTTTCGGGTGATGGCGCAGTTTATCGTGTTCCTATCAAAGTGTCTTTAGTCTTTGATGATAATATGTGGTTTACATGGCCAACACTAAATCTCTCTACGTGTACCTTTTTCGGCGTGGTAACGTGGGCTCTACCATGCAGATGAGGTGTCCAAGAATAGGTCCTTTCACTCCTGAGGTGGGCCCACCCCTTAATGAAAACAATACATGGCTAGAACTTGCCCAGCCTCTCCAGTCAACTTAGATATTTAGGCCGTCTAAAAGATGGACCGACTTACTTTTGTCCTCGTCATGTTGGGCCCACTTCATGCAGGGCTACGATTTTCCACATGATGAGGCGGCTAGCAAGAGTAACAAGTCAGTGCTCCCTCAATAATGGAAGATATTAATCTTGATATTTGATCGGTTAATGTGGGCCCTACACGTCACTTCACTTGCTCCTACCTGTCTTGACTCTTTAGCCAGGAACGGGCAGATCTGTGTGGGGGCCACCATGATGTATCAAGCCGTCTCTCTCTTTTCTTAGATTATTTTAAGGTATGAGACCAAAATATGAGATAGATCTAATCATTTACATCAAATAATAAACTTGGATTGCCGTAAATGACAAAGCAGTAATCTCCGGTTGTATTAAATTAATGAATTTTACTGAGAGGTTGAGCGCCGAGACTGGCTACTTAAGTGACATCATAAGTTCTGTGAGTCCCAACATGATGTATGTTGTGTATCCATGCCGTCCATCAATTTGGAGAGATCATTTTAGTGCATGACCTGAAAAATGAGTCAGATCCAAAGCTCGAGTGTAGCCCATCACAGAAAACAGTGGAGAGAGTGATGTCTATCATTGAAAACTTCTAATGTCTACAAAAGTTTTCCGAAGAGGCTGATATTAGTTTTTTACCTTATTTCATGTCTGTGTTAACTTAGGAACAGGTTGGATCTCAAATAAATATCATGGTAGACCTTAGGAAGGTTTCAACGGTGAACACATCACTCCCCCCACTGTTTTCTATGGTGGGTCCACTCCAACTTTGGATTGGACTCATTTTTGTCTCATGATCTAAATTGATCTCTAAAAATGGATGGACCGTGTGGATTCAAAACACACGTTATTTTGGGGCCACAGAACTTGGTGAGGTCACTTCAGTAGCAAGTCTAGCCACTTACGCTGTCAGTAGCTAATTCCCGTCCCATTTTTTTCGTTCATTCCTTAAAAAGATGCGACAGAAGGAATAAACAGTTTGGATAAACAGACGCATAAAGGTGGCCCCACATAGATCTGCCCTTTTTTGGCTGGAGACGGGCAGGGGCAGGACTTAATCCGCTTCCCTTTGGATGGGACGTCCTACCCCCGCCCTTCTCCAGCTGGGAACGGGCAGGATCTTTCAGTATCCACTGTAATGTAAGGTTCTTATCCATACCGTCCATTCATTTTTTCGTATTATTGTAGGATACGAAACTAAAAATGAAGCAGATCCAATGGTCGAGTGGACCACACCACAGGAAGGTAGGCCCCACACAGATCTACCCTTTTCCGGCTAGAGACGGGCAGGGGCAGGACTTAATCCGGTTCCCTTTGGATGCATCGCTGATCAAAGTGTGTCTAGCCTCGTTTCTCACATAAAGGGATTGCTCCTGCGCCCAATCCGTCTAGGCAGCGCTCTGTGGAGCCTACCGTGATGTGTGGGTTTTACCTACGCAGTCCATTCATTTTTCTCAATCATCTTTAAGGCAGATGCAAGGTTCAAGTGGACCACACAGTGGGGATTGAACTCCCACCGTAAAAAACTTCTTATGAGCAGCACAAGTTTTAGATCAATCTGATATTTGTGTTTCCCTTCATCCAGGCATATATGACCTTATTAACAGTTTGGATGGCAAATAAACAAAAAGGTAGCCCTTAGGAAGGTTTCAACTACGAGTTTTGTTGATGCAAATTTATGGTGCGCCTTCCCCTCGTGATCGTCACCTGTACAAAAGAGAAACAAAAGGGAGACCCTGGCTCTAGCCTGGGGAACCTCTGATGCTTAAGTCAGTTTTTTAGGCTAAGGAGAAGGTTAGTCTTGAGTTGCGTACCTTTCACCGAAATGGAGGTTCCTTATTTATAGGTGTGGGAGAGTCCTGCCGTGAAGGGATTCTCTTCCTAATATCATGAAGATTTGATTTTGGCCCGCTTTTGGTCTCCATCCGATCCCGAGACCATCGGGATCGAGGATCCTTTTGTGAGATATCTGGGACAGTGTTTTCATTTACACCGTCTTTCCTTTATTCGGCTCGACCGATTCCGACTCAAATAACAAATGAGTCTCAGTTGGCTTTATGGAGACGAGCTTTCTGCCTTCTGTCAGGTGGAACAGTCTCGGTTTGTGACCGTCGTCCTTTCCTATCCCATAACCGACAATGCAACCGGCTTAATGGTGAATCGGTTTTCATTGCTGATCGTGTGGCTTATAGCTTTTAGGCCTCAGTTGGCTCATCCTGACGTTGTTAGCTCGTCAAGCGAGCCAGCTTAATTCGTCTTATTCTCTCCACCTTATTGTGTTTGCATGACATTGTCTCGAACCCAATTGTTGCCTCAGTAATCCTAGGTAATGTCAGTAGAATTGATCCATTCCATATCCGAGTCTCTGGACTTACATATTTTTTCCTCAACAAGTTTTATTATTTGTTGTTACTTCCTGTGGCGCGGTTCACTTGAGCATTGGACATGTCTAATTTTTTTGACCCATACTAAAATGATCTG
The DNA here is from genome assembly GCA_021015155.1 of Magnolia officinalis. Taxonomy (NCBI): domain Eukaryota; kingdom Viridiplantae; phylum Streptophyta; class Magnoliopsida; order Magnoliales; family Magnoliaceae; genus Magnolia; species Magnolia officinalis. Next base: position 62,462,112 of record JAJHSJ010000016.1, on the reverse strand, counting down.
AAAAACTAGATGGACGACGTGGATAAAACCCATACATAACAGTGGGCCGCACAACACTCCTACATGGTGTGGACACGGATTAGCTACTAAATCCAACAAGATCGAGACTATCTATAATCAGCTAGAATACCCCGATCAACAAAGTTATTATCCTTTAGAAAATTAATATTCAGCGGGACCAAGTAACTCTGGGGACACACCTAGTTGCCCACGCATTAATATATAGCCATGTGGCTGAGCACCTCGAGGGGCAATCCCTCGGTGGATCAGTCAGCCATGACGGATTCCAAAGGGCTGAACACCCCATGGGGCAACCTTAGGTCTTCTCGGTCCCCTATCAAGGACACCACAGGACACAGGTGCCTAGGGGCAATCCACGATCACACCTCATTACCATAATGGCAATCATAAGAGCAAGGTGCTTGGGGGTTAACTTCCGGTCGCGCCTTTGTTTTACCAAGGATAGCATAGGATAAAATTACTCGAGGGGCACCCTCTGGCCACACATGTAATCCATGATGGCCATCAATGAGCAGAAGCGCCTGGGGGCAACGTCCGACTCCACTTCTCGGAACGACCATACCTATGCAACTTAGGAACCAAATCCGGAGCAGTCGCCAAGATATTTGGGACAGAGAAACCCGCCAAGACAGCAACGACCACTCGTCCGAAATGATATCATAGGGATCATTTAGGAGTATGGTACCCAACCAAACATTGGACGATTGCCTTGACTGACCTACAGAAAACTGTACCTAGAGTGGGTCAATTGAAATTATGAATTTTCCAAAGGTTTCAGGTTCCTGAGGTCACCTTATTCTCAAGAGACAGTGAGACCTCTACAATCGAACACATCATCAACTTTACCAAGCAATGTGGGGAAGCATCCTACTACAACTTCATGAAGCTCATGTTATTCATGAATTCTTTAACAGGACTGACTTTTTAACCTCCCAGCTAACTTAGTCCAAACCTGGACCGAGATGGAAGAGTAGTTTCATACATAGTTCCATCGTACTGAGCCGAAATTTTCCATGGCTGACCTTTCCAGGTTAAGACAGTTGTCGGAGGAGTCGGCCAAGCAATTTATTGCCCAGTTTAAGGTTTTCAGAAACCACTATCTGATCATCCTACCCGAGATCAAGTCTGCTCGGTTGGCCCTAGAGGGTATGGATTTTGAGCTTCGCAAGATCAAGTTCGATGGCTCATACTCTGGTACTTATTTGACTTATCAACTAGGGCCGCTAGTACGTGCGGATCCTCCAAGAGGAGCAACAATGGATGAACGTATCCAAGGGCACGTTCAATCCTAACACACATTAGGAGGTGGTCGTAGCAAATATGGTACTTGTGCGGTCAGATGAGGATTACGATACCTTTTGCGAGGTAGCTGTTGCTGAAATATGGACACTAACTTGATATATGTGAACCCATGGGAAGCACACCCACAGGAGGTACTTCAAAATGCGATACTCGAGTTTCTGTTATGAGAGCACCATACTTACGCAACGAAAACTGGGGCATTATAAGAGTTGGCCTTAGAACAATTGCTCATTATTGGGTTAACACCCTCGAATTTGGGACTTGAGTCATCGATTCTCGAGTGTTAAGTTTTGTAGTGTTACAGTGACCTAGGAGGAATTTCCCTAGGAAGTGCAAAACTGAGTGGAGAGAAGTACTCATAGAGCCAAAGCTGTAAAATCCATATAGATCCCTTAGAATGGTGGAGATCATTGGTCATAAGACTAAGGAGGGTCCGATATAAATGAGAGAGAACAAAAGGAGCAAGGGCTAGATGGCGATTGATGGTCAGTGATTCAGCCAGCTCACTATACTTCTTGGTCATTTGGCCGGATGAGATGTTGAAAACAAAATGACAAAACCACATCAAAAGAAAAGCACAATGTTCCAAGTGGGACACAGGACCATGTCCATCTCTTGTCGTATCTAGGTGGAGTACACAACATTAGCCCATTGATTATCGAAAGAAGAGGAGAACCATGAGCTTGATGGCTCGGCGTATTCGCCCTGGTTAGGAAGACCTGTCAGTGCACAGTCATCAAGAATCTTGAGACTCATAAAACCCTGAGGGAAGTGGAAGCAGTTGCTTGAAGAACCCCATAAACAAATGGTTGCTGTTAGCAAGGCAAGTTGCACAACCATCTCGATCTGAGAAAGCTAGATGCAACTAAAGATCCCAATGGTTCTCTAGTCATCCCAGAAGGCAGAGTCAACGCGGTTCAACCAGGAAATCCATTCTGGAGAAGGGCAAGGCCATAACCTAGGAAGAGAAGTGCCTGGGTTCTAGCGAGACCAGTTCAAAGAAGATGCCTACAGGAGGAGCGTCTCCTGGAGGTACAGGGGAAAGAAGCGCATAAGAAAAGAAAAATCCTCCTCCCCGGGTAGGAGTGAAGACTTGGTCTAGCTAGCTGATCTCATAACGAGTAAGGGTGTTTGTAAGAACGAAACCAACAAAGTGTTTGATAATAGGCTTTAGTGAATTAGGGGCAGGAACATCCACATCAGCTGATTCAGGTTAGGACTACCTACAATAAGAAGCCATGGCGCAAGGAGATTGGGGAAAAAGTAAGAGAATGAAATTGGTTAAGGAACAAAGTAAGAACGATTGTGATGGAAACATAATTGCATAAAAACGAAATGAAACATCGCCATTCGTATCCGTAATAAAAGTTGGCAATCATGCTAGATGAATTTCGACGCCCGCAATAACTCACATGACAGTCAAAACGCAAACTCCATCCAGCCACGCATCGTAAGCTTGAACGGCTGCTAAAACTCGAACGTCAAACGTCTCATCTCATCTCTTGATGCGAAGAGACGTGGGGAATTTTTTACACCCGTTTTCGGTGCCCTGACGTGGTTTAATAGAAAATTGCCACGTGGTGACACTTCGTGTTTGGCACACAAGGAAGTCGTACTCGCACCCGAAGAGATCTTCGATTGATCTTCCTTCGGTATTACGCATTCCGTCATTAATGCGATAACACAAACCCTTACACATGCCTTTAGGGGGATGAATTGTTGCATGCCATGTGGCCATGATCAACGTGCCCATTAATGGGGCAGCATACCTGGCACAACTATAAAAAGTCCCGTCAAGAGAACGGATCTAATCACGTATTTGGTTATGATATTCTCAGTGAAGCCGTCTGTTACTGTCCTACCAAAATGAGAGATATTCCTAAAGACGTTAAGAGAGCCAGCAACGCTCGAGAAGATTCTGAATATCAAGAGATTGGACCGATTCCATGCTAATCCAACCTTGGTTTGAACCCCAGTTGAGAGAGACAGACACATCGACTAGATTAGGTTCCCCATTCCGTACATCAATCGGAATAAAGAGAATGGGAGAACTAGATATGACCTAGTTTGATAATAGATTGATGTCGGCTGTTAAACCCCACCACACTTCAAATCATCATCTTACAGATGGTCAAATGCGAGAGGTAGTTTGATCCGTACCTAACATATCGAAGTTGACAAGGTGGGCCATCAACAGACATGTTGATTGGCCATGATCGGTTTAGATCTAGCCCTTGAGGTTCGTGGATCTTGGTCTAATTGTCTTCATCAGAGAAACTTTGGTAATTCCAAGCCTAATCTGTAGTGGGTCACGAACATCTTCGTGATGGATCAATTATGAGAAGAAGATCTGAGAAGCCAACAAGTCCTGATATAGCTGGAGTCATTTCTTTCCAATACAAGGCGGTAGTTCTATATCAATCAAGGAGATTTCCATATTCATAACTGTGATGTGAGTGCAAAGAATCTAAAAGCAACAAGCAAACCCAAAGAGGAGTTTCACTGCCTCGATAAGCTGTAAAAAGAGTACACGAAGAAGAGCTCAACGCCCTATGCCAATCACATCTATTTATTTTTCATTTATCTTTTCTTAGCTTAGCCTAACTTAGTCCTACCATAGATAACTATTATATAACGGCTCCCGTAATTGTACTTTAGGAGTAAAAGTAAATATCATCAACCTTAAGTTGTAAGATCATGATCAATTAAGTTACGATTTGATTGATTATACTAATCCAGTTACATCCTATTGACCACCCACCTCGATCATCTATTTCCATAGACGTATAATGTATTTATCTTTCTTTCTCAGTTTTTAAATTTCTCTGATTGATTGTTATTCTGTCGATTGCAATGGGCCATACATTTTGTTGGGGAAAAATAGTACAAGTTTAGAGACTCGGCTATGGAATGGACCAACTCTACTGACACTGCCCGGGATCCCAAGGCAACAAGCCTAACCAAGGCACGCATGCCCAAAGCCTAAATGAGAGACTTAGCTCGGCTCTCAAGGAACCAATCTGGACCGAGACTTATAAAGTCCTGAGCCATAAGGCAAGGAATCTGTATAAAGATCCTGACATTAAACAGAGGTGCATGAAGTTGGCTCGACAAACGAGGCAGCAACATCCAAATAGGCCGACTAAGGCCCAATGCTCAGAAGCCACATGACCGGCCATAAAACTGACCTATCCTTGGGTCGATTACAGAGTCAGCTATCGGATTAAGAAGGCGAACTGATTATGGATCGGTCTTGTCTAATCCGATAGAGGGCAAGTACCTCAACCTTTTATAGCCGGCCGAGACTTGCTTATCAATAGAGTCGGCTAGGCCCAATCGGTAAAATCTGCCGAGAAAGAAAAATACGGTGTAAAGAGAAATACCTTCCTGAAAATCCAAGAAGAAGATTCTGAGGATTTTGGGATCGGCCGGAGCCCAAAACTGGATTGGCATTAGATCTCCAAGATATCAGGAAAAGAATCCTGGCACGATGGGATCTTCCCCTTCCTATAAATATAAGAGACTTCAAGGGTGAAAGGTATACAAAAACTCTCTCTAGAACCCTTTGACACGATCCTAGTCCTGACTTTGGCATTGGAGGGTCCCCGGCTCTAGCCAGGGTCTCCATTATCTTCTTCCTGTGCAGGTAAAGGATCCAATGAAGGTACACCAATTTTTTGCATCAACAGTTTGGCACCGTCTGTGGGAAAGGATACGAAAAGTTGTTCTGTCCAAGTACTGAGTAATCTCCAATGGCAAGAACAAAGAGAACCATCCAGAACTAGCCTAGTGAGCTCCCTGTCACTGGACCACTGGCGACTGAAGGCCTGCCGGGTACGAACGGAGCCCAAGGGGCCCAAAACCGACCTGATAATCAACAAGGTTTTGCGGCCCATCCAGTAGCTTTCGTTTCGACCAAGCACACTCAAAGGAATCGAGGAAATGGACGGTTAGATAAGGAAGTTCATGAACTCAGGACCGACATGAACTACATGAAGCAAATGCTGGAACAGATCCATCGCCAGCAGGTTCGGCTGCCTCAGCAGGCTGATGGTCGGACAGACGCTCCACGACAATTCGTCGATCCTCAGCCTGTCGCTCCACGATCTGTTCCTCAGCAAAGCCAGCATTAGGGTTCGTCCAAGCCCGCACCCTCTCATATTTTCATGACCGCCCCGCTGCCTGTCACCGATCTTCGACACGAAATAGATTGGAGAAGGCGCAGCAGGCCCCCGGTCGAGGGTACGACTGACAGCGATGAACCCTGGAAAGCTGAATTACAGGACTTTCAGAAGGAAGTACGGGAGAAGATTGCAGATATGAAGAAAAATCGTAATATAAATCAGATAAGGCCCAAGGCGAAGGCATCCCCATTCACGGAAGAGATCATGCAAGCTCGGCTATTGGAACGATTCCGCCTTCCTTAAATCACGCCCTTCACCGGCAAAACCAATCCAACCGAGCACATCGAGTCCTTTCGGACTTATATGGAATTGCACGATGCCTCGGATGTCGTGATGTGCCGGGCTTTCTCCCTCGCTTTAGCCGACGTAGCTCGGCTTTGGTTCAAGTAGTTAAAACCAAAGTCCATTAGCTCTTTTACTGAGCTCAGCGACGCTTTCCTCACCAATTTCATTGGTGGGAAGAAAAAGTTGAAGTCATCTACGCACTTGAACAATATAATTCAAAAAGAGGGAGAGCTACTTAAGGATTATATCAAGCGCTTCAACTTTGAGTCACTCCAAGACCGGAAACATTCAGACGAGACAACTCTCAACTCTATCATGCAGAGCGTCAAAGATAAGTCGTTTCTTGCCTCTTTAAACAAGAACCCGCCTACTACTCTGGCTAAGTTCATGACTCGATCGGATAAATATGCGAACGCTGAAGAAACCCGAATCCAGCGCGAGGCCACTCAAAACGCAAAAACCCCGGCCAAAGAGTCAGTAAAAAAGGAAGTTGACTCGGCTAATGGTAAGAAGCGTAAGGATGATCGGTCCCATGACAAATGTAGGTCGGGTAAGCGGCCTGACCATAAATTCTCGACGTATACTCCACTCAATAAACCACAGGAGCAGGTATTAATGGAAATCAAGGGCGAAAGATTCGTCAACTGGCTAGATAGACTCCGAAGACATGCGAACCGACGGAATAAGAATAAGTATTGATTTATCATCGCGATCATGGGCACAATATAAGTGATTGTTATAACCCGAAATAGGAAATCGAGAGGCTCATCCAAGAAGGTCGTCTCCGAGAGCATATCGACCAAAGAATCGGGACAACGGAAGAACACTCAGGTGACAACCGACCTATGGAAGAAATTTGAACCATTGTCGGTGGTTCCCAAGGCGGAGGCGACTTGAACAATGCTCAAAAAATCACGTAAGGAACATCAGTTGGCTTGAGTCTGAGATCCTGATTTTAGCTCGGCCTTCAAAAGAGAGGAAAATGAAAAAATACTGTGTGTCGTTTACTAATGAAGACGCTCGGGGCATTCATCACCCACATGATGACGCCTTAATCGTCACCCTCACTATAGCAAACCGCAAAGTGTTTCGTATTCTCATTGATACAGGATCGTCTGCAGATGTGCTCTTCGTTCAAGCATTCGATAAAATGGGCATCGAACGATCGACATTACAGTTAGTTCAAATCCCATTGATTGGATTCTCAAGTGGACAAATCCTTCCCGAAAGAGTCATCTCACTGCCACTCACTGCCGAAGATTCCTCCATCAGGCGACGATTATGGCTGACTTTCTGATAGTCGATCAACCGTCAGTCTACAACTCCATCCTCGGTTGACCCTCCCTGTGTCTTCTCCGAATTGTTGTGTCAGCATACCATCTCTCCATGAAATTCCCGACCAAGTCGGGAGTAGGACTCATCAAAGGTGACCAACAAGATGTAAGGTGCTGTTATGCGACGGTCTTAAAAGCTCTAATCGAGGTAACCACGATCGAATCACTAGACCCTCGAGCTGAGACTCACGAACAAGGTCAACCGGTAGAGGACCTCATTCTAATACTTTTAGTTGAGACAGACGAGTCCAAAATTGTTCTGATCGGCTCGTCTCTACAGTCACCCCTAAAAGATAAGCTGATATCTCTGCTCCGACAGTACGCCGACGTATTTGCATTGAGCCATAAAGACATGCCCGAGATTGATCCCTCGATAATGACTCATCGCCTCAACATCGATCTGACCTACCGACCGATCCGATAGAAGCTCGGCCCTAAAAGGTACCCCATCATCGAAGAAGAGGTCAGTAAGCTCCTCAAGGATAAATTCATCGAGGAGATATACTATCCGGAATGGGTAGCTAATATCGTACTCGTTAAAAAAGTCAATGGGAAGTAGCGAATCTGTATTGATTATACCGACTTAAACAAAGCCTACTCAAAGGACAGCTTTCCTCTTCTGAGGATTGATTAGTTGGTAGACAACATGGCAGGACATGAACTTCTTAGTTTTATGGAAGTTTATTCTGGGTACAATCAAATTGTAATGCATCAATCAGATAAATTTAAGACTACCTTTGTCACTGACAAAGGTCTTTACTGTTACTGTGTGATGCCATTTGACCTAAAGAATGTAGAAGCAACCTACCAGCGGTTAGTGAACAAAATGTTTGCTCGGCAAATCGGCCGAACCATGGAAGTATACATCGACGATATGCTTGTCAAAAGTATACGTGCGGCCGATCATATTGCTGACTTAGAAGAAATGTTCCTTATTCTTCGCAAGTGTCAGATGAAGTTGAATCCGAGCAAATGTGCCTTTGGAGTAAGCTCGGGTAAATTTCTCAGATTCCTAGTCAATCAGTGAGGGATCGAGGCAAATTCGGAGAAAATCAAGGCGTTACTTGACAAGGAATCCCCGAGAACGATTAAAGATATATAGAGACTGACTGAACGGGTAGCCGCACTCAACCACTTCCTTTCTCGAGCTACCGAAAAATGCCTCACATTCTTCAAACAATTGAAAAGACAGCAAATGATAGATTGGACGGAAGAGTGCGAAGCAGCATTCCAGCAGTTGAAGTCATATCTCGGATCTCCACCTCTCGTATCAAAGTCCGAGCCTGGGGAAGCCTTGCTGTTGTATCTGGTGGTCTCTGACGTAGCCATAAGCTCGGCCTTGATACGTGAGCACGAAGGGAAGCAATTACCGGTGTATTATGTCAGCAAAGCACTGCTCCCAGCAGAAACCTGATATCCACCTCTGGAAAAAGTGACCCTAATATTAGTTGTGTCTTCACGACGACTTTGGCCATATTTTCAAGCACACACCATTATCGTGGTAATTGACATCCCACTGCGTCAGATTCTGCAGAAATCAGAAGCTTTCGGCTGCCTAACGAAGTGGGCAATTGAGGTCAGTGAATTTGATATTCAGTACAAGCCAAGGGTAGCAATTAAAGGGCAGACTGTGGCCGACTTCATAGTCGAAATTACTCCACAAACCGATCTACCTACCGAGCTTGTAAATGAGCCAGCCGATCAGCCGGTGATTGTAGCTCCCGATACATTGCCCGACCCACCCCACTGGCAGCTTTACGTGGATGGTTCATCCAACTCTAAGGCAAACGGGGCAAAAGTGGTCCTGAAAACTCCCGATCAAACTTACATGCAATATGCCTTAAGACTTAAATTTCAAGCCTCGAACAATACAACAAATACGAAGCCCTGTTGCTCGGCTTTCGACTAGCAGCCAGTATGGGTGTTACTCATCTCAATGTATTCAGTGACTCGCAATTGGTCGTCAACCAGGTTACCAGCGTGTATCAAACACGTAAAGAGCAGCTGGAAGCTTACATGAAGAAAACTAAAGAATTGATCGACGGTTTTCAATGATGTACTGTCATTCGGATCCCCCGAACAGAAAACGTTAAAACCAACCTATTGGTGAAACTTGTCTTTGCCGATGAGGTCGATATACCCAGGTCCGTCCCAATCGAGTACGTCTCTAAGCTGAGCATTGACAACCCGCCTAGCTCGACCATGCACTTGATTGATTCGGAACCTACCTGACTTGACTCAATCGTCTAATATCTCGACAATGGAAAGTTGCCTGAGGATCACGCCGAGGCCTGACGGTTGAAAATCCGAGCTTCCCATTTCACTATACTCAACGGTGTACTATAAAAGAAAGGGTTTTTCGTTTATTTGCTACGCTGCTTAAGACACGAAGAGGTTAACTATGTACTGTGGGAAATTCACGAGGAAATTTATGAAAATCACTCGGGAGGACGATCGCTTGCGCACAAGGTCTTGTGGCAAGGGTATTACTGGCCGACCATTCAGCATAATGCCCACAAGCTTGTCCAAAGTTGCGATAAATGCCAATGATTCGAGGTCATTCAAAGACAGCCACCCGAGGAACTGACCCCTATGGCCGGTCCTTGACCCTTCGTGCAGTGGGGGATGGACATTATCGGACCGTTCCCTTTGGGGAAAGGTCAGACCAAGTTTGTTATTGTCACGGTGAATTACTTTACTAAATGGGCTGAGACCAAACCATTGGCCAAGATAACCGAACAAAAGATCACAGATTTTGTCTGGAAAAATATCATCTGCCGATTCGGGATACCTCGGACCATTGTTACTGATAACAGGAAGAAGTTTAACAACATGCAATATCAAGAGATGTGCAACAATCTCAGAATAAGGAACGTCTACTCATCTCCCCATCATCCTCAGACAAATGGACAGGTCGAGGCAGTCAACAAGATCATTAAACAGCATCTTCGAACCAAACTCGATCGAGCTAAAGGAGCGTGGGCTGAGGAACTTCCTAAAATACTATGGGATTACCGAACTACCACTCGGACGGCTACGGGACTCCTTTCTCCCTTGTATATGAATTGAAAGTCGTTACTCCAGTTGAGATCGGAATGTCTTCTGCTCGAGTCAATTCGTTTAACGAACAGGACAATGAAGAATTGCTAGCTCTCGGACTCGACCTCTTGGAAGAACAAAGAGAGTTAGCTTGGCAACGAATGACAGCTCAACAACAACAAATGTCTCGATTCTACAATGCCTGAGTCGAAGTTAGACGACTCCGAGCTGAGGATATGGTCCTCCGAAAAATGATCGTAAACACAAAGGAAGTTGGTGCGGACACATTGGGACCCAACTGGGAAGGACCCTATATTATCTCAAGCACCATCCGACTTGGAACATATCGGTTGAAACGTCTAGCTGAGCAATTACTCCCCCATCTATGGAATGCCAAGCATCTAAAAATTTACTATCCCTAGGTCGGCCAATGAGCAATTGGTTAAAATCGATTATCAGACGAGCAAAGAATGAAAAACATGTAAACTGAGTAAAATGAATTTGAAAATCAAATATATTCATTCATCAGTATGAGTTTTACGTCGGATTACATTAACTCATACGTTGGAATTACATTGACAAAGTGACAAGGAAAGATGCAAAAAAGACAGTCGGCTGAGATAAGCGACGTTCCCACCGGTTGCAGATGCTCTCAAGTCCGGCTTGAAGCCTGGTGTGCTTAAAGTGAACCACGCTTTGCAATCTAAAATTAGCTTCAAGATTCACCAGAAGCTAACTCTTGAGGTGGTCCATATTCAGCTGCTACGGCTACTCGGAGCAACCACTGACGCCACCTCAGGAGTAACCTTGGAAGTAACCTAAAGATCAGCCGCCGCCGCACCAGTAGATCCAGCTGCCTCGGTATCTTGACTATTAGACCTAGAGCCACTCTTGTCGAATCCCGAGAGATCAAGTTCGGGGAAGGACATCTTTATTAAGTCCATGCACTTGACATAGCCATCCTGATACAAGCGGTCCCGCTCGTCCAAGTACTCACGGGATTCAAGATATGCCTCTACGGCCTGGACCTTGGCATGAGCCAAGGCAGCCTTAGTCTTGTTCTTGAGCCGAGCCAACTTCTCTTCAGAGGAGACATAAGCCTGGTGATTCAACCGGCTCTCCTCCTGCGCCTCTTTCAATTGCGAGGCCAAACGAGCACTCTCGGTGGTGGCCCCCTCGAGAGTCTGCCTATCAACCCCTAAGTCGCCAGTCATTATTTTGAGCCGAGTCACAGCAGCAGTCAGTTGTGCTTCCGCCTCTCCAGCCCATCTCTGAGCATCGGCCAGATCCAAGTAAGCCCTGAGCGCTTAAGGGGCAAACTGCAAAAGGAAAACAAAAGGTCAGTGAAACCTGAGGAAACTGACAAAGCAAGCGCAAAGTTCAGCTCTTACCTCGAGAAACATCTTCGTCATATAGGAGACAGTCCGCCTCGGGGGAGCTTCGAAGAGGGCAGCGAAGTCCTTTTCGCTCCCATGGGAGATCGCCCAAGGGAGCATGTCCTTAACGGCTCGTTAGAAGATCGACGTCTCCTATTGAGTCATCTCCCCTCCTGAGGGCTCCTCCCTTCTCTGCTCCTCCCTCTATTCCTGAGCCGGCTCTACAACAAGTCCTGGCTTAGCAGTTGCTTGGAACTCAGGGGCCACCACGTCCGCCACTCCCGCCCATTCCTCCAAGTCAGGAACTATCACGATCGGGATGGCCAGAGCCGCCTACCCCTTAATCTTCAAGACCATCTTCGGTCTCTTCGGAGGCCGAAGCTCTGACCCAGGAGAGGCCTTCATTTTGGAAGGAGGACGGAGGAAGGGCCAAACCTCAGCCATCTCTGCATCAACCACAAGACGAGTCAAACAAGAAGCAAGTAGAATAAAGAAGGGTAGCTAGAAAGTACATGTCAAGGCCGAGTCCAAACCCGATTTAAAAAGAAGCTCCGGTTGGAGAAGCATCTTCCAAAACCTTTACTTCGGACTCAGTGCCTTCAGATCTTTAATTCGAGCTAGAGCGCCTACTCTGAGACTCGACTTTCACTCGGGAATATCTGCGAAACATATGCGGTCAAACTCAAAGACTTAAAATTATGGGAAGATGGAGAAAAAATGCACGCCGAGTCACCTGCTTGGGAGAACACCCGAGGAATGTGAGAGTCGATGGGCCTAGGCTCCACAGTATCCCAACAACCACACGCCCAGAACCACCTATATCTCCAATGCTTATTGGAAGTAGGAGGGTCAGTTATCAAAGGTTCGCCCTTATTCCGCTAAGCACACAAAAAATACCACCCGGGCTACTGCGAATTCGGCCGTACTTGGAATAGATAGAGATACTCATCGACGGTCAGTGGGGGCTACTCCATCTCAGTCCACAACACTGCGCATCCAAACAAGTTCCTCCACCCATTCGGAACTATTTGCCCAAGCGTTATTCGAAGTCGGGAAAATAAATCCCGAGTTATCCCTTGAAGGGGCAGAGACAAGCCGCACTGCAAAGCGACTTGCAAAATCGCGACCATCCTAGCAGGAGGGCGGTCGAGTAATTCATTTGGGAGAGGGAGGCGAAGAATGACCGAGTCCGGGACATGGTACCCGGCCCTGATCTTATCCAGTTCTGCCTCAGTTAAAACCGAGGGAACGGGACTCTTCTGTTCGTCCTCGGCCTCCTCTCCATCGGCTGCTGACTCAGTAGCATTTGCCGATTTTCGGGCAGCGACCGACTCACTAACTCCTTCGGTCGTCTCACCCTCTTCCCCTGCTTTCTCCTCAGGAGGATTGGGCTTGCCAAGGGCAGTCACCAACATCACCCCTCCGTGAGATGAACCCACTGGAACTGGATGCTCCGCTGAAGATCTAGCCATCCTTTTGGAGTGCTGGAAAGCGACATTAGCATCTACAACCATCTCCACCAATAGCGAAGGTGATTCCGAAACGTCCCAAAAACGTCTCGCTTCACCTTCGTCACTGGAAGCTCCCTCCCGAGGGCTCAAGGATCCTTGCATTGTCACTATAATTGAAAACAAAAGGGAGGGAGAGAGTTAAAAAGTCACCGGAGGTAGCGAGAGTGGCTGAGAAAAAGGCGGAACGTGGGAGCAGAAGACGGGAAGGGCAAAAATGACAAAAAAAACAGTGGAAGCGAAAAGCGGAAATGGCAAACCTGCGTCCCCCTCTTATAGCCTTGCCACGTGGCAAGTGCATTTAAGGAGGAGTCAAGTTGACGCCTGCTTCGACTCCCCTGTCCGACACGTGGCGCGCTTCGGGCAACGCTAGCGCCTTTTTCGCCTTGTGTCTGGCTCTTATAAGGCGAAAAGACGTCCTGGCGGCTTCCTGCTCGTGCGGCCTCGATCAATGAACCGGCGCATATTCTGGACGATATAGAACGCCTGCAAGCAATAAATGCTCCATCATAAAGTCAGTCCCAGCTCAAGCCGACTCAACAACTCTCTACTCCTTAACGTCAACAAAGTTGATGCAAGGAGTAAGGGGGCTTACTGTTGGGAAAAAATAGTACAAGTTTAGAGACTCGGCTATGGAATGGACCAACTCTACTGACGCTGCCCGGGATCCCGAGGCAACAAGCCTGACCGAGGCACGCATGCCTAAAGCCTAAAGGAGAGACTTAGCTCGGCTCTCAAGGAACCAATTCGGACCAAGACTTACAAAGTCATGAGCCATAAGGCAATGAATCTGTAGAAAGATCGTGACATTAAATAGAGGTGCATGAAGTTAGCTCGACAAACGAGGCAACAACATCCAAATAGGCCGACTAAGGCCCAATGCTCAGAAGCCACACGACCGACCATAAAACCGACCTATCCTTGGGTTGGTTATAGAGTCGGCTATCAGATTAAGAAGGTGAATTAATTATGGATCGGTCTCGTCTAATCCGACAGAGGGCAAGTACCTCAACCTTTTATAGCCAGCCGAGACTCGCTTATCAATAGAGTCGGCCAGGCCTAATCGGTAAAATCTGCCGAGATAGGAAGAAACGATGTAAAGAGAAATACCTTCCCGAAAATCCAGGAAGAAGATCCCGAGGATTTCGGGATCGGCCGGAGCCCAAAACTAGATTGGCATTAAATCTCTAAGATATCAGGAAAAGAATCCTGGCACGATGGGATCCTCCCCTTCCTATAAATATAAGAGACTTCAAGGGTGAAAGGTACGCAAAAACTCTCTCTAGAACCCTTTGACACGATCCTAGTCCTAACTTTGGTATTAGAGGGTCTCCGGATCTAGCCAGTGTCTCCATTGTCTTCTGCATGTGTAGGTAAAGGATCCAAGGAGGGCACACCAGTTTTTTGGATCAACACATTTAAACATCAATAAAATCGGAATTGTTTAGCCTTATATATTTATCTATATATTTTTATTAATTTGAAGGGCTTACAATCTCAAAGACTGGCGAAAGAAGAAGTTATTAAATTATAAACTGACGTCTATTGTCACGAGGCAAAAAGAACTAATTTGGAAAGGCTAATCTCTACCCTTTCACAAATCACTCTAACGGAGTGTATACCGGTGATTGAGAGAGTAATTGGATCCCGGTCTCTAATCTATCCATCTCAACAACGCAGGGACACCAGTGAATCAATCAAAACCTTTGAGTTAAGTAGACTATGACATGTTGGTGCATCTTACACCCATGCCAATCCACACATGAATGACCAATCCAAGCCCTCGCTCATATGTATGACATTGTTTGAAAACTTCTTAGAGGCCACGGAAGTTTTGGATCAAGCTGATATTTATTCTTTTTAAATTTCCATCCAGGTCTGTGAGACCTTAAGAACAGATTGGATGACAAATAAACATCAGTGGCCATTAGAAAGCTTTCAACAGAGAATGCCATTATCCCACTGATTCCTGTGGTGTGGTCCACTTGAGCTTTCGATATGCTTCAATTTTGGGATAATGCCCTAAAATAAGCTGGAAAATGGATGGACCACGTGGATACAACACATACATGAAAAATCACGGTGGGCCCCACAGTCCCTCTGTCCCCAGTGCAACGTACGCTAGATTCCGACTCGCGACAAAGGGAAAACGAACAAAAGCACTCGTGGCTGAACCAGGGCCTTTCATGTTACTGTCCTCATTTTTAAGAGTCACCATAAAACAATCTTCCAAAACAGAAAAGGCCCACCACGTCAACAGATTCATTCAAATTTCACTCCATTATACACCCCGTCTCCATCCTTCTCAGCCGTTCCTTTCACAAAAATCACTGAATTTCACCCTTTACTAGTTTTTTAAGCTTACGTAACCGCTAACAATTCCAAATTTCTTGCAAGTACAGATTCATACAAAACTCCAGTTCGAGCCAAAAACAGGATCGAATCTTATTTAATTCCCTGAAAGAGTCTGCATTTTAGTTTTCACAGATTATCAGCAACACCCATTTGAGATCATACCATAATTCACATGGCACGGCTCGCCGGCATGGAAGAAACTGATAAAAGCAACCACGGATTCTCTCTTCCGGTCAATTCCGATCACAAGGCAACTGAATTGCGGTTATTCTCAGCGTCGCCACCCCACATGCGTGCATTCCACCTTGCATGGATATCACTCTTCACATGCTTCTTATCGACTTTCGCCACGGCTCCGCTCCTTCCAATCATCCGCGACAACCTCAACCTCACCGATACAGATATCGGCAATGCCGGCATCGCATCCGTCTCCGGCGCCATTTTCTCAAGGCTGATCATGGGGCCCGCCTGCGACCTCATCGGGCCCCGCCTCGCTTTGGCGACTGTCTCACTCCTAATCGCTCCCACCATCTGCTTTACCTCCATCGCCTCCTCCGCCACACCCTTCATACTCTTCCGCTTCTTCGCCGGCCTTTCGATTGCCAACTTCGTCGCTAACCAGTTCTGGATGAGCTCCATGTTCTCTGCCTCTGTCGTTGGCTTCGCCAATGGCATCGGCGCCGGATGGGCTAATGTCGGGAGCGGCGCAGCCCAGCTCCTGATGCCGCTTATCTACTCCTTCATATGCAGTATCGGTGTCACATCGTTCACCGCATGGAGAGTCGCCTTCTTCATCCCTGCAACTCTCCAGGCTGTAACGGCGATCATGGTCTTGGTGTACGGCCAGGATTTGCCTGATGGAAACTTCAAGAAACTTCAAGATTCAGGAGAGAAGCAGAGGGATGATTTCTTCAGTGTCATCTTCAATGGGATAAAGAACTATAGGGGTTGGATCTTGGGTTTGGTCTACGGCTACTCTTTTGGCGTCGAGCTGACTGTCGATAACATCATCGCGGAATATTTCTACGATCGGTTTGGGCTGGGAATTCGGGTTGCTGGGATGGTAGCGGCGAGTTTCGGGCTGGCGAATGTGGTGTCTAGGCCGTCAGGTGGGATGGTTTCTGATGCGATGGGGAGGAGGTTTGGGATGAGAGGGAGGCTGTGGAGCTTGTGGGTGGTGCAGGCCATTGCAGGAGCTCTGTGTGTACTGCTCGGTCGAGTAAACTCGCTCGGTGGCTCTGTTGCTGTGATGTTCGCTTTCTCTTTGTTCGTTCAGGCCGCCTCCGGACTCACGTTCGGCATCGTTCCTTTTGTTTCCAAGAGGTTAGAGTTAGATTGATTCATTTCTCGATTGATCACATATCTGACTCGGCCGAGTCAATTATTAAACTGTGGCCATGCGATGGGAGATGAAATCATGATGGTGCTACCTGTGTGGGTCCCACGTGAGGTGTGTACGACATCGAAACTTTCCATCAGATGCGTCACTTCATTTTACACGAACAGCCCAAAATTCAGATTGATGAAAGACTGGGAAGTAACACAACACAGGAAACATTTTGGAAGGGTTGGATGTCATTCAGATATCACATCAGCCCGATACCATTGGAGAGTGCCCCATCATTAAATTGACTGTGGCGGATTTGAGTCGTTCAAAACAGAAAACGAGTCAGCTCGGATGAGTGAACTCGGACTGATAAATCTCTGTTTTTTTTTTTTTTTAAGACAACTGATTTCCAACAGTCAGCTGCATGCTAACTTAGCATGAAACCTTGTCATCCCTTCCAGGATGCCATATTTGTAAGTCATCTAAACCATGAAAAAGGTGGGCCCACCATGAAGATCACAAATCTAAAAAATATGGCCCATCTTCTCATTAGTTGAGACAGTCTGCCTAGTCAACCACTGATTTCAATGGTGTGGCCCACCTGATAAGTGGACCATCGTGTTTTTTTAAAGGGGTGATCATTATGGTTGGGACCCACCGTTTACATTCGTGACAAGTCCTAGTTGAGTGATCAGGCCACGCATGGGTTCAGCTTCAGCCCGGATTTTGAACTGTTGGGGTGGGGCCTATTCAAAATTTTGATTATGCTTGGGTCGGCACATGAACAGCCCTAAATCAATACTTGACCCGTTCTGAGTTGACTCGGCCAAAAAAACTCAATTTACTCTCTCTCTCTTTTTTGTTTTTGTTTTTGTTTTGTTTTGTTTTGTTTTTTTTTTTTTTTTTTTTTAAAGTTGGAGGGCCAACTATCATCTGAACATGTGGCATCTTTGTTAGGGTTGCAACTTGGGTTTAGCTAAACCTAGAGCTGGGCATCGAGTCAAGTCGGACCAAATTAGGGCTGACTCGACTCGACTCGACTCGACTCGACTCGATTCAGTTTTGAAATAGGCTTGACCCGAAATCGATCCGACTTGATACCAAGTCTAGCATGCCTATCTCGATCCGAGTTTGGTCTGGCTTGGACTGATACGGACTGAGTTCGATCTGGTCAGAAGTACCGAGTCGGGTCGAGTTGGCACCGAGTCGGATTGAGAGATGAGGGAGGAAGGGAGTGGAGAGGAGAGAGGAGGAGGAGGTGGGTGATGGTGGTGGGTGGTTGTCGGGCTTAGAAGAAGAAGAGGAGGATGAGGGAGGGAGGGAGAGGAGGAGGAGGAGGAGGAGGAGGGTGATGGTCGTAGGTGATTGTTGGGCTTGGAAGAGGAGGATGAGGGAGGGAGGGAGGGAGAGAGAAAGAGGTTGAGATCGGGTCGGGGTAGGGTTAGAGAATCGGGTCGAGTCGGGTTTCAGATCGAGGCGAGTCTAACCGGATCGAGTTTCGGGTCGAGTTACTGGGTAACTCAAACTCTACTCGGTTTGAGTTCGGATTGGGCGAAGCTTGCTCACTCATTCGGTTCGGGTCGAGTTGGACGAGTCGAGTTAGCCAGATCGGATCGTCCCGTGCCCACCTCTAGTAAACCTAAACCTGACCGACCCAATCCTGAGTTCGGTGGGGTTGTGAGGATCCTCAGGTCGGATTTGGGTTGGAAAACACCAACCCAATTTGGAATCATGTTGGGTTTTGTTGACCAAATTCAAGTCGGATTAGGTTGGGTTGGGAATAATCACATGTATTTAAGTAAGGTCAGGTCAAGTTGCAGGTTGGGTCCTCCTAACGTTTGGGTTGGGCTTGGGTTAACCCACAACCCAACCCACCCCAATTGCCATAAACAATAAATTTCTCTTTTTCTTTCTCTCTTGGGGTATTTGGTTGCACTGAAATTTCGTGATATTTTGTGATTAATCAGTCTAATATAGTGCAAATTTTAAAGAAAATTTATGAAATACGGTGCAGCCAAACACACCCATTGGAAATGATGTTCTTATATATTTCAAAAACATGTTGGCAGGTCATTAGGAGTAATATCAGGAATGACTGGGAGTGGAGGAACAGTGGGTGCAGCTGTAACCCAATACCTCTTCTTTTCAGGCTCAAAATTTTCAAAGGAAACAGGCATCACCCTCATGGGCATCCTCATTCTTACCTCTACTCTGCCCATCACCTTCATATACTTCCCCCAATGGGGAGGCATGTTCTGCGGCCCATCTGTCGAAGCAAACGCCACAGAAGAAGATTACTACTTGCTCGAATGGGATACAAAGGAGACGGACACATCCAGCCCACAAGCTAAACAATCATTCCCATGAATGAATCAGGCAATAGAATGACTGTGAATCCTAGCTATCCAACAATTGGTTTACATATATTTGCCTGTGTTTGCTTTGGTGGCCCACATGCTGAATGGTTAGATGATCAGAACTGTCCATGATGTGGACTCAATGTTGTAATGGCATACGTAAGAAACTTATTGTGACTATCACTATCTGTAGATGAATTTAGAATACAATGAATTCAAGTCTTAAGAATCAAAAATTAAGATCATTGCTGAAGTGCAATCATAGGATAATATTATCTGAAGTTGGGCGCTTTCTTTGATCTGACCCAGCCATCTTTTCTCAATCAACTCATTATCAACAACAATATATATATTCCCCTTACAAAAGACTAACATCACACACATCATTCGTCTATTTTAGGATACTACTTGTTAGTGACCTGCAGCATAACATGGGTTTGTTCGATTGGTTGTGTGACACAGGGATGAACGTGATGAGGATAACTACTCCAAATCCACGGAGCTTCTCTGGACTCCTCACAGAGACTTCTCAAATCCACGAGGAAAGAAAACAGAAAATAGAAATAAATTCTAAGAAATTCGGAATTGATTAATTGATGACTAAAAACGAGTTCACAACCCTTTAAATAGGGGTACCAAGCAATGAGAAAGAAATCAAAATCAAACTACAACTAAAATTCCTAGAAATCGTGACTTACTATAAATAGTAAACTTACTATTTATAGACGGTCGTGATGTCTACTAGTGCGCAAGGTTTTCGGCCAAAAATAGTACGTGTCCTATTTGGCTTCACCAAACCGTTCTCCTAATTATTTTAAGCTCTTTTCACGTTGGGCGCAACTCCTAAAGCCCGACGGATGAAGAGTTATAATCAAACTAAAACTTACTATTTATAGTAAAAGCGAAATTAAAGCAGGGAAATGACCGTCGATCTAGGGATTTTTCGCAATTTCGGGCGTCGCAACCCAGCATAGTAGGTTTGGTTGGCTAAAGTAGCTCGTTCTACCCCAAAATCATATATTTTACGTCAGGTAAGTCATTCCGGATTGCGAGATACGCCCGATCTAAGGTCCGATGGTCCGGATCATTTCTGTCGTCGACCGGGCCTTTTCTGATCCATCTTGGCCATGAAGCTGTCCGTGACCCGTTCTACATCACTGTGGGGCCCATGTTAAGGTGGTAAACACTGTTCATATGATTGTCCACAAAGTGGATTAGTGATTTTGTTTAAGCCTTTCAGATTAATTAGTCTGACCTTTAGATATTTGTCCTGCTTTATGTTGAATGAGAGCATCTCTTCTTCTTGTTGTTGTTTTTTCCCCCCTCTTAGCCATCTAGTTGTAGGTTACCATATCAAAGGTCCAGAATCTTCCAATTTGGAAGAATTCTATGGCATTCCTCATCGTTGGTGAGATCCATTGGATTAATGGGTGGAATCAATGGACCACTTGCCCCTACAAGCAATTTAATGATGATGCAGGGATGAATGTGATGAGGTCGAGCACCATCCTCCTCAGGGATAATTATTTGAAATTCACGGAGCTTATCTAGACTCTTCGCAGAGATTCCTCAAATTTAGAGATAGAAAATAGAAATAAATTCTGAATAAATTAATTAATTTACAATCCCTTAAATATGGATATAAACCCTAGAAAGAAGTTTCAAAATTAAACTCCAACTCAAACTCTTTAAAATTTTGACTTTAAATAGTAAACTTAATTACTATTTTATAGACGGTTATGATTTCCACTAGACTTCTTTGTTTTCGGCCAAAAATAGTAAGTGTCCTATTTGGATTAATCATGTTTTCTCCTAATTTTTCTAAGCACTTTTCATGTTGGACACAACTTCTAAAACCCAATGGATCAAAAGTTATGATCGAACGAAAACTTACTATAAATAGTAAAAATGAAAATAAAATAGATTTTCGACCATCGAATTGATGGAATCTTAGCAGGGTTGGCTGACTAAAGTAGCTTCTCCTCCCCAAAATCATATATAGTATGTCGAATAACTCATTCTAGCTAAAGATACGCTTGTTTTAAGATTCTGACAATCTAGGTCACTTCCATCTCTAATTGGGCCTTCTTTGGTCCATCTTGGCCATGAAATTATCCACAGCCCGCGCTACATGATGAGTTGGATTCTAAATTTCCTATACTTAAAAAATCCCAACTATCTTTAAAACTATCATTTAACTGTTCCTTTTTGCTCATCTTGGACCCAGAGGTGGTCTAAGACCTAAGATTTATTACACCGGCTGAGTTGCAAACACGCCCATGCAGTCACACCAGAACGGCCGCTCGAACGTCATGTTTAAACTCTTCGAGTCTACCGCTAAGCCCTGAGGTCACAGACAATGCAGAGTTAGAATCATGATAATCGACTTGTCAAATAGATGTCCCGACTTGTCAAGTGGGCAAATGTCAATATCAATGGATAGCCGTCGATACGTCAATATCAACGGACAGCCGATGATACAACAAAATGAACTCTTGCGGCCGACCCAAAATTGCCCAAATTAGTAATATGACCTCTATAAATGATTGGACGGTGTGGTCCACCCATTTTGGAATCAATTTCAATTGGACGGATCAGATCAGTTTGTAAGGTCATGTTCCTTCTGTGATTCAAATAAATAATAAATTAAAAGTTATTTAAATTGAAGGGAATTTTACCTAATACTACCTCTCGTTGTTATGGTATTTACATCTTAGTACCTATTTAAATTAACTTTTCATTAAGCTACCTATCAGTTAACCTAATTATCATATAGGTATACCTTCCCATATAAACTATGGTGCCTAGCTACTTGCTCATGGACATGTCCACAGTCCATCAAGACGATCTGAACTCTCTATTTGGTCCAGATCAATGGACACAATCATTCAACGATCCTAAACATTGATTTAACGATTCTTAACATTTGGGAATCTGGTCAATCGCCTATAAAATGGATGGCCAGATTTTATTTTTTTTTTATTGAAAATTAGGTGTAATGACCATTTCATGGATTGCTTATTATATCAATGAGCTTCTATGATCTGATGATCCTAACCAATTAATATATGAATGGGGAAACGAACGGGCGTGATTTTTTGCATTGTCAATTTATCATGCATATAATGTACGTAGGTTTTACATAACTGATGGTCTGGATCGTTTGATTGAACTGTTCATGTGTCTCTATGCAACTGTCAGTACTGGATAATTAGTCAATTACCAGCCAATTAATACGTGGATTGAGTGGGCCCACCTATGATTATGGTGTGTAGTTGGACAGGAGACTTCAGTGCATTGCACGTCTCCAGAATCACTCTGATCGGGTGATCATGGCTGTTGATATAAAGGCCCGTAAAATGGACCGTAAGATCAATTTCGAATTCTATGATCACTTCACATGCCCTTGGATTTCCTTGTTGTGATGGTGGGTTCATATCAAACGGTCTTTATTCATCATTGATGGCTTATATGGCCCACACGTACTCTCTCTTCGGGCACCTTTTTTGCTTGGAAATGTCGGCTCCACCATGCATATGACCCTGAACTGCTTTTGTCCATGTCACGCTGGATGCAGGGCTAGGATGTCCCACACAACACGTGTAAAAATACCTGTGGAGGGGAGTGCATGAGCACGCTAGAAAATGTAATAAGACCATGCTTTCTCAACGGAGTAAGATGTTAATCTTGAGCTAATTGAATAGTGTCAGGCATGTTCGAGTTGTATTCGTCTCAAACTAATTGAATGGTATGTAAGAACTCTATGTAGTGAGCTTTATTAATCAACGGTCTGGATTGTACTCTAGTTGGACGGTTTGATCGAGTTAATAAGTCGACCTCACTTACGGTGATGCGCTGCGCAGTCTATCTGCGCATCAATGCGTATTTGGAGTGGAATGCTATAGCCTTACGCAAGGCAACTTAAGTCGAACTAGGACACAGTAATGTGGAGCGTGGGAGAGAGAGTTTTGATGGGTTTCAAACTCCCTCTCCACAGACTCTATATAAGAGAGCTGGGTGCCCGATCCTACACCACGATAGAATTCGAGTCTCATCTTTTGAGTTGCAAAAAGGGTGTGAAGGAGAGAAAGATCCTAAGCTCTATAGGTATTCTGGTATTCTTATTCTCAGCAATGGCGTCCCACTTAGGTAAGTCATCCGAACCTTCGATCTCCATGTCCTATGTACAGATAGGTTCGTGGGCCTATTCTGCATATAGTTGATCCCACATGCTTATGAATCTAGGCGTGAAAGTAGCTAGACTAAGAACAAATCCTATGAAGGTTGATCTAACTGTTCAACCACTAATGTTGTAGTGATAAAGTCATTTAAGAATGAGAGAATTAGTCATTCAAAACTAGATCTTTTTATCTTAAGCTAATGACTTTTCTTTCAACAATGATAGTATTTTAAGTTTCTAAGTAATGCAATGATGGATAAATAAGAACTAAAATTGAGGTTGGATCGCCGATTTTATTAGAGTTAGAGAGGCGGTGGCTATGCTGCCATTTTCTTACTGGTCCTCAGATGTACAATCAGCCATGTCCTAGTAAGATTCAAATTTTTATACCATCATGATCTACTTTTCTTCTAATTTTGAATGAACTTTTCTTTTAAGCGATCTAACCTTTCATAGTTTTCCAGAAAGTGTCGATCATCTCTGAAAAATTTTCCTATTTGGCATGATTGTGTGATATGGCCTTGCCGTGCGTATACTGGATTGGAGATTTCCGACATCAGTGGAGCTTTAAGTAGCTTTCTATGCATGCTGCAAATCAATTAGACACGCTATACATGCAACAATTACATGTCCTTCAAGCAATGTCTCTCTTTACTATATACATGCGTACAACTCTAAGCCATTCTTCTTTTAGCAGGCTACATGTCGTTGAAGGATATGAATTGGAGACTTTTTGGGCATGAGTATGATTTGTGTAAGACCCGTATCCTAGCCCATACTGTTCCGTAGTCTTCTCTGGTCCTCCCGGTCAAATTTCGACGACCAGTGATCTGTGATCGGCAGTTGCGCGCGACCCTGAGTCATATTCCGTATTCCAAAGTCAGCTTGACCCGAGACTTATACCTTTGCGACCGCGCCATCGCCACGGTTCCGACGCTGTGTCTCGCGCGTTGAGGCGATACCTGAGCCAGGAGATGTGGGCCCGCATTCAGTTCGAAGAAAAACGCCACGCATTTGCAAACCCAAGAGAATGTCTCATCAATCACATCAATCACTTCATATGTCAAGTACAAGCAACCCTAAGTCAACTCCCTCTCTCTCTCTCCACCCATACCTAGTCAAGTACACCCATCACTCCATCACTCACTCGCACCCATCTCTCTCTCTCTCTCTCTCTCTCTCTCTCTCCTCTCTCTCTCGCTCTCTCTCTTACACCTCTCTCTCATTCTCTCAAAGCAACCCCATGAGAGTCCATCGTCCAAGCTTCATGAGAGAAGCTTGGCATGGCCCACTCTCTGCCACCCAATCCCACCCTTTAGAATCAATCTCGACCGTTGAATCGCACCATTTGGAGCTCTAGGATGTGTTGATGAAAGAAAAAGTCCAAGAAGACCGAATGGTGGGTGAATCTTCATTGTTTGTGGGTGATTTATACGTTAGATTGTATTTTTCTTCTATTTTCTATTTGATGGCTCACATGTGGTGGGACCCATCTTGATGTATGCTATGTATCATAGAAGGGAGCTCATAGTGGCGGAGCTCCCTCTATCACCACTCGATTCTCTCTCTCCCTCTATCTCTCTCCTTCTCTATCGATGGCCCACCTTGATGATGTCTGTCCCGTACCCATGCTGTCCCATTGTAGGACGCCCCACCGTCCAGCCGGGGTCCACTTGGCTGACCACCTGGCCTGTCTGTTTTGGACAGACTTGGATGAAGAGAAAACGCAAATGTTAGTTTGATTGGTGGGGTGGCCCACTCACGTGGGCCTACCGTGATGTATGTGTTGTGTAACCTGTTGCCATCCAAGTGGCCCACCAATTTTTAGCCCTGAGCATGGGCCATGGGCCGTCCAAACCCAGAAGACTCGCTGATGTAGAGCACACCGCTGGACAGTAATCCTATCCAGCGTATTCTCCAACATCCAGCGCCGTGGGGCCCACTGTAGGGTCTCATCTTGATGTATGGCTGGATCCACACTGTTCGTCCTTGTATCGCCCAAGATTCAGTGGGCCGCACCACAGTAACAGCGGAATTGAATTTTGACCGTTGAATTCTACCTATGGTGCCCACCGTGGAGTCAGTTTCCATCTGACCTGTTGTTAGCGGCCACGTGGGCCAGGGGCAGATCCCCTGGCGGCCCACTTTGATGTGTTTTGATCCACACCGTCCATGCACACGGGGCGGTGGTCCCTGATGTATATGTTTTAGCCTCACCGTCCAGTAGCACGTGGACGGTGGGGTCTGCTTTTATGTATGTGTTGTACCCACCGTCTAGTAGCCGGATGGTGGTACACACCTTGGTATATTTGGTATATGCGTTTTACCCCAATGTCCATTCATTGGATGTGGACCCCACCATGGCAGCGTGTGGGGCCCACCTTACCTTTTAATTTGTATCCACACCGTCCAATCAATGGACGTGGGTTGGTTGATATAGCTCACACGTGTGGATGTGGGTTGGCTGGTATACCTCCCACCAACAGTTTAACTGCTGTGAATAACGTCAGCAGGTTCTAAGGGTCCTACCTTGATTGCAGGTATTTTATATTCACATCGTCCATCTGGACGGTGTGCTATGTAGCGTGCACCATAATGTATGTATATCCACACCGTCCATTGCGTGGATGTGGGTAGAGCTGTACACGAGTCGAGTCGAGTCGAGTATCGCCTTACTCGTACTCAGCTCTTAACGCTCGAGTGCTGCTTGTACTCGGCTCTACTCGGCCAACGAGCAGGGACTCCCTGCTCGTACTCTACTTGCCCGAGTATGAGCCGAGTACGAGTAGTAAACGAGTATTGTATGAAAACACAAATATCAGATTAATCTCAAACTATATTAACAATTTTTAATTGTTTTGGGCTATCATCATGGCATATCAGACTTGGGTATTGTATGAAAACACAAATATCAGGTTAATTTCAAACTATATTAACAATTTCTAACATATATTAGCAATAAAAAATAAAAAAATCAACCACACACCTTACCGGGCGAGCAGAAGAGGGACGACCGGCAATTGCGTGCAGGACAGGGCGACAACGGACGACGGGACGAGTGGCAGCTTGACAGGGACGAGCTGCGGCACCGGACGAGTGGCAGGGAAGAGCTCAGTCATCGGACAGAGGCACCGGACAGGCCGCAGGGACGAGCGGCAAGGTCTAGGCTTCTAGCACTGCCAGACAGGGGACAGGGGCGAGAGAGAGAGAGAGAGAGAGAGAGAGAGAGAGAGAGAGAGAGAGAGAGAGAGAGAGAGAGGAAGAAGGACGGCCAGACGGGCGCTGGGAGAGGGAGGGGAGAGAGAGAGAGAGAGAGAGAGAGAGAGACCGTTTTTTTCGAACGGATGGGCGCTGGGAGGGAAGGGTTTGAGCGCTACTTGAAAAGGACGGGTGGGGTAGGGTTTGGGCGCGGCTGGAAAATGATGGGCGGGGTGGGGTAGGGTTTTTTTTTTTCGGGCGGACTTATATACACGAGTATGAGTCGAGTATGAGTCAAGTACCGAGTCAAGTACCTCTAGACTCGTACTCTACTCGTAATCTAAACGAGTAGTGGAAACCTACTCGTACTCGGCTCTAACTCAGACAAGTCGAGTATGAGTCGAGTATTCCGAGTCGAGTCGAGCGAGTACTCGAGCCTTAGTCTGCTCGTGTACAGCTCTAGATGTCGGCCCACACTTGATGTATGCATTGTATATTTACACCGTCAAGTGTCGTCCCTGGACGGTGAGGACCACCATATATATGGTTGAGATATTGACGTCAGTTAGTCCTGTGGACCCCACCCCGAGGAGTGTGTTATATCCAGTTGTCCATCCAATTTTCCAAATTATTTTAAGGGCTGGCTCACCTTGATTGCATGCGATTTATCTGGCCGGTCCATCTGGCTGAGGTGGATTGGTGGGCTGGCCCATCTCTTGGATGGCCACGCCTTGGTGGAACCCACTGTGATGTTGTATTGGGCCCGCACTGCCTTGGGGCTGGCCCAAATACTAGGTAGGCCCATCGTCAATTGGGTCAGCAGATCTGCCCTGTACACCATGATGTTAGTGTTTATCCACACCGTCCGTCTGACGGGTCCACCTTGATACATGTGTTTTAGCCACGCCGTCTAGCTCCTGATGCCGCTCATCTACTCCCTCATATGCCGTATCGGTATCACATCGTTCACCGCATGGCGGATCGCCTTCTTCGTCCCTGCAACGCTCCAGGCTGCAACGGCGATCATGGTGTTGGTGTACGGACAGGATTTGCCTGATGGAAACTTCAGGAAGCTTCAAGATTCAGGAGAGAAGCCGAGGGATGATTTCTTCAGTGTCATTTTCAATGGGATAAAGAACAATAGGGGTTGGATCTTGGGTTTGGTGTACGGCTACTCTTTGGGGTCGAGCTGACTGTCGATAACTTCATTGCGGAATATTTCTATGATCGATTTGGGTTGGGAATTCGGGTTGCTGGAATGGTAGCAGCGAGTTTTGGGATGGCGAATGTGGTGTCGAAGCCGTCGGGAGGGATGGTTTCTGATGCGATGGGGAGGAGGTTTGGGATGAGTGGGAGGTTGTGGAGCTTGTGGGTGGAACAGGCCATTGCAGGAGCTCTGTGTGTAGTGCTCGGCCGAATCGACTCGCTCGGTGGATCGATAGCTTTGATGTTCGGTTTCTCTTTGTTCGTTCAGGCCGCTTCCGGACTCATGTTCGGCATCGTCCCTTTTGTTTCCAGGAGGTTAAGAGTTAGACTGATTCAGTTCTCGATTGAAGTACCCATCTGACTCGGCCGAGTCAATGATTAAAGTGTGCTGAAACGAACCTAACAGGCCATGGGAGATGAAATCATGATGGTGCTACCTGTGGTGGGGCCCACATAATGTGCTCTTTAAATCGAAACTGTCCATTGGATGTGTCACCTCATTTCACATATACAGCCTGAAAATCAAATTGATCCAAGACTGGGATAGGCCACAACACACAGGGAACAATTTAAGAGGAGATGCACGCAGTTGATTTGCGTCGGGAACCATGGTATTGTGTAACTGAAATCCATGCCATTAGCAACTTTCATCTGGTCTGGATGAAGGGTCAGGTTAAAAATCAGGCATTTTTTGCAAGTCAGGGCCACCCTGGTGAAAATCAAGGTTAGGCGTCCCTACCAAAATGTTTCCAGTGCTATGGCTCACATGATTCAGGAATCGACCTGATTTTTTGTCCAATGACATGAGATGAGTTGTCAGATCTGATGGAAGGGTTGGATGTCACTCAGATATCATGTGGGCCCCACATCAGCAAGGTACCACTTGAGTGCTCCCCATCATGACATTGACTCTGGCGGTTAAGCGAGTCAACTCGGTTGAGTGAACTCGGCTGGACAGTTTCTTTAATATGTTCAGTGGATTGATGGATCACTCCTAGCTAGGGGTGTCAATGGGCCGGGCCTAAGCTTTAAAAATCAGAATTTTGAGTAGTGCCGGCCAGACCCAAAACAGTTCAAAATCCAGGCCGAAATCTACCCAAGACCGGCCCATTGACGGCCCTAATCCTAGTACTGGCAGTGGGCGACCTAGGTTTGATTTTGTCCCGGTTTTTGGCCAGCCCTAATCTCTCCACTCTTTCTTTCGTACACAGCTGGTTACCTACAGTCAGCTGCATGCTAACTTAGCATGCAATCCTGTCCTTCCCACCAACATGCCATATTTGTAGGTCATCTAAGCCCTGAAAAAGGTGGGCCCATCATTAAGATTTCCAATATGGCCTATCCTCTCATTAAGTGTCTGACAATCCGCTCAGAATGGTATGGCCCACCTGATGAGTGGACCATCCTTTCTTTTCCAGTGGGTGATCATCATGGTTGGGTCTACCATTTGCATTGGTCACATGTCCTAGACTAGTGACATGTGTGCAGGAAAGATGGGACACTAAGCACGTACACAGCCTTAGGTGATAAAAACTCTGAACAGGCCCCACATGGGTTCACCTTCAGCTCAGATGTTTGGCTATTGGGGAAGGGCCTATCATTTGAACATATGGCGTCTTTGTAATGTTAGGGCTTCAAAAACTGACCCAAGTCGAGTTTGGATTGAAAAACTCCAACCTAATTTGGAATTATGTTGGGTTTGGTTGACCAAATTCAAGTCGGATTAGGTTGGGCTGGGAATAATCACATGTATTTGGGTCAGGTCAGGTTGCAGGTTGGGTCCTCCTAAGGTTGAGTTAGGCTTGGGTTAACCCACAACCCAACCTGCTGCAGTTGCCACAAACAATACATTCTCTTCTTCTTCTCTCTTGGGGCGTTTGGTTGCACTGAAATTTCACGATATTTTGTGATTATTCAATCTAATTTGGTGCAAATTTTCAAGATATTTTGTGAAATTTGCTGCAGCCAAACACACCCTTTGGAAAATGATGTTGTATATTTCAAAAACATGTTGGCAGGTCATTAGGAGCAATATCAGGAATGACTGGGAGTGGAGGAACAGTGGGTGCAGCTGTAAACCAATACCTCTTCTCTTCAGGCTCAAATTTTTCAAAGGAAACAGGCATCACCTTCATGGGAATCCTCATGCTTGCCTCTACTCTGCCCATCACCTTCATATACTTCCCCCAGTGGGGAGGCATGTTCTACGGCCCATCCGTCGATGCAAACACCACAGAGGAAGATTACTACTTGCTCGAATGGGATTCAAAGGAGAGAAACGTCACACCCACAAGCTTAACAACATTGCCATGAATGAATCGGGCAATAGACAAGCGAAATTTCAACCAATCATGGTGGGACCAACCGTAAATCCTAGCCATCTGATCATTGGCCATTTGTCAGTTGAATGTAGACCATTGTTGGGTTTCTTTTCTTATATGATTTGTCCTTTCCTTTAAAGGTCTTTTGCTAAGCGCTGCGGGCTTCTCTCTCGGGGAAGCCCTACGCTTCGCTTTTCAACATTTTAATTTATCTAAAAAATATTGCAAAATTGCTTACTCTTCACAAAAAGAAAAAAATAAAAATAAATGCTTACATATTTTGCCTGTGTTTGCTTTGGTCAGCAGCCAACTTGGCAGCCCACATGCTAAGTGGTCAGATGATCAGAACTGTCGATGTTGTAGACTTTGTAATGGCATCGATAAGAAACATATTGTAACCATCACTATACGTAGATGAATTTTGAACACAATGCATTCGCCTCTAAGAATCAAAGGTTAAGATCATTACTGAAGTGCGATTATAGGGTAATAGCTTCTTTATTTCAGTATAGATAATATGGACAGTTCAAAACATCAGACCTTCTCAGCTTGTGGGCCCCAGTAGGTGGCAACACACTCAGATCCTGAGCCGCGGTAAAAGCAAATGGTGCTCTTTGACTGTTAAAAGTGGAGATGCTGTATGTAGAGAGCTACTGAAATGGGTTCTCCATGGACTCAACAATGCTCTGCAGCCCCGAATGGTACGTCGGATGAAGAAGAGTCACTCCCAATTCCTTCTTAACCCGGTCATTGGAGACTCGCTTCTCGCCCCCTGTATTTTTCTTCCTGATGATTGAATCCACATTATCCGGAGTTGGGCTTTCTTTGATCTGTCCAGGCCATCTTTTCTCAATCAAGGCCCGGGCAAACGCAAACACTTCAGCACGTGGGGCCGGGTCATCATCAACAACATTATATATTCCCCTGCAAAAAGACCACCATCACACACATCATTTGTCTACTTCAGGATTGTACTTGTCAGTGACCTGCAGCATAACATGGATTTGTTCGAGCAGTGATGAAAGTGAGAATCCGACCCTGATGATGGTATGTCGATGCTGGCCATGAGTGCTTGGCATATGTCAGCAACATGAATTCTTGCAGTGTAATGCCTGGACTCCCTCATCTTCTGATCGTTTGATAACGACTCCTGTTTGATAATGGTATCGACAGCACTACAAAAAAGGAATTACGATTAGTTCGTACGAACCGTAATCACAAATGGATCAGTGGTTAGACAGAGAAGTAAAAAAGAAATATGATATTCCCAAATTTACCATATTCTGGCATACAATGTCCTATTTTAGTGTGTTTGGTTGTGCAGAATATCATGGAAGGTTGCATCAAATATAATGAAATTCGTGCAACCAAACGCCCCCTCAGTGGCACTTTGGGACTGGCTCTCTGAGTTTTGTTTCCTTTTGAGATTTCTGTCCTGCTGTCTTCTCTGGCAGCTTGTTTTATTCTTTCTTTTTCATTTTTTTTGGCTTTGTTGTTTACATTTTTTCTGTTCTTAAGCTAGTTTCTGCTGCTCTGGTGGTTTCTTTTTCTTTGTTCTGTAGCCTTTATGTCTTTTTCCTTTTTGTTTCTTCTTTTGTTCTTCTTTTGGCCTTCGAACGTTTAATAAATTCGCACCTTAAAAAAATAATAATAAATAAAATAGGGAGCACCCAATTAAAACAGTCAGCATGGCACCATTGTGTGAAAGAGGACCCATAGGATCTCCCTCCCTCCCTGCATCCCTCTTCTTTGGCCTTCGAACGTTTCATAAATTTGCACCTTTCCTAAAAAAAATAAAAATAAAATAAATAGGGAGCGCCCAATTAAAAAATTCGGCATGGCCAATTAAAAAGTCAGCATGGCACATTGTGCGAAAGAGGACCCATAGTTGGGTCAATTGGGTCCGGGTTGACCCAGACCCAAAGTTGCAGCCCTACTAGTAGTAACCAGCACAAACACATGCAGCCAGAAATGTTGTGTCATTAACACGCATGGACGACAATGTTGATAACTCTACAAGAAGTAATAGAAGCAAATAACCTCATGAGCATGAGAAAAAGGTACTAAGTCTCAC
Organism: Magnolia officinalis; assembly: GCA_021015155.1. Taxonomy (NCBI): domain Eukaryota; kingdom Viridiplantae; phylum Streptophyta; class Magnoliopsida; order Magnoliales; family Magnoliaceae; genus Magnolia; species Magnolia officinalis. The sequence goes on along the minus strand of JAJHSJ010000016.1, from coordinate 62,430,045 downwards.
TCATCAAGGAAAAACAGGGTCAACCTGTTAGTGTGAATGAATTGCAAGAGATGAAGATTGAAATCTTAAAGAAGATATCAGAACAAGATAATGTCTTGCAAGCTGTGTACTAGAACATTTTCTTTCACTACAATGCAAATGTAGCAACCTGGGGAGATCCAACCTAAGGACATGTCTGAACTTCAAAGCAATATAAATCCTATTGAATTTCATTGCAGAAACAATGAAGAATAAGAGTTGATCAATTCAAATTCAATCCAAGATAAGTACGAACACCCAGAAAGTATGCAACAAACCTTCTCCCAGGCCCATAAATACCCCCCAGCCGAAAGATATTTACTGGGACTCCAAGATCATGGCCTAGATCCAGCCATCCTTTCTCGGCAGCTAACCTTGCTTTGGCTGGCTCCCTCATTGCATTAATGGGATAACTGCATGTGACCATGTCCATAAGTGAACATTGAACTGGCATTTTCCCAATGAATTTACATGCCATGGTGATTGATTTGAATAAGCTGCTTACTCCTCATCCACCAACGCACCACCACAATCTCCATAGACACCTGCAACCACAGAAGGGATATTCAATGAATACTGGTAACATGACAGACTATTTCACTAATACATATGTTTAGTTCGCACATTGCAGTGAAACAGATCTGATCCTGACTCTTGCATGCTTACTTATCTTAAATCAGCAGTCAAGGCCGGAATTTTAATTTCAAGAAGCATGATCGAAGTTCCTCGTTACATGTTATAGCACATCATGTTGATTTATGATGACCACACATTAGAAAATCATTTTTTTATGTATTTCTGTATGGGTTATGCTGGAATTTCCTCTTCTTTTTTTTCACAATTGTCTCTTTTTTTTTTTTAAATATTTAAATTAAGAGTTTTTTTTCCCCACTTTTATTTGCATAGCATCTCAATGTCTTGGGCAGTTGAGCTATGGAATTGTATTCAAAACGATTCACAAATTGAAAGACCTTACTAAGCATTCTCAATTAATCTAGTGATCATAAAAGGCAAGTCCTGCGTAACTTGGAGATGGACACGTTGGTGTTGGACATGGGGCATGCAGTGACAGATATGAGCCCCTGAAAGAAAAGGCTGGTCACATACAACCCACGTTTATAAGTAATTTCCTTGAAAATAAGTGGAAATAGAAACTCAAAAACACAGGCTGGCCATAGTGATCAGTTCTCCCCTAAAAACACGAGCTGACACATCCATACAAATAGATAATGATGTTGAAAGTTATTTTAATATATAAGTTGCACTGCATCATCATCATCTTAGCCTTTGTCCCGGTCGTAGATTGGCAAAAGTTTCATGATCAACTGTCTCCAGAAATCAAACTTCCTCTCTTACCCTGGCCCTTGTAACTGGACATGGTAGATACTCGCATTGGCACCACTCACATGCCAATAGGATCCCACCCAGCATTGACCTCTAGCCCAACTATACATGCAGGCTCAAGGAGTGAGCAACCAAGGTAGGGTGAAGGATGGAGAGGCAGTTGCTAGGTAAACTGCTAAGCATAAGCACACACAAATGTGCCACCCATTGGACCAAAAGTGTGAAGAACATATTCAAGCATAGTTCTAAAACTCAAAGGCTTGGCTCGAAATCTTGTCAAGTCGACCCGACTCAAAACTCGGCTGAGTCAACTCGACTTGACGAGATTTCGAGCGAGTCACTTCGAAACTCACTGATGAGCTTGACTTGGGCAGGACTCAACAAGGCTCATCGAGTTGACTCAAAAACTTGGTCAACTGACGCAACTCGCATGATGTGATTAAGTCACTGGCCCAGTTTTTAGTGGTTTTTTGTTTTCAATATAAAAAATGAGGGAGACGAGAATCCATCAGGTGACTTCCTAGAGAATCCATCAGGGGCACTACCAGTGGATATTTTATATACCGCAACTATTTCCAAATATATTAAAATTTCCATGCAGCCTACATAATTTAAACTTATTTAAGTATCGAGTCGAGTCAAGTAAAGAGTCATCAAGTCTTTGAATTAACCCGAGCCGGCAATATCAAGTCAAGCTGTGTTTTCAAGTTTTCGAACTACAAGCAGTTGGTTGCAGAGAATGCTATTCCCTGCACTAGGCTGAACTACTATAATGCTGGATTAAATTCCTGGTAGGATGAATTACTATTACGGCATGGCATCAATAGGCCATAAGTTACGTCTCAATATGGTATAAATCCAGCATATATCATCATCATCATCTAAGCCTTATCCCAATTAATTGGGGATGACCACATGAATCCCATTCCACCATTGTCATATTGCTTGAATTCATCATGGAAATTATGGCAGAAGTTTGACAACAGCTACCAACATGACACAACCTTCCTCCTTTATCTGGACTTGGGACCAGTAATGAGAACACAAATTCCAATAGGCGCACAATGTAATAGACGACTACATAAGCTGAATCAAGTGCTATTTAATAGTCAAGTACATAGGTTGATTACCATCAACAAGTTGTATGCAAAATATATAGAAAAAAAAAATGTATGCAGATAAAGTATAGAGATTCTGGTAAACTACAAGATATCTTGAAACAACCTCTTTCCTAATAAAGTATCAATGCGCATCTGGCATGGGTATCAAACACTAAAAAATGAAGCAGCATTGTGACAACGCAACCCACCTGTAGAAAATCCACATATGTTTAGATGCAGAAACCATAGTTCAAAAATTCGAAAACACAACACAATTTCGGCCAGGTCGGGTCAGCTCAGAGACTTGAGCAATTCTTTACTTGACTCAATCTCTACTAAATAATTTCAATAATATTTATAATATTTTACATAGTTCTGCATAGTTTTTTTTTTTTTAATGAAGAAATATCAAGCAGCTGGCACATTGCATGCTGATCAGAGATGGCAGTTCTTGTTTGAGAGGCCTCAGTTTCAAGCCCCCATTCTTTGCTTCTTTTTTTTTTTTCGAATACACCATTCCAGCGAGTGAATAGGTTCAAGTCATCACAAATCTTGTCGATTCAAGTCACTGAGTTTTAGAACTATAGCAGAAACAAGGTCAGTCATAGCTTAAACACGTACCTGTTGATGATAAGTAACACAGCCATCTAAGATACCCATTGCCTAGTTTACTTCTTAAAAGGTCTTGATGCAGACAAAGCACCTGTGTAACATATCACCATTACACATGTTAAAAGATCAACAACATTACACAAGAATTTTACAAACAGGTTTAAAGATTCAATTTGGAAGAATCTTCAGTTAGCTCACAGGATCACCAAGGCCCGAAATGGGAGGTATGGAGATGAGGAGATGAGTTACATCCTGTAGAGAGTTCAGGCTTCTCGATCTGCAAGGCAAATTGTATGGCACCCATAGTTTCCATGACAGGCATATACTCAAAAGTAGATGAAAATAGAACTTGTTCATATATCCCAATTTGTTAAGCAACATTTAAATCAAGGAAATGACATTGGCTTACTCTGGGTCATTTGAATTGAAAAGGATCGGGTTGAATCCCATTTCCTCAAGTTTCTCCTTCTTACTTGCACTCTTGCAAGTCCCCAACACTTCCCTGCAAATAAATGCTCTGAGGAGTCAATTTTCTTCCCTAAGGACATTTAGGGTATGTTTGGAAGTAAATAGAGAAATGGGGTAGGAGGAATGGTTTTTCCACAAAGAAAGTACTTCTTCACTTCAAGTGGTACACAGAATTGTTGTTTTGGGGTGGAAAAGAATAAAACTCATAACACAGTTCAGGTTTTGCTTTCAGCACCACCCTTGATGCTTGTCAATTTCAAAACAAAACCATCACACTAGCATATTCAGCCAAATCATAATTTGGGGCACTTCCAAACACTACAAAAGTACCATCTCACATGAGATATTTCTTGCTTGTTATGACTTGACAATGGCATGGGCATGAAGTCTTGAACCAAGTGTTGAAATGTGCCTAAAATCAAATCAAACTGTGAATTGTAAGCTTTTAAGGAGGGTAGAAAACTAATAAAGTTATCAAAAAGATAACAACAAACTTACCTTCTCCCTACCTACAATCTCCCCTATACGTGTGCCACAGGTCTGATGAGATGAAGGTTGTTGTGGGCCACCACGTCAATGGACCATAGTTCAACAGGTGATGGAGAAGTTTAGGGAGAGGAGAAAGGATATCTACATGATCTTTATCGACTCAAAGAAAGCATGTGATAGGGTTCCTAAGGAGATAATCTGGCAGGGGTTGGGAAAGAAATGAGTCTCAAAAGGATATATTGACACGATTAAGCAGGTACAAGGGAGTGGTAAATTCACTAATGGAGAGACAAGCGAGTTTCCAATTACAATAGGCCTACACAAGGGTCAATGTTCAATCCCTATCATTTTTCCGCTAGTTATGGACGAGCTTACTAGGTTTACAGGGAGAGGTCACGTGGTATACGTTGTTTGCAGATGACATAGTTTTGATTGAAGAGACAAGGGAGGTGTTAAACACAAAGTTAGAACTATGGAGGGATGCTTTAGAATCTAAAGTATTAAAATTAGCCAGTAAAAAAAAGTATATCAACTGCACTTTTATTAAAAATAGCAGTAGAAATGAGGAATTAGTTTATTAAAAATAGCAGTAGAATTAAATGAATGCAATAAAAGGAATTTAGGAGTGGCCTCAACATGTGATAAGGAAAAGTAAACTTAGTTTAACCAAGTGAAAAGATAAGGGAAAGTAGACGTGGAACTTCCTTTTTTAATTAATGAAGATGGGGTGTCCCCGCTTCTTTTTAAGGCGAGAATATTTCCTATGGATGCACACAATCACCCACAAATCACATGCATCCGGTAAAGCACGGTAAGGGGAATCAAACTCACGTTTGTGAGGAGCAAACTCATGACGCTAGCCATTCGCACAAACTCTCACCACAAATCAAACTTGCTAACATTTGAAACATGTGCTTCCAAGCTCTCACCACCGAATCTATTGCCAGATTGCTTCACGCTTCATGCAACTATAGTTTGGCCATATGAATCGGAGACCAATAACTGCACCAATTAGGAGTGAGTTGGTTCAAGTTTGAAGGCTATAAAATAGTTGAAGGACATGGGTGAAGATAGACATAGTAATAAAGGATTTGATGGCCTATGGTTTAACAATGGGCCCTTGATAGAGTGGAATGGGATTTGTGTAGCCAACCCCAATTAGTTTGGGCTAAGCTTGGATGGTGATGATGATGATTTGCAAACATTCCACGCAACAACTAAAATAGTCCAATTGCCGTGATCATTGTTTTAGATTTGGATGAGTCCTGTGTGACTCAGACCCAATCGGGTTCAACACCACGAGTCGCCTAGACAATTCACCCCAATTCAAATAAGCTGGACTGATTAAATCCCGGCTTGGGCAAGTACCAACTCAACTCAGGCCTAGAAAATTCACCCTGACTCAAATGAGCTGGACTGATTAAATCTTGGCTTGGGCAAGTCCCAACTCAACTCAGGCCTAGAAAATTCACCCTGACTCAAATGAGCTGGACTGATTAAATCTTGGCTTGGGCAAGTCCCAACTCAACTCAGGCCTAGAAAATTCACCCTGACTCAAATGAGCTGGACTTATTAAATCCCGGCTTGGGCAAGTACCAAGTCAACTCAGACCTAGATAATTCGCCCTGACTCAAATGAGCTGGACTGATTAAATCCCGGCTTGGGCAAGTACCAACTCAACTGGCCTAGAAAATTCACCCCAATTCAAATGATCTGGACTGATTAAATCCCAGCATGGGCAAGTCCCAACTCAACTCAGGCCTAGATAATTCGCCCTGACTCAAATGAGCTGGACTGATTCGATCCTGGCCTGGGTAAGTACCAACTCAACTCAGGACCAATCGAGTCATACCAATAGGCGGAGTATTTTCACCATGGCTGTGATTTTTGGATTGTGGCTCATCTATGTGGGGCCCACTAAATCAACAGTCCCAGTCACCCATGGTTGTGCCATCCATATATATGCTACCAAATTGTTTCTGAATCTCTCGGTCGATTCCAGCATTGCTTGAAGAGGAGCTATAGGCTCTTATGCATCAGGGCAAGAACAGAGTCCCAGAGTCCCAATGCTCCCAGTCTAATACAAATCTGGAAAACTTTTCCGCGAATCACCCATACACAGCAGTACCCATAAGATCAACGGTTCTGATCACCGTGTCATGGGTCCCACTTGTATGGACAGGGTGCCTCGGGACCACATTCCTGTGCTCGTGCATCAGGATCCCATGGCGCACGTTAGCCTTCATGGAATTTTGGGGAAAATCTCAAATCGAAGATGAAAAAAATGAAGTGTGTGCACATATATCCCACCATCCAATAGAGGTTGAGGGAATTTCGTCGAAATGGGCAATTGAAAAATCTCATTCTGAAATGCTTTCTAGATTCCCGCCAACCGTATTCTAACGGTTGGATATGGTTTAATGTGCGCACCAACCCTCAGTACTAACAGTGCGCACTGAAGTCGAGCTCGAAAGAAATTACCATCCGTCGTGTCTCGTCTTGAGCTGCGATGCGAAGTATTTTCCGAAGTATCCCAGCCCGAGTATAAACATCCTATTTACTCGGGTTTCGGATCTGCAAAGCGCAGGAGAAAAAGAAGAAGAAAAGATAGCGGGTTTTCGGGTTTTACGGAAAACGGGACGTATCGGATACCGACCCAAAACGTTACAGGTTTCCATATCGGAGACAGCGCAAAAGGCACGAAATAGCGTTTCGGATTTTTGGATGTAACGGTTTTTATGGTGAGAGGAGAAATGGAGACGGAACGAGGAGAGTGGCAACAATGAGATGATCCGGTGGAGAGCAGAACTGGTGATGATGAATCAATCAAGACCGTCCATCTAGTTGTAACTCGTACATCCTGTGGGGCCCACTTTGATATACGTTCGTTACATCTAGGCCGTCCATTCGTTTTGAAAGCTTAATTTGGGGTATTATTCAAAAAATGAAGTAGATCCAATTCTTAGGTGGACCATACCACAGGAAAAAGTGGCGATTGAATACTCACCATTAAAAACTTCCTGGGGCCCACCGGAATGTGTATTTTCCATCCAACCTTTTGATAAGGTCACAAATTCCCAGATGGAGGGAGCACACAAATATCAGCTTGATCCAAAACTTTTGTGGCCCACAAGAAGAAGTTTTTAATGTTCAAACACCACTCTTTCCTGTTGTATGGTCCACCTGAAATTTGGATCTGGTTCTTTTTTGGTATCATGTACTAAAATGAGCTGCTACTGCCTAAATTGGAGCTATAATCTGATCTTAAAATCTGTCCAAAATGAATTGCAATATGAACTCTTGAATCTGTCCAGTTTCAGACCTTACTTTGATATTCAAAACTGTTCAAGATAGACGGCTAGATGGGGTGCCAAATCATGTGCAAAACGGACCGTTAGATCGACATCTAGATCAGGCCAGATCGGGACAATCAAGAAAAAATCTGTCCGTTCAGACCTAAGTTGAACGTCAGGATCTGTCCAAATCAGATCCCTAATTGGACGTCTAAAACTGTATAATTGGGACCTTCAAACTGAAATCTAAATATGCCCAAAATAGACCGTTAGCATTTCTTGTTATGTGGCCCAATCTGGACCCTTGATGTAGCGTGTATAGTTGTCCAAGCCCTTGATCTGACCATTAGCATTTTTCTTTATTCTCCCCCTCTTTCATGGCCTCTCTGTCTCTCAAGAATCATACAATTGAACTGAATTATAAAAAAATCATACAATTAGGCTGGATTATAAAAATAAATCATGCAATTGAACTGGATTATAAAAATAAATCATGCAATTGAACAGTTTTAGGGTGCAAACGGCCAAGTTTCGGTTCTAGTTTTCTTGGAATAGTTGGGGACGATTGGGTTCCAGTTTCACCCCTGAACTGGACCAAACCAAAACCGTGTGCACCCCTACAGATATGAGCCCTGATCTAACTGCAATCTGTCCATTCTTTTATGTATTTAAAAATAAGCAAATCTATTCACTTGAGGACCATTTAACAAACATCAAAACCTGTCTGTTTTGGGCCAGCAATCTGACGTCCAACTATAATAAATCTGGACCTATATCAGACGTCCGAATCTGATCAAATAGGATCCATGAGCTGTCGTCCGGAAAGGTTCAATCTGGGCCGTCAATCTGACATACAAACGGCCCAAAAATCTGCCCACTGATTGTTTTTCAATAATTACTCATCTGTCCTAAATTTCAATGATAATAGCATGCAAATCTGACCCACCTGATTGCACACAAATGGGCCCAAAGCTGGGAAGCTATGGCGTATACAAACAGGCCCAAACGTTGCCGTTTTAACGTGTGTAAATGGGCCCAACTATGATCAGTTTTAAGGTGCTTGAGACTGACCAGTTTTGAATCACCTTTATGTACCCAAAAACAAAAAAAAAAAAAAAAAACAGAATTCTGGACCTTTGGACTGTCCAATAATGGGCCATTTATGGCCCATAAAACAGCCCTAAAACAGTAACATTACTCTGCCCACAAACCCATCTTAAAATGGACATGTGATGAGTCCTAAATTTGTTCATTTAAGGACTATTTTATGGCTAACTATGTGATAGAATTCAAAATTAAAATAACTTCAACGGTACACATGGTGTGACTTAATTCTAGAAATTTCGTATTTGGGTTGAATAAGATTGTAGACACCCCGCCCAAGCTACTATCTTGAAAAAGCTAAGACAATTCAAGAACCATGATCATATCCAAATCTAAAACCCTGATCCAAACCCTAGCCTGACCCGAACCCCAAACCCTCGTTAGAACTGAAGCATATACATAAATCAGCATAGAAACACACCCATTTGATCCCGAAGGAAGACCATCGGACGAGCCAGAGCATCAAACAAGGCCCACTGAACAAAGCTCGACCTGAACCAAGCCCAGGCGGTAGTCGTACTACCGTGAGCTGTAATCTGACTACTGTCCAGCGTGAGACAAGTGTCTCCTCCGAGCAACAGCTGTCACTCATCCCAAAGTCAACTTTCATATGGATTTACCCTCCCAGCCTACCTTATTTACCGTTTTACCAATCACAAGAACCAGTGAGAGCACGCTACGTGGCATCCCTCTCTCTTCAACCAATCTCAAGCTACCATGTCAGCTTTTACCCTTCATAAACCCAGCAATTACAACAATGTCATCACAAAAAGTAATAAATAGCCATCTCCTCTTCACATTTCAAAACAACTAAGAAGACAACAACTGCTCATTTCGAGAGAGAGAGAGAGAGAGAGAGAGAGAGAGAGAGAGGGCGAGAAGGAGCTCCCAAGCCTCCAAGATCAGATTTTTCAGCTACCCCTTATCCTCCTCCCAACCATCTCAACCCACAAGTCTAGCCCGAATTGACCATGGTGCAATCCATATCTTAGCCTACTCAAATCAAGCCAATGATCCTTTCATTTTTACATACAAGCATTCATCATGACATTTCTTCCCTTCTCAACCCTCTTGCTTCTTTAGATTTCTAGTGAACGTATGCTCTGTGACTTGTCGTACATTGAATCTTGTCACATCAGAAATTCCTAGTAATCTAGTCCACTTTTCTTTACCTCTTTTTTTGCATAAGCATCATTACATCCGCCTTCTAGACGCTTCGTTAGACGTATGCTCTGTGGCTTACCGAAATCTCGTATCTTGCCGCATCAGAAATCCACGTGTGCCTAATCCTATTCCGACCACATCATTCATCCCTTGAGATTTCTTTACTACACTAAGTACAGACCGTACGCTTGTACGGGTAGAGAGGGTGCCTAAAACCTTTCCTCTTTGTAACTGAGGTCCCTTATTCAGAATCCTAGATCGCCGACCAGGAGTCGATATAAGGTGGGAGAATCTTTAGATTTCTCTAACCTTACATATTCCGCGGGTTCTAGCCGACTGCGGGATTTTGAGATTAAGTGACTAGTGGCAACTCTAAACCGACAATCAAGACTACATACCTCACAACATACACATAAGAGAAAGAACAAAAGTCAATATCGCCTAAGAGCGTGGGCGCCGATTTCCAACGTTCACAAAGATCCAATCAGTTGTTACGCTCACATCCACAATAATAATGTTTCAGGGTTTAATGTTTAATCAGGATGAAGTAAAGCGAAAATCTAACCATCGGCTTAGTTATAGTTATATCTCTACTTATATTTGGGGAAAAAATGTATAGCATAAATTCAAAAGTAAATACGTATTGATAGTGTTATATATTATATTGGATGAACATTTGTATATTTTAATGATTTTTTTAATTAAATGCAGTTGTAAATGTTTGAATATTAAATCATGGCTTGAAATTCGGAGTTGGGTTTGGCCAACTCAGGCGCTGAATTTCAGGGCATAACAAGTCACATCGTGTGTGACTTATACTGTATAATTGACTCACAGAAAATGATCAAAATAGCTTAAGTTACTTTGATTTTAATTTTCATTATTTTACATTTATGTAATCTCTTTTAGTAGTGTGTCACTTGCACCGTTTAAATGAGCATGGCATCGGTTTGATTTTCAATGATCGAAATGCATTGATCAAAAGACATTTGAATGTTGACTTTAATAGGAATTATACACGTGTATGAAACTATTGCATTGATTTAAAACACAAGAAAGTAGGTGGGGCAATTAAATTTACTAGGTTAAAAGTCCCTAAAGAATAAATAAGTGGGACAATCAAAACTCTTGGGTTGGAAGTTTCTAAACTTCAATTAGTAGCATTTAGAACCTCCATTAATTAGGTTAGATGGGTGAGCATATTGGAGTGCCACAAACCACCTACGCAAGATGGAGGGCGCGTGGAATTCCGCATCTTCCTATGTTGATGTAGGACATAGTACAGATACATTCTTAGGATAACTGAACCAAAAGAAGAACAAATGGAAGCAGACCTAGTCCATTAGATCCAGGTTTAGCTCTACATGGGGCATGATGTAACTGTGTCTCAAGCACGTACGAATCGAAGAGATTCATTTTGAGAGGAAAGAATTGTCATTTAAAGTATGGACCATAAATTGGCTATAACTTTTGACTCGGGTATTGTTGCGGGCCACATGCCTATTAATCTTTACCGTAATGGGTTATCTGGGGTCAATCGACCCATGTAGTGGATTGCTCTCATCCGTTTTGCAAGAAAACACACGCTTACAACTCAAAAACGATGTTTTAGAAAAAAAAAATGAAATTACTATTTTTAGTAATTTTGATTTTTATTATTTTTTCTTTTTTTAAAAAATAGATTTCATTTTTTTTAGAAATAATTTGTAGTCATGGTAGAACGCCATCAAAAAATTATCTCAAATTTTTATTTTTAAAAATTAGTATTTTTAAAAATTAGACTTTAAAAGAGTTTTGTTAGAATTAAGGCTTTTTGAGGGTTACAATTTTACTATTTTTGGTAATTACGGATTAGAGTTTATTTTTTCTTTATTAGCCGTGTAATTGAGAAAAAACATAAATTATACAATTATTTATTAATGAAAATTTTAATTTTTTTCTTATAAATTCAAAAATAACTTCATGAATTCAAGGTTTAGAACACTTGAGGTAGACTATGATCTTCCTCATTGCACCCTTCCCTGCCATATTGCGATATGATTTCAAATTTTGAACCCTCAAATCGAAAAAGAAAAAGAAAATAAAAAAATTCTTGCCCTAAATAGATTGTTATGTTGTTGTCACAGCTTAAACAAGCATCAACCACATACCCTTATAACTTCCATTTCTCTATTCCAATCTCCCATAAAATCTCTCTCTCTCTCTCTCTCTCTCTCTCTCTCTCTCTCCACGAACATCGCACATGCCATGCCCACTAGTCACCCTTCACAACCAACCAAATGACATGACCTGTGATCAAGAAAGTTCAACATAACCTCTGCCAACTGTCTAGAAGTATTGATTGGACGGCTAACGGCATTCACATGCAAGATGTGGCCCATTGACTGGACTATCTAGATTAACGAGCATTTGGGCAAAGTGCAATCGGAAGGCAGAGACTATCACTTACAATTTAGTCTACGATTTGGTCATGAACGTGACCTTGTCCAAAATAAAAAATAAAAGAAAAATGAAAAAAAAAAAAAAAAGATCGCCTGGCCATCCTATCCGTTGGATTCATGGTTTGGGTTTTTATTTACATGCATTCACGTGCATTTTTAGTCATCATCCGTTCTAGCTGTGTGGGGTCCACCATAATGTGTATGTGGAATTCAAATTGTGCATATGATGATCCCAGCCTCATCAGGATTTAGATGGGAGCAGATTAGGTGTAGCCCCAACCTCACCCAAGATGGTGCGGCCCTTACCATGGGGCCTACCTTAATGTATTTATTTTATATCCACTGTGTACATTTGTTTCGACAGACCATTTTAAGTGATGAACCCAAAAAAGAAGATCCAAACCTCACGTGAACCAACAATAATGGTGATTGAACACACTATTATTAAAACCTTCCTAGGCTCATAAGTAAAGTTTACTTGATGTTTATTTTCCATCTAACCCGATGACAAGGTCAGGTAAACATGGATGAAGGGATAAAACAAATATCAGCTTGATCCAAAATTTTCATGGCCCATTGATCCAGCCGATATTAGGATGTGAGCTAAAAAATCAAGTAGATTCACAACTTAAGTGGGCCACATCACAAAAAACAATGGAATTAAACACCCACCAGTGAGACTTTCTTAGGGTCCACATAAGTTTTGGATTGGGTTGTTATATGTGTTTTTCCTTAATCCTAGTGGGAAAAAATCTCGTGAGTGAGTTAGATGGCATATAAATACACGGTAGGTCCCGAGAAGTTGTCCATAGTATGTGTTTTAATCTCATCCGTTTCTTGTGGTGTGGCTCACTCTAACTTTTAGATTTCTCTCATTTTAGGCTTATGTCCTAATATGAGCTCATATAACTGAAGGACGAATTAGATTTCTCTCATTTTTATTGAAAATCCTGTTTATAGGATCACTAGGGCTTGGATGAAAGGAAAAAAGCAAATATCATCTTCATCCGGACCTTTTGTGGCCCACAAAAGGTTTTTAATGGTCAATATATAACCAGTATTTCCTGTGGTATGTTCCATCTGAAAATTTTGTCTCATTTCTAGGAACATAGACTAAAATATATATATATATATATATATATATATATATATATATATATATATATATATATATATATATATATATATTTATTTAAAAAAGAAAAAAAAAAAAAAAGATGGACAGCGTATATATAAAATTCATGTATTAAGATAAGCCCCTACGGTCAGGGTCTCACAGATGACGGCGTGGATATAGAATTCATGTATTGAGATAGTCGCTGTGGCTTTCTGACATGCTTGGCTAAAAGGTTCGAGCGCAGCCGGCCCACTCCCACTCGTTGATATACACAGGGAAATCATGGTCCATGTTGCACGTATAGCTGATGAGACATACGTATACACCATCCTAACCATTCAAAAAGTGGGCCCAAGATCCAATATTTATGGATTTAATAATCAGACCGATTAATTCATCATGTGGGCCACACATTAAGAAAAAAAAAAAGTAAGCCCTAATGATTAACTCGCATGTCCCTCTGAAGTGTGCATTGTCCTGATTTACGGGCCCAATGATCTTCAATGAGGGTGAAACCTTTTGACGGTTCTGATGTCATATACATATGACGCGTTTACCATACGTCCGATGGGGACGGTTAACTACACGGTCATCTAACGTGTTTGGTTTGTTTTGGTCGGCACCACCGACGGTTGTAGATGATCAGTAATCTATTAGCAAGAAGCTTGCTAAACGGAAGCGGCTTGGCTGGTGTACCACACACCACCGCTAGTGTGTTGACGTCACCAAGTTCTGTGGGTCCCATCATAAGGTATGAGTTATATCCAAACCGTCTGTCCACTTTGAAAGCTAGTCTTAAATCTTGAGAAAAAAAATAAGATGGATCTAAATATCAACTGGACCACACTATAAAAAGAAGTGGGGGATTGAACGTCTACCATTGAAACCCTTTTTAGGGTTACTGAAATTTTGGATCAATGTGATATTTGTTTTTCCTCTTCATCTAGGTCTATGTGACATTATAAATAGATTGGATGGATAATAAACGTTATGGTGGGCCTACGAATGTTTTAATTGTGAGAATCATTGTCCCACTATTATTTGTGGTGTGGTCCACTTGAGATTTGGATATTATTTATTTTTAGGTTTAAGATCTAAAATGATCTCTTCAAATGTATGAACGGTGTGGATATAATAAATACATCATTGTAGGGCCATGTAACTTTGATCTCTTTTGAACCGTTCGTACAACTCGGAGCTCGAGGAGTGTCAGGGCTGCCTTCGCACGACACGTATCCACACTAGCTACGTTGGTGTTGCGTGGTACATCAGCTAATCCGCTTCCTGCTAAACCCAGACGCGTGTACATTCTTGATCATTTATAACTGAGAAGCACGCCAACATGGCATACGTGTATAAGATCTGATCTTTTCATGAGATTGGCCAGATTGCTTAGATCACCCCACCCAGAAATTAAACCCATTCACTACTCAGGTGGGCAAGAATATAGAAAACATACTGAGCGTATAAATGATATTTTCCTAACTGTCCATTTTTTCTGTACATCATGGTCTGAATTATGAGTGAAAAGGCATGAATTTTGGGCCATATCATCTGGACAATATGAAAAACGTCATGGAAAGTTCGGATCATATACACATATGAAATATTAGCACGTGTGATGGCGTGTAGATAGGCAGAGCTACAACGCCTGAGTACTTAGCAAAACAATGAAATTAATGTATAAAGTAGTTGCACCAGTTTATATTTATTTTCACAAGCAACTTCATAGCTTTGCAGATCCCACGCATGCAACCATCTCTTTTCAATACAGGTGCAGTTAGAGATAATCTGGCAGATGTGATGCATGATACGCAACCACACAACTTTACATGTGGCATGTATTGACTCAAAATAAAGGGTCCAATGCAGACTATTTATCCATGAATATAGACAGCCGACTATTTATCTCTTATCTCTTGTAGTTTTCATAGTTTGCAGTTGTCATGTTATATGGATATCGGTTGGTATGTTATATGGGTCGCGATTGTTACATGTTCACGTTCTTTATTACCAAATGAAAGGATAGTCATTGATACAATATCTTAAGGCCTACAATGGGGTGATCCGTTCCATCCACGTTGTCGATCAGCTCGTCGTAAGCCCAAAAAATCTTGACTTGGGTAGCGTCCACTTCTAACAAACATCACAGTGAGCCTGAAAAGTTTCGAAAGTGGGTGTCATTGTCACCATTATTTTATATTATGTGGCCCACACGAGCTCTGGATCGGGCTGATATTTGGGCCCTAGCCTTAAAATGACACAACAAAAAAAGATAGGTGGCATGGATTATACACATACATCAATGTGGGCCCCACGAGTTGGTCTTTGCCAAGGCCCATGACAACCACGAACCATATAACATGACAACCATCAACCCATATAAAATGAAGACTACGACCTACATAGCATGACAACCACGACCCTTACCTCATGACAACCGCAATCCATATATCATGGCAACCACGACCCATACTCATATAAAAGGATCGTGGTTGCAATGCAGTAAGGGTCGTGATTGTCATGTTATATGGATCATGGTGGTTATGGGTTGTAGTTGTCATGTTATATGGGTGTAGTTATAATGTGGTAAGGGTCGTGGTTGTCATGTCATATGGGTCGTGGTTGTCATGTTATATAGGTCGTGGTTGTTACATGTTCACTTCCTTTACTACCAAATGGAAGGATAATCATTGGTACAATAGCCTAAGGCTCATAATGGGGTGATCTATTCCGTCCACCTTGTTGGTCAGCTAGCTGTGAGCCCAAAAAGTCTTGACTTGGGCAGTGTCCACTTCTAACAAACATCATAGTAAGCCTGAAAAGTTTCAACAATGGATATCATTGTCACCGTTATTTTCTATTATGTGGCTCACACGAGCTCTGGATCAGACTGATATTTGTACCCTAGCCCTAAAATGACACGCCAAAAAGGATGGGCGGCATGGATTATTGTAACGCCCTGAAATTCAGGGGTCGAGTATGAACTCAACTCCCGAGTTCCAACGCATCACTTATGCAACATACATAATGATGTTTAAATGTTGTTTGAGTTAGAGCAATAAACATGAATGAGATTATACCAAAACAGTAATTCATACTCCAGTTCAATTGTATAAAGGCAAGCGGAAGACTGAAATTGTATATTTAAGGTATGTAAAGAACAAAATTTTTATGAACACCTGAGTATGAACACTAACTGAGTACCCATATACATATACTGTTTCTGAATCAAAAATCAAAATACAGTCTAAAAGATGAGTCCTGAAATCCCCGCGATGCAGTCGGCCTAAGCAAAGCCGTCAGAGTACTACATAAATGAGAACTCATCCTGGTCCTCGTCGAAATCGGGCTCCGGCTCCTGAACCGACGCGCCGTCTATACCTGTGACAGAGTCTGGTTGGTGTTGCAAGCATCGTCCCGTAACGTGTGAGTGAATAGCTAACTCAGTGGAACAATAAAGCATAGGTTAACATGTTATCAATTCAATCAAGCAGTAATGATAAAGCAGTACAAATCAAACAAGTTTAACTACTCTTATTAAATGCAAGAATGAAATGACATGATGATGTATGCCCTTGCCAAACCACCCTCATGCGACATCATCTTACGTTCGCGAATGCATACCTCCCTCAGTGCTCCACATCTACTAAGCACATGCGGTGCGATGATGAGCATGATTACCGAGTTATTATTAGTTCATTTCAAACAGCAGTATTGGGAAACTAAGGTACCTCTCTTGTATCATTCCCAAACATGATCCATTCTAGGGTCGTCAATCCTAGTTAATCTCATACGATACAATGGTTTGAAAGGCACAGCGAAGGCATCACAAAGGGCTCGTCACCCGTCAGCGCGGATATAGATCTCACCGTATGCGGCTCAATTGTTGACCGTCAGCTTGAATACAGGTCTCACCGTACTCGGCTCAATCACTAGCCGTCAGCTCGAATACAGGTCTCACCATACTCGGCTCTACTCATACTCTACTTGCTGTGAAGGGCTCGTCGCCAATCACAGACCTTTGGAGTATACTCGAAGATACTACAGAGGACTCGTTGCCCGTCAGCACGTGCACAGGTCTCACCGTACTTGGCTCTCGCCGTAAGTATCGACAGCTCGAATATAGTGTCTCATACCACCGTATTCGGCTCACGAGTTTGGGTTGCTCAATGGTCACTACGGGGAGGCACTTGGCCCCAGCATAGGCCGACAGCTCGGCCACGGTGTCCCATACCACCATGTCCGGCTCATGAGTCTTAGCGGATCGAGGTACCATGGTTAACGGGATTGCCACTGGTAAGTTTGGTACCCTAGGTTCAAGCAGTAATGACCAAATATGGTGAACACACATTCAACATATCGGGTTACTTGACGAGCCTGACTAGCTTGAGCGCACAACAAGTTGAGCGATATGAAGCGCAAAAGCACTCCGTGTGGCCAACTCCTATCGCCAACCGAAGTACGACTCGGGTTCGTCAGACACATCCCTTGTGGCGACATGAATCTCAACCACAACCTCAAGTCTGGTACCGAATGTCTGAACTATAGACATAGTCTCAACCTCAATCAATTTTCATCCATAGCATGTGGAGTAAAGCATGATAAACAAAGTAATACAAGCATGCTAGTAGGCATGTCATAAGGCATGTTATGAAGCATGATATAAAGCATGATATAAAGCATGTTGTAAAGCATGTTATAGAGCACTATACAAATAGGGATACAAATACATATACATCATAAGTGAGTGGTTAGAGTAAACAACCCCATGGAAGGAATCATACATGACTCTAAGGTAGTTGAGAATTCCATCTCAGCACCAAACTACGGTACTAACACCTAAGCATTTACACTCACAAGCATTTACACAAACACTTAGAGTACACTATTCATGACGTATGTTAGCAAAATACGTATTAGGGCTATCCTTTCGCCAAGCGAGTATTTTATCCATGTATACCATAATCATACAGCAATAAATCATGACAATTGCATTTCCAAAATTTATACATATACGGCATTTCTAGAATACATGATTTCAACATACCTAGTGTTTACAAGCAAACATGTATTACGGCGATTCCTTTCGCCAAACAAGTATTTTATCCATATATTGTATAATCATACATTAAATAAACATGTCAAACACTTTTCCAAAAAAAATACGTATACGGTATTTCTACGTATACCTAGAGTATGTGAAATTCCATATTCTACAACTTTAATCGAAACAGAAAACGGAAAGCACATTGTACATGTGCAATTGCATGCAGATCATGAATCTATCATTATCTAACATTGAAAGCGTTGAAAACCGTAACCTATACACCTAAAGTCATCACCTTTCTCCTTGTAATCTCAACGGATCAGCAAGGTTTGGTGAGCCTCCGTATTCGGGAGTTTTCTAGCCTAAAGAGTGGAATCGGTTAGTTATTTCACAACCTATAGCCTATACACCTCAAATCAGATCTAGGATTAGGGTTTCTCACCTTAAAACGGAGTTGATATCACCGGAAAAAGGCCTGGAAAGAGGCGGTGCAGCCCGTGTGAAGATCGAAAGCAGTAGGAGGAAGGTGCTCCCACAAATCCCAAGTTTTCTCTCCCTTTTCTCTCTCTCTCTAGGGTTTTATCCCAAATTCGTATGGCTGTGAGAGGGGCTGTTCTAAGGCCCTTATATAGCCTAAAACCTCTCCGAAATAGACTCCTGTTCAAGGGGTACGTCCATTATAAGCATTTCGGCGCTTTTCCAGCTCAAAAGAGGGTTTCTGGTGGCCCTCCTTGAGCCAAACGTCAGACTTAAGCTCACAACTCATGGATCTACGTGGGATTACGTTTTCGTCTCGGTCGGATTTCCAGATCACACGTGGCGGACCATTTTCAGTTCAACGGTCAGTGGGCCACGATCCGAAATTCCAAGTACATGTAAATGTTCCTGAAATTTTTCTTGATCCGAGGGTGTAATTTGGTCTGATTCTGACGGTCTGGTTGCTTAATACTGATCCGCAAGCGAGTGGTGCCAAATCACTATTCCAGATATTTATTTTGTAAAGAAAAGAGTGGTTTTCACACTCCCTCACTCCGGACTCAAGCGAATGGCCGTGGGACATCGACTGGACCTGATTTCCGAGGTGGTTGTCAAGCCCAGTGAGGCGGTCCTAGTTCCTTAACTTCGTGTTAATCGGACTTCCGATGTGCGATCTAGACCTAATACGAAGTTTCAAGTCATTTCCGAGAGTAGCCAGGTAATGAGTTTGATCCTAAACTTTAGGGTAACCTAGAGTCAATGATTTTGCAAGTTTTGGGTCTTGCAGATCGTATTTAAAGCGATCCCAACGGATTTCATGGCTAATCGAGTTTTGCACTTAGTTAACTTTGTTAAATTTCTAAAGGATTTAATCCTAATTGATTTCTGGTCGAGGTGGTACTCGAGCCAAAGTACGGAAAGTTACGGGTCGTTACAATTATACACATACATCAATGTGGGCCCCACGAGTTGGTCCTTGCCAAGGCACATGTTAACCACGAACCATATAATATGACAACCACGAACCATATAAAATGAAGACTACGACCTGCATAGCATGACAACCATGACCCTTACCTCATAATAACCACGACTCATATATCATGACAACCACGACCCATACCCATATAAGGATCGTGGTTGTAATGTGGTAAGGGTCATGGTTGTCATGTTACATGAATCGTGGTTGTTATGTTATATGGGTTGTGGTTGTAATGTGGCAAGGGTCGTGGTTGTCATGTTATATGGGCCGTAGTTGTCATGTTATATGGGTCGTGGTTGTCATGTTATATAGGTCGCGGTTGTTACATGTTCACTTCCTTTACTACCAAATGAAATGATAGTCATTAGTACAATATTCTAAGGCCCACAATGGGGTGATCCGTTCTGTCCACGTTGTCGGCCAGCTCGCCATGGGCCCAAAAAGTCCTTAGGCGCAGTGTCTACTTCTAACAAACATCATGGTGAGCTTGGAAAGTTTCAATAGTGGATGCCATTGTCACCATTATTTTCTATTATGTGGCCCGCACAAGTTCTGGATCAGGATGATATTTGGGCCCTAGCCCTAAAATGACACGCCAAAAAGGATAGGCGACATGGATTATACACATACATCAATCTAGGCCCCACGAGTTTGGTCCTTGCCCACGCGCAAAAAAAGGTTCCGTACACATCACTTTCTTGGCATTAAATACGACGTAACTTCTTATTCCCTAAAAAACCATACAACTACTGAAACAAGGACAAGGGTATTTTGGTCCAAGTAATTTTCGGAAGCTTGTCAGGAGGCCACCCTTTGAATATTTGAAAGGTTGGCTCTCTTTAGGGAATTTGACCATACATAGAGGCCAGAAAGGGTAATTTTCCTAAATAATATCCAATGGTCATATTTTCAAAAATAACTATACATGAACTGAAATGCTCAACTACCTTCATATTATCACTTTGAAATGCCTTCGGTTCCATGGTTGGCCTTCATCAGGTGAGGGCTGACAGCTTAGTAAATGAGTCTCTAATTGTGGGGACCACCTTGATGTATTTGTTATATATTCATGTTGTCTTTATCTTATCAGCTCATTTTCATATATGTTTCCAAAAAAATAAGGCAGATGTAAATCTAAGGTGGATAACAATATAAAGAATGAATTTCCACTGACAAGAACAACCACAAAAGTTTTGGATTAAGTTACTCTTCGCATTATCCCTTCATCCAAGATTTTCTAATCTTATCAATAAGTTAGATAGCAAATGAACATTGCAGTAAACCTTAGGAAGTTTTTAATGGTAGGCATTCAATCACCACTACTTTCTATGCTAATGTTCAGCTAAAATTTGGATTTACCTGAATTTTCCTATCATACCTTAAAATGAGCTGACAAAATGGATGGACAGTGGGATATACAACACATATATAGAGGTAGGGAAAATATTAGTTTGAACAAGTGGGGGACATGGTTAAGTGATCCAATGACCCAAATAGTAGATGTCAAGGTCCCATTGTACATGGCCTATAAATCAAGCATATCCCAAATTGAATGAATCATGACCCTCAATACATAGCTAAGGTCTCCGATGATATTGTTGCATGGGCCATCCTCAGCCGGGCCCATCATATCAATAATTTGTGACAATGGACGTGGTTTGGCTAGTGACCCTGTAGACACCCCACCTAAAACAAGGACATGTCACTCTTTGGGCTTCAACTTGACTTCATTGAATTATCTCTCATTGACTTGGAAATCATTGAAAATCCAAACAGATCAAACTGGGAGCATAGTCGATTCGGTCATGGCCGAGCATCCAAACTCCAAAACCCCTGAAACTCTCTGTAGGACGCAACCAATGTGCAAATATGGATAAAATGAATATTCTCTCCCATGGATCACTCTCTGTATCATTTAGTCTTTCCGAATAGCGTTGTGTTGAAGTGTAAGAGGTCGTATCTTCAAAATCATGAAAAAGTACGATCGTCCTAATATATAAAATGGTCATGGTATTATTGGAAGCAAATCCTAACTGATTAGGATAATTTATGATTCATTGGAAAGATGGTCAAATAATCTTCCTAACAAACTTAAGTTTCCTCCAATCCGAGTTATGATGAGGAAGATCCAACCCGTTTATCAAAATCATGCATTGCCGATTGATTAAAATCGGAAAAACTTTGGCCGCACTTTAAAGTAGCCAAACGGGATTTGATTGAGATTATTTCAGTTGTAATGAAATGCTCATCAGACGACGTTTCCAATAGAGCTGGGCATGTCGGCCCGATCCGATGGATCCGACTCGATCAGACCCGTTCCAATCAGAATCGCGGCGAACTAACGGCCTGGATCAGTCAGGTTCAAGCATGATCATGCAGATCCGACAGCTAATCGGGTCGGGTTCGGGTTAACGTCAAATCGGACAGAATAAATTCGATATCCAATTCGTTTAGATCCGAGCCAAATAGATTCGCACCGGACCGGATGTGTTATTAAATACTAAATTACTATTTTACCCCTCAGTATATATATACTTTACCACTTTTATTTGTTTACCCTACCCTACCCGTCCCTCTCTACCCTCACGGCCGCACCCGAAATCCCTAAATCCCCAAAACCCTCTCGTTGTCACTACCCGAACGCCGACTCTTTTGTGGATCCTTGGCATTCATATCCATTTTTTTCCCCCCTTTTTGGTAAAGAGTAAGGAAGCTGTGAAGTTCTAGATATCCACTTTACTCGTGATGTGTTTGATGTTTGGAGAATTTAGTTTTCTTTTATGAATATGTTTTTTATCTCCTATTCATAGTTCTTATTTTCCAGGTTGAACTGGGGTCTCTTTAAGATACAGTACCAACAGACAGAATCATAAACTTGCAAGGTGGGTGGGGATTGTTTAGGAATAGGTCTTCGGGGGAAGTATTACTCCGTCTCACATATAAAGCATATGTCGAGGACGAAGAAGTGATGGGACACAAGCAGAAACGTTGGATATCGATTTATATGATGATGAGAGTTCAGACTCTAATGAAGCAAATGGCACATACGAACAAAATGAAAGGGACCTCTCTGGAGAAACAGAGAAAGAATCTTTTATGAATCTACTAGCAGCTTTGCTTGTAAGTGAGGAGTTCCAAGGCATATTGTCATCTGAAACAGGATATACACAACAATCGGAAGAGGCTAGATATCCAGGATCAACTGTACCAATATCACATGGCCGCAGTGATAAGTTCACACCTCTGGATTTTGAGGGCAGTTCAGATAGTTCTGGAGGTAATATTATTGTTTTCCCCCCCACTTCTGACTGTGAATTTGTCAAAATCTCTCTCTATTTTTTTAGTCAACCTGTTCCATCTATTTTTTTACCCAACTTGTTCCCTTCCGATCCAAACCTGGCCAAATTCGATTCGACTCGGTTTTTCTGATCGAGTTGGACTCGGATCGGTTAAGGCCAACATGAGTTAGGATGGGATCGAGTCAAATGACCCTGACTCGGTCCTGGAACGGACCGAGTTCGGGTCAGGCCATGCAAAACTCGGGCCGAGTCGAGTTGGACCCAATCCGAGTCGACTCGGTCCGATGCCCAGCTCTAGTTTCCAATGATCCTAATATCATTAAAAACATACCATTGGCCAAATTGTAAATGACCGAATTCATATATTGGACGGACGTATTTTCGGCATACCAAATGAGTTCGATCGAAGTAATTCTAGTCTTGTTAGAAAGCTTATCTGATCATTTTTCCAACGAGACTAAGATTACCGAAAACGGATGAATATATTCTATATGTAATCATTACATCTTTTATATATATATATATATATATATAAGTAATAATTACATTATATATAAAATAAATATATATAAATAAATAAAAATCAATACCTTATACAAAAACTACCTCCACGTCCACAATTCAAGGTGGGCGCCCAAAATTTTGTGTGGGCGCCCACAACACGACTCGAGGTATGGGGGGCGTTGGTAGCCGGGCTAATGCCTATATAAGGCACCCGGGTCACACAGATACAAGGGCAAACAATTTAAACAGAAAGAAACAGGGATAGAGAGAAAGAAGAAAAAAATAAATAAAGAAAAGAGAGATAAAAAATACAGAGGGAGTTTGAGGGTTGGAGTTTGCCTAGAGGTGTTGTCCAAAGTACCTTAAAGATTTCCAACGTGCCGACATGCTGCACAACATATGAGACAAAAACGGCCATCAAAAGAGTAAAAAAAACTAAGAATTCATTCATCTTTATTTAGTTTGCATTCCACTCCACACATTTCAATTGAATTAACTACATTCATGTTTATTGTACATTATTATTCGTTTTTCATTTTTCACTTTATTTGCCTACCTAGGGTCACTTGGCTTTGTAATGTAAGTCTAGATAACCATTTTTTTTTTTAAATTTCTGTTTGCCTAACTCATCTAGGTTATGCGAAGCATGGCCAAGTATAAAATGCCGAAATTCTGTTAAATTTCAAAAAATTGTAAATCTTGTGAAGTAGAAACCACACATTGTGTGGGCGAAAAAGAGTGCTTAAACCTTTCATTTTCCATCATCGAGACCCTTACTCAGAATCTACGGCTGCAGACCAACTGCGGTAATCACTTGAGTTGGGAAATCGTAAGATTCCTCAACTCATAAACGATTCTACGGTTCCTATCCGGCCATACATTTTATGCTTCATTTGGCTAGTGACGACTTTAAATCAAATGCATTTTTACACCTGCGTCAATAACACACATCGTTCACAATAACAAAATCAATACAAAATCCAACAAAGTGAGAGCACCGCCACGGTTGTACACGAGTGTGGGGGAGGCATTCACGTAATCCCAACACCACCTAATTAGTTGGTGTCAAAGCTCTGTGGCCTCACCATGACCATGATGTATGTGTTTTATCAACACTGTATCCATTTTTTCCGCTCATTTTAAGGCCTGAGCCAAAAAAAAAAATAAAAAAATGAGGCACATCCAAATCTTAGGTGGACCACACGACAAACAGTATAAGAGACTTTAACGCATGATTCATCCACGGTAGGGTTCTACGGACCAATGGCTTAGATTACCTACCCATAGTCCAACTTCCCAGATTTGAAACTCGTATATGGTGTCCCAAGTCAAGGTGACGTAATGCAACACATGCAATAACTTCACTTTAACACATAATCGTCTGGGACATTACATGTGCCCGGGCACTTTAAGTTCTTGTGTTCGGAAGCTGTGTGGGACCCATAGAGATGCCTGTGATGAATCCACTCCGTCCATCAGATTTTCAGGACCACAATACTACGGGAGGACTAAAAATTGGGCAGATCCAAAACCTATGTGGGCCACACCGTATGAAAAAGAGTGGGAGTTTCCAGCATTGAAACCATCCTGGAGCCGACCATGACATTTATTATATACTATCTAAACCGTTCATAGGGTTATTAACACTCTTATAAACTGTAAGAACAAATATCATCCTGATACAGAACATCTGTAGCCCCCAGAAAGTTTCCAATGGTGGGCGTTCCATCCCTTCTGTTTCGTGTGGTGTGGCCCAAAGGAGTTTTGGATCTGTCTGATTTTTAGATTTAATTAATATAATGATCTTTCAGAATTGATGGACCGAGTGAATTTTTAACGGGGATCTTTGTGGGCCCCACACAGCTTCCGACTACAGGAACTTCCTGTGGCCGAGGGCACAGCCAATCCGCGTCCAAAAAGTTCGTTTTAACGGTCTGTTTGTTTAGTACACTGCATCTCCCCTGAGTAAAAGATCTAAATAATGTGTCCCACCATGGAAAGATCAGATCTCTCACACGTTTCCAGTATTGGCACACGTGCCTGCGTGTGGAGGGCAGGATCTCTACGTAGGCATGGACTTTCTCTCGTTCGCGCCTCACAGTGGGGTCTGCCCGCCAAGTCGGTTTCGAACGGTCAAAGCGACAAAGCAATCATCTTGGAAGGGTCACCAATTTAAAATATGTTGTTTTTCATTCCAGAGAGAGAGAGAGAGAGAGAGAATCTGCGAGAGAGATGCCTCTGACCTACCTCACCTAAACGCACTTGAAAGAATTTATAGACACCAGACTATTTTGGTGATATATATCCATCTGTTTTTTAATTGAAATTGCTGCTTTTAAGCTTCGAATTCTAGAAAGTAGTTCTCTTTCTGGGCTTTCTTAATTTTGTTACTTTTCAAAATATGGCTGGCAATTGAGTTAAACCTCGAAAGGTTTGAATTTGTAAGTGGGTCTTCTTGTATATGGTTTGAGATTCAGTTTAGTTTTTGTTCATTTGAATATCAAAATGTTCGAATTTTGCAAGTGGGTCTTGTTTGGATTGTAATTCTATTCTTTGGAGTCTCAAAGAATTTGAATTTTACTAGTTGGTCTGCTTGAATATGGTTGGAAGTTTAGTTGCTTTTGTGTTTATTTATGTTAATTTGAATCTCAAAAAGTTTGATTTTTGCAAGTGTGTTTTTTTTTTTTTTTGGATTGTGTTTCTGTTTTTGGAGTCCCAAAAAATTTGGATTTCCCAAGTTGGTCTGCTTGAATGTGGTTGGAGATTTAGTTGTTCCTGTGTTTCTGTTCATTTAGATTCATATAGAGTTTGAATTTTGTAGGTGGGTCTGCTTGAATCTGCTTGGAAATTTTAGTTGTTTTGACCTTTTTTTTTTTGGGTTGTTTGAAACTCAAAATACTCAATTCTCAAAAATTTTAAATTTTGCAAGTGGGTCTTTCTGTTCATTGGAGTCTTAAAAACGTTGAATTTTGCAAGTTGATCTGCTTAAATATGGTTGGAGATTCAGTTTCTTTTTTGTTTCTGTTCATTTTGATAATATAAAGTTTCAATTTTGCAGGTGAGTCTGCTTGAATATGGTCAGAAATTTTAGTTGTTTTACACTTTTTTTGGAGGGTTATTAGAATCTCAAAACATTCGAATTTCATAAATGGAAGACAATTGGAAGTTTGGGATTTTAGCCTTTCTGTTCATTTTGAGTATCAAAAGTTTTGAATTTTGCTCATGGTTTTGTTTCTCATGATTATTTACTTCCGCAGATCTACATACTTTGTAGTGGCAAAGGAGTAACTTTCTAGTTGTCTATATTTAATAGGAGATTCACGTACTTTCTGTGCCTTTGTTCTTGCAAGTCTATAAATAAGAAGAAATGAATTTGGGTTTCTTGGAATTACATCCAAGTTTTATCTATTGATTCATAAAAACTAGAATATTGTTGTATGGATTCTTTGGGAAAAGATTGAATTTTCATGTGCTTTTACTCAATTTACGATAGATATTTCATTAAATGTTGCTTCTGTCAGTTCAAAGCAGACATTGGACAAGAAGTAGATGGAGGAGTACATCGTGAAATGGGTCATTTTGGGAGTTCTTTGCTGGACAACAACTTTCATGTTTGTTAGAAGCATACTCCCAAAGCGCTCTTTTGATTTTTGCAACCGTATCGTGTCTACAATCCATGCATCATTGGCTGTATATTTAGCTTCTCTTTCTGTAGAAGATTGGAAGTGTCCTGTTTGTCCTTCGGGTTCCAAATCTTCTCCTCGGCAGGTAGTCTCGTCTCTCTCTCTCTCTCCTCTCTCTCTCTCTCTCTCTCCTCTCTCTCTCTCTCCTCTCTCTCTCTCTCTCTCTCTCTCTCTCTCTCTCTCTCTCTCTGAAGAGATGGGTATCCTAAATTTTCAGTACCTCAATTTGATTTATTTATTTTTTAATTAAGTTTTGGAAGTGTTTGATCGTAGAATATGAAGTTGGAAAGATCATACTCAGGCAACCATTCATCTGTCTTGTTTGTTTGTGGGAACTAAAAACATGCATTTTAAAATCTACACTGCGTTTCCTAATTATGAGAAAGCTTAAATGATCAAAGGCAACCCATTGCCTTATTTATCATTCTCTCATTTCAAAAATGTATTTGTTTGACCTACTTCTTGACAAGTTTGTTCTCTTAAACTTGCAGATGGAGACTTTGGCAGTGACCGTTGCATATCTCATTTACGATTTGATATGTTGCTTCTTTGATAACCATGTTAGTCTAGATAATTCAATTCATCATCTAGTCAGCATTGTCGGTATTGGTGCGGGCCTTGCATATGAAATGGTAAGTGCATTGATTTACATGTAGACCATGCGACGACTAATTGATACCATCTTCTTACATGTATTACTGAAGATGCAAAGTTGCAGATGTACTTAAATTCTAATAATCCTTCATTCTCATTACCACTACAGATTGTCTCTGTTAGAGTATTATTGTGAATGATTTCTTCGAATCACATAACAAAACAACGGCATATGACCATAAATTTCACTCTTATTTTGATGTCTTGGTCTGTCGAATATGTTCGAGACTTGGAATGGCTGGATCCGCGAGTAACTAAAAATTCGACTGAGTGAACTCACCAAATCAACTTGACTCGTCTGGGACTTGGGTCGAGTAAAGGCCATAACAAAGTTTCCTTTAAACCTATCCCCCCTTCGACTGAGTGAACTCACCAAATCAACTTGACTCGTCTGGGACTTGGGTCGAGTAAAGGCCATAACAAAGTTTCCTTTAAACCTATCCCCCCCCACCCGCCCCCCCCCCCCAAGCCAAAAAAAAAAAAAAAAAACCAAGCAGTAGAGAAAATGAGCACATATGAACTCAATAAGTCAGATACTATCACAAGCTTTTATACTTGAAAAGTGAGACTTTCAAGTAATTGATTGATTTCGAGTTGACTAAGATGATTTAGAGGTGTAAAAACCTTGTCATTGAATCCTAGGCATGAACCAAAATAATCACTATGAATGTGATGAATTTCTTGAAAAATAGTTTACAAGGATTTAACGGGAATAGAATGAGAAATTGAAACTAGGAAGCTTGTTCTCTCGTAGGAATTTTTCTTTGGAAACTATTCTGCAAGTACCTTGTACGAGTGCTCATAAATATTCTCTCTATTTAATCATTTCAACTGATGGTATTGATAGAGTGATATCCGAATATGGTACCTAATCAAGACACCCAACAAGCGTATTGCAACATATTTCTGTCTTAAAAAATATCACTTATGCTTATTTTTCTCCAATAGGTTGTTTATAATGCAAATTATCCGTAACTTGAAAAGGCTATAATTCTGTTTAGTACTGTTCTATGCTTGCGATGATTCATGGTGACACCAGAGATTCAGGAATGATTTCCAAAAGTATAGGCGTGTATATTAATTATTATCTGCCCAAATAACTCTATATAACTTTCTTTGTATAGTGTGGGTCAGAGATGGTTGCGGCATTGTGGATAACAGAGATCTCTAGTCCTTTCCTTCACATGAGGGAGCTTCTAAAAGAACTTGGTTATAGGGACACTGACCTTAATTTGGCAGCTGATGTGAGTTTGATGATAGCACTTTCTTCACATTTTGTTATGAATAGCTTCTTCCTTAATCATGATTTGAGATCAAAGTACAGGCATTGCCTGATTTTACATAAATATTCTGTGTCGGATCTGTCCATTTTTTCCCTATATTTCATTATTTGACTTTCCTTACATTTGGTTTATTCAGATTGCATTTGCAGTCATATTCACACTGGCAAGGATGGTTGGCGGACCGTATCTCACATATGTGACTTTGACAGCCGATAACCCACTGCTTATAAAGGTAACATGCTTTCATTCACTTTCTTGCTATTAAAATTCCTCAACATGGAAAGGAGTCGATAGTTCATCAACATTTTCAAAGCAGCAGTGGCTCATCCTTTTTACATGTGGGTCACATGTCCGGCTACCCAGAAAATCAATTTCATGTTGCAAATTGTTGATGATGTGTACTAAAAAATCAAACTGATGTAGCAATCTTAGCCATCCAATTGGTGGTTCTATCAAATGGATCCTTAAAAGTAAAATAGCAAGTGGTCCAAATTCAATGGGTGAATTCACATGGTTCCTATCTGCTCGGTTTGATTTTTTGGGTTATGCTCCACAATCAGGTCCATGATTTGGATGATCAGGATTGCCATACAAGGTACAACTATAACTTATGTACAGTGAAGAGTAACATATGTATGGTGGAAGAGTCACAAACATTTTAAAAATGGTCTTGAGCTGGGTGTGGAGCTCAGTACATATTCCTGCGAAATGTAAAATTAGTTTTTTCTTTTTCTTGTTCTTGTTCAAATGAAATCAATGATTTTGTGCGACCTTTTTCAGGCAATGGCAGTGGGATTGCTGTTGGTGAGTGCGTTTTGGTTCTATAAAATTGCTAGAATGGTGAGATACAAACTGGTTAAGAGGAGGGCACCAAAGAAAGTGACCTAAGCTTACCACTAAAGTATGTTAACTTGTTATGTTGTCTATTAGCCTATTCATTGTATAGATTGCAAGAAAAGTTGGACCTGAAATTTAGATGGTTATTGCAACTGGGTTATGCTATTTTCTCCACTCATGAGACTTGGTTACATACTGATTTTTTAATTAATGAAAAAAATGCAGACCCAAGAACTATGGTACGAGAGAGAGAGAGAGAGAGAGGAGAGAGAGAGAGAGAGAGAGAGAGAGAGAGAGAGAGAGAGAGAGAGAGAGATTTTAATTTGTGTTTGGATCCTGGGAAAGGGTGGGGAATGAATTCCCATGGGAATCCAACTCCGAAAATTCACCCCTTCTATGATTCCCATCTTTAAGATGCATTGCAAGATTTCGGTAAATGGATACTTATCCAACAGCCATATTTTTTAAAATGTTACACATCACCTCCACATTCCCAGCATCCAAACACAAACTAGATCCTTCATAATAGTTTTCCCAGTACCCAAACACCATGGACAAAATCTCTTTCACTAGAAATCGATTTTTATTTTTATTTTTGCGATCCTTTTTAAGATTCAGGGAAACAGAAATTTTTAGGAAGTAAATGGTTTTTCACTCTTACAGGCCTGAACCATTACAGCCCGGAAGTTTGTGCTGGGCCTTGAATTTCATTTTTGTATGGATCAGGATCAGCCCGCTTCGATGATCTCTTCCATCAACGCACAGCCTGATCTTGAGTCCAGGCCCATTTATGACTGTTGCCAGTCATGACCTGAATTTAGAACCTGATTAACCAATGGGCCAGGCCTGAACCCACGTTTAATATCCGATTGATAAATGGGCCAACCAGGGTTTGACCTTAATCATAGCATTCATGGTTAGAAATGCAGTAAGTACAACCAATCATCATTCCATTTATTTCAATTTCCAATGCACTCCATGTTTACATGAGAAAAATGACTTATGTAGTAGGTTGCCTACATCCCTAACAACCAACCAAATGAAATGACCTGTGATCAAGAAAGTTCAACATAACCTCTGCCAACTGTCCAGCAGTATTGATTGGACGGCTAACGGCATTCACATGCTTAATAATCAGACAGATTAATTCATCATGTGGACCACACATTAAGAAAAAAATGTAAGCCCTAATGATTGACTCGCATGTCCCACTGAAGTGTGCATTGTCCTGATTTACGGGCCCAATGATCTTCAATGTGGATGAAACCCTTTGACGGTGCTGATGTCATATACATATGTTTTAATTGTGAGAATCATTGTCCCACTATTATTTGTGGTGTGGTCCACTGGAGATTTGGATATTATTTATTTTTGGGATCAAAATCTAAAATAATATCTTCAAATGTATGACCGGGTGGATATAATAAATAGATCATCATAGGGCCATGTAACTTTAATCTCCTTTTAACCATTCATCCGTACAACTCAGATCTCAAGGAGCGTCAACGGGAGCAGATTGGCTGGTGTACCACAGCAGCTATATAGCCGGTGTTGGTACGTGTCGTGCAAAGATGAGCTCTGACGCTTTGAGTTGCACGAATGGTTCAAAGGAGATCAAGTTGCATAGGCCCAAAATGTTGTATTTATCATATTCACATTATTCATCTATTTTTTTAGATCATTTTAAAACATTATCAAAAAAATGAATCATGTCCAGAAATTAATTGGACCAGATAATGATTTTCACCATTAAAAAATATATAGGGCTCACAATAACGTTTATTTTCCATCCATTTGTTCACAAAGTTACAAACACTTCAATGAAGAGGAAAGATAAATTTTATATGGATCCAAAACTTATGTAACCCTTACAAAGGTTTCAATGGCAAACGTGCCTTTTGTAGTGTGGTTCACTTCTGTCTTATTTTTTATCTCAAGCCTTAAAGACAATCTGGCTAAATGAATGAATAATTCAAATATAACACATACCTTATGAGTTATGATAAGACCCACAAAACTTGCTTACGTCAATACACTAGCTATAGCAAATGTGTGGTACACTGGGAAGTAAATTGGCTTGGTGTGCGGTATATAACGTGTGCTGATGTTAGCAAGTTCTTTAGGTCCCATTATGAGGCATGTGTTATATCCAAACCGTCTATTCATTTTAGAAACTCATTATAAGGCTTGAGACAAAAAATAAGACAGATTTAACTATCAAAGACACCACACTTAAAAAAGAAATGGAGGATTGAACATCTATCATTGAAACCCTCACAGGGTTCACATAAGTTTTGGATCAATATGAAATTTGATTTTTCCTCTTCATTCAGGTCTTTGTAACCTTATAAACAGATTGGATGGAAAATAAACGTTATCGTGGGCTCTACGAAATTTTCAACTGTGAAAATCATTACCTCCACTGCTATTCGTGGTGTGGTCCATTTGATCTTTGGATATAATTCATTTTTTGAATAGTAATCTAAAATGATCTCAAAAAATGGATGAACAGTATGGATATAATAAATACATCATTGTAGGCCCACGTAACTTTGATCTCCTTTGAACCGTTCTTACAACTCGAGCTCGAGGAGCAGCGCTCGTCGTCGCACGACACGTACCGACACTAGCTGTATAGAGCTGGTGTGTGGTACACCGGCAAATCCGCTTGCGCTTCCTTTCTTCGCACGACACTTACCCACGGCAGCTACGTGGTGCGTGCTACACCAGCTAATCCGCTTCCTTCTAAACCCACACGCGTGTACGGTCTTGCTCATTTATAACTGAGAAGCACGCCCACATGGCACACGTGTATAAGATCTGAACTTTTCATGAGATTGGCCAAATTGCTTAGATTACCCCACCCAGAAATCAAACCCATTCACTACTCAGATGGGCAAGAATATAGAAAACATACCGAGCGTATAAATGATATTTAAATAACCGTCCATTTTTTATGTACACCATGGTCTGAATTATGAGTGAAACGGCCTGATTTTTGGGCCATATCATCTGGACAAGATGAAAAACGTCATGGAAAGTTCAGATCATATACACATATGAAATATTAGCACGTGTGATGCCGTTTAGATAGGCAGAGCTACAACGCCTGGGTACTTAGCAAACCACTGAAATTAATGTTAAGAGTAGTTGCACCTGCTTCTATTTATTTTCACAAGCAACTTCATGGCTTTGCAGTTCGCATGCAACCATCTCCCTTCAATATAGGTGTTGTTAGAGATACTCTGGCCGATGTGATGCATGATACGCAACCACACATAACTTTACATGTGCCATGTATTAACTCAAAATAAAGCGTCCAAAATGTGGGGTCCAATGTAGATAGGTCATCATCCAAACGAAAGCTTCATTGACACGTCCTATCCTTTGATTAATGACTATTTATCCCTCGAATACAGACCGCTAACTACTTTCAACCTGGACCGTCAGTTGAATGTCTGTGAACCGGCCAGTTAAAAATTTGAATCAGTGTGTAACTTTCCACTTACATGCCATGTAACTTAGGATCCAATATTTCTAGTTTAAGTTAAATGCATTCCACGTGTGATATTTCTTAGTGCCCGTGTATCATCCATCTGTTGGCCGGAGTAAGAAAGGTTCGTGAAGATTATTACGCGTGACGAGGATACCGGCACGAGACACTCACGGAAGCACTTTGGATTGGATGGTAAAAATACAATAAGTATTTCTAGACATAATTATTGTGCAATAATAGTATTAAATCTACCTCATGCAATGTAATACCATTTAATGAGCAGTCCTACGAACCAAATGAACGGTTTAGATCACAGCAACCCGTTTAAGTGTTTGATGGATGGGCGGCAGATAAATGTCAGTTTTGACATTTGAACAAGTGGGGTACATGGTTTAGCAATCCAATTACTCAAATGATAGATGTCATGGGCCCGTTGGATCTCCTTGATTGAATGAATCCTGACCCTTTATAGATAGGATCTACGTGATATTGGTGCATGGGCCATCCTTGGTGAGGCCCATCATATCAATGGTTTGTGACATTGAGCCGGCCCTAAATGGAAACTTGTACGGGCGTGAATACTTCTTCTACAAAGAGAAAACCTTTGATACTCTGTTAGTGTATGACGGATGATATGCATGCACTCGGAGATTGTGTACGCAGTGTTATCAAATGCCTTAAATTTGTTTGGTATCAAGAGACTACTTGATCCAATTGAGAAATTTTCATATTTTTTGCTTTTGTTCGTTAGACATTTTTTTTGTCCAAATTGATATGATCGAAAGTGACTTTGATTCTAGACGTGGATGACAGTCAATATTATCGGAACTCCCATTAATCGACTTGCACAATTTTGAAAAATTATAGGTTTTGTTTCCTATTTTTATTTTAATAAATTCTTAAGAGTTTGTAATCCATATATAATTAGGGTATAGAAACATGCTTGAGGCTTTTGGTGAGCAAATGGAAGTTTGAAGATCGAATTTTTGTGGTGTTTGGGGTATATTTTTGGATTGGTAAGCTCTTTATCTATTGTAAACATTGATTATCATAATGAATTAACTATCTCTTTGTGCTGTAAAAATTTTCTACAAGTATTTTTTTCACGTAAAATTTTGTATTCTCTATGCTTGTTGCTTGGTCTTTTATTGTTTTATTCTAACTCGGAATTGCTTTTGCACATCCCCAACACATGAAATGTGTAAAGTATGTGACATTTATTAAATTGTTAAAAATGAATAATATCCAATGGCCATATTTTCCAAAATAACCATACGTGAACCGAAATGCTCAGCCACCTTCGTATTAGAACTCTGAAATGCCTTGGGTTCCATAGTTGGCCTGCATTAGGTAAGGAGGGCTGACAGCTTAGTAAATGAATCCCTGATTGTGGGGAACGCCTTGATATATTTGTTATATATTCATGCTGTCTTTATCTTATCACCTCATTTTCAGATATGTTTCCAAAAAAAATAAGGCAAATGTAAATCTAAGGTGGATGACAATATAAAGAATGAATTCCTTGACAAGAACAATCACAAAAGTTTTGGATTAAGTTACTCTTCGCAATATTATCCCTTCATCCAAGATTGTCTAATCTTACCAATAAGTTAGATATAGCAAATAAATGTTACAGTAAACCTTAGGAAGTTTTTAACGGTAGGCATTCAATCACCACTATTTTCTATGCTAATGTGGAATTAAGATTTGGATCTACCTTATGTAGATGGACGGTGGGATATACAATACATACATGGAGGTAGGGCAAATATCAGTTTGAAAAGGTAGGGCACATGGTTCAGTGAACTAATACCCCAAAATAGTAGATGTTATGGTCCATATGTAGATGGCCTATAAACCAAGCATATCCCAAATCGAATGAATCGTGACCCTTAATACATAGCTAGGGTCTCCGATGATATTGTTGCATGGGCCATCCTCAGCTGGGCCCATCATATCGATGGTTTGTGACAATGAACGTGGTTTGGCCAGGGACCCCAACACCACCTAGTTAGTTGGTGTACGTCAAAGCTCTGTAGGCCTCACCATGACCATGATGTATGTATTTTATCAACACTGTCTATCCATTTTGTCGGCTCATTTTAAGGCTTGAGCCAAAAAATGAGGCACATCCAAATCTTAGGTGGGTGGACCACACAACAAACAGTATTAAGAGATTTTTGACGCATGATTCATCCACGGTAGGGTTCGACGGACCAATGGCTTAGATTACCTACCCATATAGAGTCCCACTTCCCAGATTTGAAAACTCGTATATAGTGTCCCATGTCAAGGTGACGTATGCAACACATGTAATAACTTCACTTACTATTTCGCTCAAATTCAATCATAAGTGCATGATCTGTACTTACCTGCCAAAGCCAAATGCAGCTCCATTCAAACTAAATGCTTTTGACTTTAAAAATCAAGAAAAATCATGAGACTGAGAACCTTGAGGTTGGTCGTCTATTCAATTATCTGTCGACTAACATAGGCCGATCAACGAAAGGAAAAGACAGTCCGGTCATCTATTGTTACGGACGAGGATCTAAGCACAAGACACCCACAGAGACTTTTCCTTTTTGTCCAACTCATAACTCATTTAAGGGCCATTTCCAAGCTGTCGGTGAGACGTACGATTAGCAGAATTTAATGGGTAAGGTTTTTGTCATGCTTGGAACATGAGATTCCGTATCATGGAATTGTATTTGGTACAATTAGGGGCGTACACCAACCGAGCCAGCTCGGTCAACTCTTTCGACTCGGCTCAAAAAAGCTTGATTCGAAGCTGAGTTCGATCTGAGTCGAGCTGGTTTATAGAGCTCGACTGAGTTTGAGTTGGCCCGAGCTCAACTCAACTCGGTTCGATATATGGCTCGAACTCAGCTCAACTCATATCAACTCAATCAGATGGTATAAAAAGAAAAAAAAAAAAAAAAAAAAAAACTCTAGATTTACACCATTTTCCTTTTGTTTGAAAAAACCCGCTCGGCGCCCGACCCTAGCTCTTTACCTCTCTCTCTCTCTGCTCGTCTCGGTTTCACGCCCAACCAGCAGCGGCTCTGCTTCCCTCTATCTGTTCCTCCCGCTCGACCAGCAGCGAGCCAACAACTCCGCCTCTCTCTCTCTGCTCATCCCACCACCTGCGACAACGGCTCTACTCGAAAAGTCGAACTCGAACTTGGCTCAAAAGCTAGAGTTCGAACTCGGCTTGAACTGGTCCGATTTGCTGACCGAGTCGAGTCGAGTTGAAGATAATGGCTCAATCACCGAGCCGAGCCGAGTTCGAACTGGGTGTGCCTGCTGACCAAGCCAAGCCAGCTCAACTCGATTTGACTCAATGTACACCCCTAGGTACAATGTAAATTTCACTTGGCATTTGAAAATATGGTAAGATTTTTTTTTTAATTTTAAAAATGGGAAATAGTAATTATTACTACTTCACCAGTTTGAAAATATACTTGGATTTCTGTCTTGAAAATGAAGTCAAAAAATTTGGTTTAAATTTTTGGGCCCCACCATGATATATATGATATATCTGAATCGTCCATCAGTTTTAGCGTAACATTTTAAGGCATGAGTCAAAAAATGAGCCTGATCTAACACTCAGGTGGCCCACACTAAAGGAAACGATGGATGTTCGATCGATAAGTTTTTAATGGTGGATGTTTGATTCCCTAAATCTTGTTGTGTGGCTCACTTGAGCTTTGTATCAGCCTCGTTTTTTTTCATTTGTCAAGCCCTAAATTCAACTGGCATAACAAATGGATAGCGTGGATAAGACACATGCACCATGGTGAGCTCCACATATATTTCCCAATCTCCTCGAATTTAGAGATCAAAAAAGTAAGTGTCAACTCAAGCATTAATAAAAATGTTGTAATCACCCAGTAAAATAATTATTACTCACTTGCAGTGTATTTATCAAATGCTTGGAAAATCAAGCATGCCCTTATGAGCCATTTCCAAGTTGTCGACGGCAAGACGCTTAGCAGAATTTAATGGGTAAGGTTTTTAGCATACTCCAAACTTGAGATACTGTATCATGGGATTGTATTTGGTACAATTAGGAGTGTACATGAATCGAGCCAGCTTGGTTAACTAGTTCGACTCGGCTTGAAAAAGCTTGATTCAGATCGATTCGAAGCCGAATTCGATCAGAGTCGAGCTGGTTTTTAGAGCTCGAAATTAAGTTTGACCAGTGGCAGCCAGCAACTCCGCCTCTCTCTCTATCTGATCGTACCGCCGCTGGCAGCTGTAAATTTCACCTGGCGCTTGAAAATATGGCAAGATTTTTTATGCATTTTGAAATTCATAGTATACGGCCCCACGTGTGTTTTATACATTTATGTGCGTCCTTTGTTAGTACAGACCCATGTCAGTACACACACACCATGCCCCCCGAAGAATTTGATCCCAAAGTAGGATTCGGAGGGTGAAAGTAGGATGGTATTTTGAAACATAATCATTGTGCAATGATGGTATGAATCCACCTAATGGAATTAAATAACATTTAATCGTTTGTTTCAAATGGGTTTAAAGGTAATGAGATATCCAAGGTGAGGGGGCACCAAATGAACGGTCTAGATGACAACAACCCCATTGGAGGCCCACTTAAAAGGGTTTCGTAGATGGGCATCTCTTATCATCATGTGTGGCAAACGAATGCCAGTTTGAGCAAGTGGGGCATATGGTTAAGTGATCCAATCACCAAAATGGTAGATGTCATCGGCCCGTTGTAGATGGCCCATAAACCAAATCTCCCAGGTTGAATGAATCCTGACCATACATAGATAGGATCTTAGATGATATTGGTGCATGGACCATCCTCGGCAGGCCCATCACATCAATGGTTTGTGACACTGAGCTGGCCCCACGTGGAAACCCGAACGGGTAAGAATGGGGTGCGGCCCCAGCCTCACACAAGACGGTGTGGCCCTTACCGTTGGGGCTACCTTGATGTATGCATTCTATATCCACGCCGTCCATCTGTCTTTTTAGATTATTGTAGAGCAGGAACCCAAAATTGAAGAAGATCAGGTTCTAGGGTGGACCAAACCATACGAAACAGTGGTGATTGTCCATTAATGGGCCACAAAAGTTTTGGATAAAGCTGAGATTTGTTTTATTTTTTTTCTCCCTTCGCCCGGGTTTACGAGACATTATCAACAAGTTAGATGGCATAGATGGCAAATAAACATTACGGAAACATTATGGTGGGCCTTAGGAAGTTTTTAATGGTAGGGCGTTCAATCACTACTGTTTCCAACGGAATGGTCCATCTAAGTTTTGGATCTACTTCTTTTTTCGTATCATCCTCTAAAATGATCTGAAAAGTCTGATGAACGGCGTGGATTTAGAAACAATGCATCAAGGTAGGCCCCACGGCAAGTGCCGCACCGTCTTGGGTGAGGCCTGGGGCCGCACCTAATCCGCTCCTCTGTAAGGAGAAAACCTTTGATACTCCATGAGAGTATGACAGTTGTGTAGTCAGGCACTTGGAAATTGCGTACGTGCCATGTGTAAACCATGTAACATTTATTGGACGGTTAAAAATGAAAAATATCTAGTGGTCCCACTTCCACGAATAACTGTACACGAATCATTAATTCACACTTTATGACTTAAATACAGTGAGTTCCACGGTTGCAAGGTAACATCTTAGTGGTTGAGACTCACTGTGGGGCCCACCTCGATGCATTTATTGTATATCCATGCTGTCCATCCGTTTTGGTAGCTCTTTTTAGGCATGGTCCTAAAACATAAGGTAGATGCAAATCTAAGGCGGATCATACGGTAGGGATTGAATTCCCACCATTAGAAGCTTTTCAAGGGCTACACAAGGTTTGGATATAGCTGTTATTTGTATTTTAACTTCATTCAGGTCTATGTGACCTCATCAACTGGTTGGATGGCAAATAAGTAGGGGTGCACACGGTTCGATTTGATCCGGTTCTGGGGTGAAATCGAAACTGAACCGTTCCTAACGGTTCTAAGAAATTCGGAACTCGAACTAGATCGTTGGCACTCTAGAACTGAACAGAACTGAACCGTTGAAACCGGATCGGTTCCACGGTTCTGGGCTTTTTATAATCCAGCCCAATTGCATGCCCATGTCCATCCATGTTGTGGTCCATTTGATGAATGGTTTAGATATTGTATAAGGTGAGCAAAAATACATTTACGAAAATAATTATAAGGTGTGCAAAAATACATCAGTTCGGTTCGAAGTTCGATTCCACGGTTCGGTTCTACGGATCGGATCCACTGTTTGGTTCTATGGATCAGTACACGGTTCGGATCGGTTCTACATACCCCCAAACCGAGAACTGAACCGATGTCACCGATTCTTTGATTTTTGAAACCGGAACCGGAACCAGTACACTCTAGAACTGGACCAAACCGAACCATTTGGTCGGTTCCGGTCCGGTTCCACGGTTCTATCGGTTAAATGTGCGCCCCTACAAATAAGCATACAGTGAGCACGGGGAAGTTTTTAAAATTAAGCGATCAACCACTATTATTTTCCTATGGTGTGGTCCAAATGATTTTTAGATGTGCTTAATTTTTGGGACCATGACCTAAAATTATCTGGAAACGAATATGGACGGAGTGGATATTCGATACATAAATCAAGGTGGGCCCACGATCAGGGCCTCACCCACTAACTTGTCCCCCCTACCTCACCTAATCCGCGCCCTCCACAGTACTCACTCCCTGAAAATAGATGGCTTCTCCGTTTGCATAGGCGGGATTTCAGCAACAATGATGGAGTATTTGTGGGCCCAGATGTAAAGTGCCAATTAAAAAAAAAAAAAAAAATCATCTAACTTGGCGTGTGGTTTATAGCAATGGTCCATATTCAATAGAAAATAGTTCAAATATCGATGTCTAGGATCTTACAGTATAAGAGATTTTTGACCCATGATTCATCCAGGATATCGTGCGACGGACCAATGGTTTAGATTACCAACCCATGGGTCCCACTGATCCCCAAGTGGGCCTCACGTGTATGGGAAAGATGGACGGTTATAAAATAAAGATAAAGCAAGGATGGGAGATATCCACTACACACGTATGGACCGACGGAGGGGTGGAATAGCCTGATGTTGGATAGATATGTTCACGGTGGGACATGCTTTGCAAGTGACCCGGATTCAGGTGGGAGCGAATTAGGTGTTACCTGGGTACCACCTTAATGGGTGTTACCTTTACTGTGTGGGGCTCACCTTGTTGAATATGTTGTATATCCACACCGTCCATCCGTTTTTTCAGTTCATTTTAGAATGTGATATCAAAAATTAGGCAGATCCAAATCTCAGGTGGACCACACCTTTGGAAAAAGTAGTGAATGACCATTAAAAGATTTCCTTGAGCAACAACTTTTGGATCAAGCTCATCCTTGTATTTTACCTTCATCCTGGTCTAGTTGACTTTATCAAACAGGTTTAATGGCAAATAAACATAAAGGTGGGCCTTAGAAAGTTTTTAACAATGTGCATTCAATAAGTGTTTTCTTTGGTATGGTCCACCTAAGATTTGTATCTACTTAATTTGTGGGAATATGTACTGTAACCGTAATGACACAAGAAAAATGGTGAAATAACAATGAAAAAGATCACCCTCTTATTTTAGCAAAACTTTAATAGTTTAATACCATGGACTTAGGGGACTCTGGTACACCCAGATCCATAGCTCAAGTGGTAGATACCTCGTTTCAACAAGGAGGTATTGGTATCAATTCCTAATTGACGCAGGGGAGGACGTGAGGTCAAGCACCGTCTTCCTCAAGAGGATAACTATTCTGAATCCACGGAACTTCTCTAGACTCCTCACAGAGACTTCTCGAATCCACGAGAAAATAGAGCAGAAAATATAAATAAATTCTAAATAAATTCGAAATAAATTAATGAATGAATAAAAGCGAGTTCACAACCCTTTAAATAAGGGTACTAAGCAATGAGAAAGAAATCAGAATCAAACTACAACTAGGACTCCTAGAATTCGCGACTTACTATAAATAGTAAACTTACTATTTATAGACGGTCGTGATGTCTACTAGTGCGCAAGGTTTTCGGCCAAAAATAGTAAGTGCCCTATTTGGCTTCACCAACCTGTTCTCCTAATTATTCTAAGCTCTTTTCACGTTGGGCGCAACTCCTAAAGCCCGACGGATGAAGAGTTACAAGCAAACTAAAACTTATTATTTATAATAAAAACGAAATTGAAACAGGGAAACGACCGTCAAATCAGGGGTTTCTCGCAATTCCGAGCATCGCAACCCTGCGTAGCTGGGTTGGTTGGCTAAAGTAGCTCGTTCTACCCCAAAATCATATATTTTTCGTCGGCTAACTCATCCTGGATTGCGAGATACGCCTGATTTAAGGTCTGATGGTCCAGATCACTTCTGTCGCCGACCGGGCTTTTTCTGATCCATCTTTGCCATGTAATTGTCCGCGACCCGCTCTACATCACTAATGGGGGTATCTAACAGTGAAGTGTGAACTGACAATAGGTGTACTGAAAAAAAAAAAAAACTCTGGTTGTTTGGCATCGATAAGTAAAAGTGGGTTTTAAATCTAAGGAAGTTTGAAATCAATGGTGAGAGCTTGAATTACAATTAAAATCTTTTCGAGAGTTGCACATGTAACCTGTATATCACTAGACTATTACTCTACTAGGCACATGGTCCACTAACGATGTCCCATAATAATTAGATTATCAATTGCATCACTATCATTACTTTAATATGATTATCAACATTGTCCAAACATGGTCTATGTAAATCAACAATTAAAAATTGTTGATTAGTCACTTAGGCATGTATTTCAGTAGGCCTATTTTAACCATTGTGTTAAACATTATATACGTTTACTAATTAGAGATATTAAAACCCCGTAAATATTCCATCCATAACTACTTTTGAATTAAAGTCGATTATGAATCTATGGTGCCAAAAAAAATAGGAGGATTTCAAGGGGTTCCAAATCCACGCTCCCAAGCGGCCCCTAGATTCATAAAATTACTTTTAGATCCACAATAAAAAGTAATATTTAAAATTTTACTATTCAATAAAACTCAGACATGTCGATTAGATCACTCATATATTATAATAATAATAATAATAATAATAATAATAATAATAATAATAATAATAAAGCAATACCCTACTTAAGGGTTAGAAAAACATATGGACGGTGTAGATATACAACACATCATCAAGGTGGGCCCACAATAAGGGTAACACCCACTTACCTGAGGGCCTGTTTGGGAGTGTGGATTTGGAACCCCCAGGATTGGAAACCCTTTAGATTTGCAATCCTCCCAATGTGTTTGGCACCATGGAGCGTAAATCAACTTTAATCCAAAAAATACTTTTGCATGGTATATTTACAATGGTTTGAATTAAACAACTAAATCAGCTTTAATATCTTTAATTAGTGAGATATATAATTTTTTACACTATGGTTGTGATAAGCCCACTGAAATATATGCTTTGCCTGGAAATGATGACATTCGAAGTCTTGGATGAACCGCAAGCACAAGATCATGTCTGAGTGACT
This sequence comes from Magnolia officinalis, assembly GCA_021015155.1. Classification (NCBI taxonomy): domain Eukaryota; kingdom Viridiplantae; phylum Streptophyta; class Magnoliopsida; order Magnoliales; family Magnoliaceae; genus Magnolia; species Magnolia officinalis. The sequence goes on along the minus strand of JAJHSJ010000016.1, from coordinate 62,387,067 downwards.
AGCCAATGATTTTTAATAGTTGATTAATATGGACAATATTTGGACAGTGCTGGACAATGTTTGGATGGTGCTGATTTACATGGACAATGTTTGGACGGTGCTGATCATCTGCCCAATAGAACAATAGTGTACACTAACACACATGTCACACCAGCAACTATTGAAATGATTTTACGTGTAATCGGATTGCAAACCCCCTCAAAGAGGGGATTAGAAACCCCTGTATTTGCAACCCCATTTTACTTTATGCGCCAAACAACTCTAGGGAATTTGAAAACCCCTCCGGCCTCCCATCCACGGTGCCAAACGACCCCTAAGTAACACATAATCGTCAATCCGTGCCCGGTCACATAAAGTTCTTGTGTTTGGAAGCTGTGTGGGATCCACAGAGATGCCTGTGACAAATCCACTCCGTCCATCAGATTTTCAGGACCACAATACTACGGGAGGTCTAAAAATCGGGCAGATCCAAGACTAATGTAGGCCACACCGTATGAAAGAGTGGGAGTTTCCAGCATTGAAACCATCTTGGAGCCGACCATGACATTTATTATATACTATCTAAACCGTTCATAGGGTTATTAACACTCTTATAAACAGTAGGAACAAATATCATCCTGATACAGAACATCTGTAGCCCCCACAAAGTTTCCAATGGTGGGCGTTCCATCCCTGCTGTTTCGTGTGGTGTGGTCCAAAGGACTTTTGGATCTGCCTGACTTTTATGATCTTTCAAAATTGATGGACCGAGTGGATCTTTCACGGGGATCTTTGTGGGCCCCACACAGATTCCGACTACAGCAACTTCCTGTGCCCGAGAGCATGGGCAATCCACGTCCAAAAAGTTCGTTTTAACGGTCTGTTTGTTTAGTACACTGCATCTCACCTAGTGTGTCCCACCATGGAAAGATCAGATCTCTCACACGTTTCCAGTATTGGCACACGTGCCTGCGTGTGGAGGGCAGGGTCTCTACGTAGGCATGGACTTTCTCTCGTTCGCGCCTCACAGTGGGGTCTGCCAGCCATGTCGGTTTCAAACGGTCGAAGCGACAAAGCAATCATTTTAGAAGGGTCACCAATTTAAAATATGCTGTTTTTCATTCCACAGAGAGAGAGAGAGAGAGAGAGAGAGAGAGTGTCTGCGAGAGAGATGCCTCTGACCTACCTCACCTAAACGCACTTGAAAGAATTTATAGATACCAATCAACTTTGGTGGTATCAATTTGTTTTTTTAATTGAAATTGCTGATTTTAAGCTTCGAATTCTAGAAAGCAGTTCTCTTTCTGGGCTTTCCTAATTTTGTTACTTTTCAAAATATGGCTGGCAATTGAGTTAAACCTCAAAAGGTTTGAATTTGTAAGTGGATCTTCTTGTATATGGTTGGAGATTCAGTTTAGTTTTTTGTTCATTTGAATATCAAAATGTTCGAATTTTGCAAGTGGGTCTTGTTTGGATTGTAATTCTTTTCTTTGGAGTCTCAAAGAATTTGAATTTTACTAGTTGGTCTGCTTGAATATGGTTGGAAGTTTAGTTGCTTTTGTGTTTATTTATGTTAATTTGAATCTCAAAAAGTTTGATCTTGCAAGTGGGTTTTTTTTTTTTTTGGATTCTGTTTCTGTTTTTGGAGTTCCAAAAAATTTGGATTTCGCAAGTTGGTCTGCTTGAATGTGGTTGGAGATTTAGTTGTTCCTGTGTTTCTGTTCATTTAGATTCATATAGAGTTTGAAATTTGTAGGTGGGTCTGCTTGAATCTGCTTGGAAATTTTAGTTGTTTTGACCCTTTTTTTGGGTTGTTTGAAACTCAAAATATTCAATTCTCAAAATTTTTGAATTTTGCAGGTGGGTCTTTCTGTTCATTGGAGTCTTAAAAATGTTGAATTTTGCAAGTTGATCTGCTTAAATATGGTTGGAGATTCAGTTTCTTTTCTGTTTCTGTTCATTTTGATCATATAAAGTTTAAATTTTGCAGATGAGTCTGCTTGAATTTGGTCAGAAATTTTAGTTGTTTTACACTTTTTTTGGAGGGTTATTTGAATCTCAAAACATTCGAATTTCATAAATGGAAGACAATTGGAAGTTTGGGATTTTAGCCCTTCTGTTCATTTTGAGTATCAAAAGTTTTGAATTTTGCTCATGGTTTTGTTTCTCATGATTATTTACTTCTGCAGATCTACATACTTTGTATTGGCAAAGGAGTTACTTTCTAATTGTCTATATTTAATAGGAGATTCACGTACTTTCTGTGCCTTTGTTCTTGCAATTCTATAAATAAGAAGAAATGTATTTGGGTTTCTTGGAATTACATCCAAGTATATCTATTGATTCATAAAAACTAGAATATTGTTGTATGGATTCTTTGGGAAAGGATTGAATTTTCTTGTGCTTTTACTCAACTTACGATGGATATTTCATTAAATTTTGCTTCTGTCAGTTCAAAGCAGACATTGGACAAGAAGTAGATGGAGGAGTACATAGTGAAATGGGTCATTTTGGGAGTTCTTTGCTGGACCACAACTTTCATGTTTGTTAGAAGCATACTCCCAAAGCGCTCTTTTGATTTTTGCAACCGTATCGTGTCTACGATCCATGCATCATTGGCTGTTTATTTAGCTTCTCTTACTGTAGAAGATTGGAAGTGTCCTGTTTGTCCTTTGGGTTCCAAGTCTTCTCCTAGGCAGGTTCTCTCTCTCTCTCTCTCTCTCTCTCTCTCTCTCTCTCTCTCTCTCTCTCTCTCTCTCTCTCTCTCTCTCTCTCTCTCTCTATCTCTCTCTCTCTCTCTCCTCTCGAGTCTCTCTCTCTCTCTCTCTGAAGAGATGGGTATCCTAAATTTTCAGTACCTCAAATTATTTTATTCTTTTTTTTAAGTTGTGGAAGTGTTTGATCGTAGAATATGAAGTTGGAAAGATCAGACTCAGGCAACCATTCATCTGTCTTGTTTGTTTGTGGGAACTAAAGACATGCATTTTAAAATCTACACTATGTTTCCTAATTATGAGAAAGCTTAGACAATCGAAGGCAACCCATTGCCTTCTTTATCATTCTCTCATTTCAAAAATGTATTTGTTTGACCTACTTCTTGACAAGTTTGTTCTCTTAAACTTGCAGATGGAGACTTTGGCAGTGACCGTTGCATATCTCATTTACGATTTGATATGTTGCTTCTTTGATAACCATGTTAGTCTAGATAATTCAATTCATCATCTGGTCAGCATTGTCGGTATTGGTGCGGGCCTTGCATATGAAATGGTAAGTGCATTGATTTACATGTAGACCACGCAACGAGTAATTGATCCCATCTTCTTACATGTAGTACTGAAGATGCAAAGTTGCAAATGTACTTAAATTCTAATAATCCTTCATTCTCATTACCACTACAGATTGTCTCTGTTAGAGTATTATTGTGAATGATTTCCTCGAATCACATAACAAAACAACAGCATATGACCATAAATTTCACTCTTATTTTGATGTCTTGGTCTGTCGAATATGTTCGAGACTTGGAATGGCTGGATCCGCGAGTAAGTAAAAATTTGACTGACTGAACTCACCAAATCAACTTGACTCGTCTGGGACTTGGGTCGAGTAAAGGCCATAACAAAGTTTCCTTTAAACGCCCCCCCCCCCCCCAAGCCAAAAAAAAAAAAACCAAGTAAGCAGTAGAGAAAATGAGCACATATGAACTCAAAAAGTCAGATACTATCACAAGCTTTTATACTTGAAAAGCAAGACTTCCAAGTAATTGATTGATTTCGAGTTGGCTAAGATGTTTTGAAGGCGTAAAAACCTTGTCATTGAATCCTAGGCATGAACCAAAATAATCACTATGAATACGATGAATTTCTTGAAAAATAGGTTATACAAGGATTTAACGGGAATAGAATGAGAATTGAAACTAGGAAACTTGTTCTCAAGTAGGAATTTTTCTTTGGAAACTATTCTGCAAGTACCTTATACAATGAGTGCTCATAAATATTCTCTCTATTTAATCATTTCAACTGATGGTATTGATAGAGTGATATCCGAATATGGTACCTAATCAAGACACCCAACAAGCATATTGCAACATATTTCTGTCTTAAAAAATATCACTTATGCTTATTTTTCTCCAATAGGTTGTTTATAATGCAAATTCTCATTAACTTGAAAAGGCTATAATTCTGTTTAGTACTGTTCTATACTTGCGATGATTCATGGCGACGCTAGAGATTCACAAATGCTTTCCAAAAGTATAGTATGTGTGTATATTAAATTATTAATTATTATCTGCCCAAATAACTCTATATAACTTTCTTTATATAGTGTGGGTCAGAGATGGTTGCGGCATTGTGGATAACAGAGATCTCTAGTCCTTTCCTTCACATGAGGGAGCTTCTAAAAGAACTTGGTTATAGGGACACTGACCTTAATTTGGCAGCTGATGTGAGTTTGATGATAGCACTTTCTTCATATTTTGTTATGAATAGCTTCTTCCTTAATCATGATTTGAGATCAAAGTACAGGCATTGCCTGATTTTACATAAATATTCTGTGTCGGATCTGTCCATTTTTTCCCTATACTTCATTATTTGACTTTCCTTATGTTTGGTTTATTCAGATTGCATTTGCAGTCATATTCACACTGGCAAGGATGGTTGGCGGACCGTATCTCACATATGTGACTTTGACAGCCAATAACCCACTGCTTATAAAGGTACAATGCTTTCATTCACTTTCTTGCTATTAAAATACCTCAACATGGAAAGGAGTCGATAGTTCATCAACATTTTCAAAGCAGCAGTGGCTCATCCTTTTTACATGTGGGTCACATGTCCGGCTACCCAGAAAATCAATTTCATGTTGCAAATTGTTGATGATGTGTACTAAAAAATCAAACTGATGTAGCAATCTTAGCCATCCAATTGGTGGTTCTATCAAATGGATCCTTAAAAGTAAAATAGCAAGTGGCCCAAATTCAATGGGTGAATTCACATGGTTCCTATCTGCTCGGTTTGATTTTTTGGGTTATGCTCCACAATCAGGTCCATGATTTGGATGGTCAGGATTGCAATACAAGGTACAACTATAACTTATGTACAGTGGAAGAGTAACATATGTATGGTGGAAGAGTCACAAACATTTTAAAAATGGTCTTGAGCTGGGTGTGGAGCTCAGTACATATTCCTGCGAAATGTAAAATTAGTTTTTTTTTTTCTTTTTCTTTTTCAAATGAAATCAATGATTTTGTGCGACCTTTTTCAGGCAATGGCAGTGGGATTGCTGTTGGTGAGTGCGTTTTGGTTCTATAAAATTGCTAGAATGGTGAGATACAAACTGGTTAAGAGGAGGGCACCAAAGAAAGTGACCTAAGCTTACCACTAAAGTATGTTAACTTGTTATGTTGTCTATTAGCCTATTCATTGTATAGATTGCAAGAAAAGTTGGACATGAAATTTAGATGGTTAGTGCAACTGGGTTATGCTATTTTTTCCACTCATGAGACTTGGTTACACACTGATTTTTTAATTAATGAAAAAAATGCAGACCCAAGAACTATGGTACGAGAGAGAGAGAGAGAGAGTGAGAGAGAGAGAGAGAGGAGGGAGAGAGAGGGAGGGAGGGAGGGAGGGAGGGAGGGAGGGAGGGATGGAGGGATCGAGGAGAGAGAGAGAGAGAGAGAGACGAGAGGAAGAGAGATCTGAGAGAGGAGAGAGAGAGAGAGATCTCCATTCATCTCCGAACACAAAAACTAGATCCTTCATAATAGTTTTCCCAGTACTCAAACACCATAGACAAAATCTCTTTCACTACATTTCTTTCTTCTTCTTCTTTTTTTTACGATCCTTTTTAAGATTCAGGGAAACAGAAAGTTTTAGGAAGTAAATGGTTTTTCACTCTTACAGGCCTGAACCATTACAGCCCGGAAGTTTGTGCTGGGCCTTGAATTTCATTTTTGTATGGATCAGAACCAGCCTGCTTTGATGACCTCTTCCATCAACGCACAGCCTGATCTTGAGTCCAGGCCCATTTATGACTGTTGCCAGTCACGACCTGAATTTAGAACCTGATTAACCGATGGGCCAGGCCTGAGCCCTCGTTTAATATCAGTTTGATAAATAAGCCAACCAGGGTCTGACCTTAATCTGGCCCATCACCATGAAATCAATTTAATTGTTAATCATAGAATCCATGGTTAGAAATGCAGTAAGTACCACCAATCATCATTCCATTTATTTCAATTTCTAATGCACTCTATGTTTACATGAGAAAAAAAAGACGACTTGGCCCCCACTTTTTGTTAAAACATCAACATAGATATTAATAAATGTAGAGCACTTCTATTGGACCATTTACCTTCCTTTATGTAAATCTCATCCCTTCTTTTCATTTACAAAACTACATTTCCTTCTTATTTCTCCTTTCTGCCCTGTAAGTACTTCTATCTCTCCCATCTTGATCATTGCCTTAACAAACTTCTTCTCCCAAGCTGATGGTTGAGCTGCACTGTCTACCACTTGTTTCTTTGTTAATTTATTAGTGAGTAATGTATGGTCAGAAGTGAACAACCCTTTGTTTTCCAACACACCCTCATAATATTTGTTGTCCATGATGGTTGGCGTAGATGTGTCCAAGACAACGGTGGGGTCCACCTTACTCCCACTGGGGCACTTTGATCTCAACTTTTCTGCCAGATGGAAGTCGAGAGTTGGGTCGGGTAAGCCAGTTTTGTTGAAGTTCCTATGCCTCCCAAGGAGTGACGAACAATGAGAGACTCCAATGGAATGTGCTCCTACACGCAAAAAAAAAAAAAAAAAAGATACATTGTCATTGCAATGGAAGCTAAAGGGTAGACCCTTTGGGTGTTTGATTGACCTGAATTGCAATAATTCAATTGAATATAAGAAGAAATGACAAAAACAGAGATGGGTTTGCTCTAATCCTTTATAACAACAAGCCCTGGTTATAATTCTCTATGTTTTCAAGTTTGAATTGAGATCATCAGAATTGCTATTTGAGGCTGGTGATTTCCACTCATTGACTTGCATTATTGCAATTTATTCAAATTGAGCATCCAAACACATATTTTTTAATGTTTTAAATGAATAATAACATCTGCATTCAATTAGATGTGGGTTCCAACCATTATGGAGTACCTGAGAGGGTGACCATTTCGTCAAGTGACAAGCCCTTGCTTGCAAATCGTTGTATGAGAGCATTAGCATCGAAGTTAGGGGTCGGGAGGTTGGTGATAACTTCCGAGGCTCGAGAGATCCTACCGTCTTTCCGTCCTCCACGGACCGCATAACGTCCGAATTTACCAGACTAATCAGTGATCACCAAAACAAAGAAAACCTATGTCATTGACATCCATAGCTGTGTTTTCATGGCTTATGTGTACATTACCTTTTCAACACTATCCCTAGCTGCATATGCGATTATGTCCGCACACGACACGACCCCAGAGCAGTGATATTCCAAGGTTTCTTTAATTTGATCGATCAGATCAAAACCTTTGAGGCTTGGATTGTTCGCCGGTGCATCTCTCTCTGCTTGATTGTGTGCAGTTGAATTTAAGAGTATTGATGCATCACACCCCTGCATTAAAGACATGTAGATCTCTTTGTCATGTTGTCATGAGACCATGTTCGTCATACATTACACTAATGCTGCATCCGATGTATGAGTGAATTGGATCACTAACATTTTGTTTAAATCAAAGATGAAGGGTGTGTTTGGTTGCACCAAATTTTGTGAAATATCATGAACTTTTGCACCAAATTAGACCCATTAATCATGTAATTTATTGATATTAGGTGCAACCAAACGCACCCGAAATGACAAAACGTTACGATGTTTCCTACTATTCATGATGAAGCAACCGCCCTTGAAAATTGCAGTATGTACCTTTCAGGTCCAACTTGAAAGTAATGTAATTGCAATTTGGACCCAGGACCTCAGTATGAATATTCAATGCCAAAGGCCTCTTTGGGTGCCACTTAAAAATGAGTTCATCTCAGTTTAGCAAATAGTGATTATGCATTGGAGATAATATGTTGTTTTGGAAGGATTTCAAATAATCTCTATACCAACAATCATGATCTCTAATACATAATTAGGATTAACTAAAATGAGGTGAACTCGTTCTTAATTTGCACCCAAACGGGCCAAAAGGAAATTTAAATTCTATTATTTCTACTTCATCATACTAAATTGCAATTCAATTCAATACTGCATCCAAATGCACCCTACAGTGTAGTTTGAGAATGCATGCATGCAAACATACCCTTACAAAACAATCATGGAAATGCATCCTTAGTATTCTGGCCGGCACGCCTGTGTCACATTGAATGAAATTGTCCATCATCTTGGAAATAATTGCCTCTGCTTTAGGACATGTCTCACAATAGTAATCATACCGTAGACCATCTCCTACGGCCAGGACGGCTAGGATCACCAATACCAAGCCAATGAAACATAAAACTGCAAAACCCTTCATTAGAGATTTCTGAGGACTTGAGAACTCAATGAATTCCTTGCTCTTGTAAGAGCTATATATATATGTTTCTTGGATCATTCCTAATTAAAAAAATAAAAAATAAAAAATAAAAAATAAATCTTCTAAACCAAGATAGAATAGGCTATTTCGTATATACCCAACAGATTTTGAATAGAAATGGCATGAGATTGGTCGAGTGGTTAATGTCATTGAGAAGTTTCTGAGAAGTGTTTCAATTGATTTCTTGTTCCACATTGTTAATTAATGTGGGACCCATCATAGTATGGTAACCCAACCCTCCAGTGAATAGGCCAACACAAGCCCCACATGCAGATTCCTTGCCATTCACTTCTGCAATATTTATTAAGGAAAAAATGAGTTGGTGGGCATATGTGAGGTTAGAAAGGGTCTCCATGCCTAACAAACATGGCTCATAGTAGTTTGATCACTTGATCAAGAATCCAATTACACGATTGTGCAAGTGTATTTGTGGCTCACACGTGCTGAATCTGCACAAATGCAAGATCCATGTGGTTCATCAGGTAGCCCCCACATGTAGACATCGTCCTCAAAATAAGGCTGATACGCTGGGTCACAGGCAATGAAATTGGATGAATTAAATTAGTGATCAGTGGTCCACATGCAACATAGACGTGGGGCCCTTCAGATGAGTGGGTCTGGCTATTTTTCAGGAATTGCATCGAAATGGATCAGTCACATGCGAGTCAGTGGGACACATTCTTGCCAGTTAGCCCCAGTTGCAGTCATCCATAATTAATGTTTTTAATAGCTCTGCATGGTGACATGACTGTGATAGGTTGCAGATTTGAATGGGCAAACGACTTTGTCTTGCTTAAGCCATCAAAAGAAATTATTTGTTCTTTTCTCATTTCTCGCATCTTTCTTATTGCAGTAGAATTATCTAAAAAGTCCCTTCCAACCGCACAGCAAATACTATTTTAAATCCAAAAATCAACAACCATCTTTCCACCTGCTGTTATCCACTGCAGAGAGGGTGGAAATTAAGAAAATCGGACAGCCCTTCAAGCAGGCAATAGCTTCCTACTGGTTGCAGCCCTTCAAGCATGCAATTGCTTCTTACTAGTCGCAGTTGAACACCGCATTGCTGGTTTCTCATTTGCCATAATAGCAACGATGATCCTACTATCATTAGGAGAAACATGGCAAGCAACATAATCTTTTGAAGAAAGAAGCGCAGAGAATTGCGTGAATCATGCACCTAAGTAAAATGATTTTACAAAGAAAACCCTAAACATTGAAGTTTTGTTCTTTGTTCTCATCTTTTTCCATTTCTATAGGGGAGAATTTTCCCTAATTTTGAGTAATGTTTTTCCAAAAGTACACCCCTCAGATGACAAAGAATAAATAAGTGTGCATTTCGTTGCACCAAATATCATGAGACCCCCTGATATCATGAAATCTTGAATGATGAGGTTATTTGTTTAGGGCGTGTTTCGTTACACCAAATATCTTGAAATTTCATGATATTTGGTACAACCAAACACACCATAAACAAAATAACCTCATCATGGATGAATCTTGAAAATGATACATTTCACTAAAAATGTACTCATTCAATACATTTCACTAAAAATAAAATGTACTCATTCAATACATTTCACTAAAAAATGTACTCATTCAATACATTTCACTAAAAATCGCTAATTAAATTGCTCAAATGAACATGTTTACAGCAGCTACTCCCAAAAACATATGGGAATTTTGAGGCCTGAAACTACTAGTCATGCAGTGTTTCAGTAAAGGCGATCCGATTTTCAAATGCTTCAGCATCCAACCTTGCAGTTACAGTAATGCAGATCATGTAAACAAAGACAACGAGGGCATGTTTGCATGCACAATCCAAACTGAATTGCAGTTATTAGTCTACCAACGCACAAATGACCAAATTGCAATCACCAAGCATTAATATTGGGAGAATGGCCTCCAGTCATCTTCAAGTTGCAATGGTTGCAGAAACTGCAATTTGAGGACTCTCTTCCTTGTTGCAAATACTTGAAAATGTAACTATGACATGGTCATTTCTTCTTCGAATGGACTGTTCAAAATTCAATTCACTTGTGCACATAAACACATCATACAAAATTTTATATATATATATATATATATATATATATATATATATATATATATATATATATACACAGAAAAAGAAAATGGAGGATTCATCTAAAATCTGCAGTGGGCATTATTGATGCCTAATGATTTCACGTGAGTATTCTTTTGCTAAAAAAGACCATCAATTCCATTATCCAGTCTCAATGACAGACACCTGCTTCGTCAGGTTTTTTCTTTCTTTCTTTTGGATATTTGACGCCAACTGAATACTGAAAATAAGCAAAGCAACCCTCAATGGCCAGATGACCAACAGGGTCATCAGTTAACAAGGTTGATTGCTATACTCTCACATTGTGACGGTTTGAACAAACCATGGCTTCCAAAAAAAATTACAAGACACGACGGGCCTCCCAACAAAAAAAAGAAAAAAGGAAATTTGAGCCATTGGTTATTCTGATCTGCAAGACAACAGGAAACCATGCAAATTGTCAAATGAGTTCACACGATGGCTGTGCATTTCTTTTGCCATTAATGGTGAAACAATCTTTCAGTGGAAAATGTGATGCACTGCCCCAGCTTCCCTGGCTCTGGTATGGAACTGCCTGTTCTAATCCTTCCCAAAATCTGCATTGTAATGAGAAGTAGACTCGAGTTTTTTGGCTTCATTCAGTTTCCGAACAGCCTGAAACAATAGATGATGGAGAGATTAGCATAACCAAGGGCCAAAATCAAAGGAAACTGTTTTTATAATATTTAAAACCAAAGGGAAAATATCCTAATTGTCTATTAGGTAATTGATATTTAGTTCCCTCCTTATGCATATGCTCCCTTTTATCTTTCACTATTAGAATACTACCAGAAGCAAACTATTGATGCAGTAATGGTGGCAAAAACAGGTGTATAGATTAAAACATCGGATGCAAATATAATTTCCCTCTTCTTAATTCATATTGGGCTTTCTTGGCAAAAACAAGAAAAAGAAAAAAGAAAGAAATTTTACAAAAGACTACCTAATTAATATGGAATTTACATTTTGGTACCTTTTTAAAAGTGGTTTTCAAAAGGCTACCTCATTAATCGACATGGTTATCATTCCAATACCTTCCATCACAGGCGAGTAAATGGGTATGTGGCTCTGATGGGCCCCACCATGATGTTTATGTAAAATCCACCCCGATCACCAATTGCTTCACCCCATGTTTGGCCAAGAACCCAAAAATTAGCTCGATCTGTGATTTAGGTGGGCCATATGATTGGAAACAGTGTACAGGGCAATGCCTGCCCTCCAAACTGTTTCCATTTTTTTTATCACACTTCACTGTTAGCCACCCCGACTAGGGAATCGATGCCAAGACCTCAATGTTGAAAACTGTTTCCATTAGTATGGCCCAAGTGAATCACATATGGGTATGATTTTTGAGCCACATACGTAATTTTTTGTGTAGAATCTAACTGTTGGAGTGGTTTTCATATGATTATCACAGTGGGGGTCCTGTAAAAATCAAGGGTGAACATCTCTCTCACAACTGTTTCCTTTGGTATGGTCTACTAGAATCACAGGTCAGAATGATTTTGTCTCTGGGCCTAATATGAGACTAAATATCTAATGGTCAGAGTGGATCTTACATAAACATCATGGTGGGCCCTGTCAGAATCAAGAGCAGTGTCCGTACAATTCACTTTTTTCTTGTGAATAATCTCTTCACTTTTTCTCGTGAATAATCTCTCTGTAAAGTGGTAGAGGGATGCCCAGACTTGATTTTTTGCAGGGACCACTAGATGTATATGAGAAATTCACCCCGACCATTAGATGCATAATCCCAGTTTATGTTAATCCCAGTTTAGGCCCAGAGCCAAAATAAAAAATAAAAAAATTCAGCTCTTGATTCAAGTGGGCCACACCAAAGAAAACAGATGGGAGAGAGACATCCACCCTTGATTTTTACAGGGTCCACCGTGATGATTATATGAAATCCACTCCATCTATTAGATGCCACATCAAAATCTAGGATTGGGGCATAAAAATCAGGCCTATCCATGATTCAGGTGTGCCATACCAAGGGAAGCAGTTTGTCGGATGATAGTTATCCTGTAGACTGTTTCCAATAATGTGGTCCATCTGAATCATGGATGGAGCTGATTATTGGATCCTTCTCCTAACATGAGGTGATGAACTTGGTAGCCGGGTGGATTTTACATAAGCATTATGGTGGGGCCCACCCAAGCAGCTGACCATTTTTCTCCCACGCCCACCCAACCAGCTGTTAAAGAAATGTAACATAAGGTAGTTAAATGATAATTATATTGATTAATGAGGTAGCTTCTTGAAAACCTTTTAACAAAAGGGTATGGAATGTAAATTCCATATTAATTAGGTGGTTTGTCGTAAAATTTGCAAAAAGAAACTGCTTTTGTGATTCAAAATTCAGATTCTGCCCTAAATAAATAAATCATCAGATTTTCAGATCCAATAAATGTAAATATTTTCAATTAAGGACTGTATTTTGCAAGCAACGTGAAGGCCGAGTCCCATGAAAGATACGGGTGTCTCGGCCTAATATAGGGCCAAAACAACTGCATATCAGTGGTGACCGATACAGTACACCAAATATGATTTGCAAACCATGGTCCAGGGAGCTCCATATACAAAAGAAGTTTTAAAATCCAATATGATTCTCCATCAGTGCCAGCGAAAATGCCTGAAAGATTTGTCTTAAAGTAATAAATATTTGAAAAGGGAGTACTCATGTATCATTTCTAGAACAACCATGGTGTAAATGTAGAATCAAGGACTCAGAATCTAGGAGAATAAGGTGGTACAAAGTATTCCAGCTAGGCATGCGCCAATCACTCAGCTAATTGATGAAATTCCAAACGCCTGCCTGTTTGTTGAAGTGACACTACCTTTCATATACCCTCATAATGAGCAAGCGACTATTTGAATCAACGACTTCCACCAAAAGAAAAACTAACCTTCATAAAGTCTTCATGGATGACGTAATCTCGTTCTGCACGAATTGCAGACATCCCAGCTTCCGTGCAGACATTACGAAGATCTGCTCCATTAAACCCCTGCCAAGATTAGAAAGGAAGATTTCAGGTGGCGATTTGACATAGGAATACTAGGTTCAAGCTCCTCCAATAAATGAAGGAATGGCAGACCTCTGCAAGCTTTACAACAGCTTCATAGTCAATCTCGCCATGTTTGGCAATTCCGGCAGCATGAATTTTAAGAATTTCCATTCTTGATTGCTCATTTGGTAATGGAATCTCTATCTTCCTGTCCAATCGCCCAGGACGGAGGAGCGCTGGATCCAATACATCAGGTCGGTTCGTTGCCATAATCATTTTAACCTTGAAACCACATTGTAATAATCAGATTTCCAAAAAGAAAAAAGAAAAACCTAGCATACAAATACATATAATAACTTCTGAATGGTGCAATGTCAAAAAAATAATAATCAAATAGAGGCAAAAGAACACCCCACTTCTGAAACTCATCATGCACAAATCAATATGGCTATTTGGATAGAAGTCGTAAGAAGGCACTACCTTTCCAAGCGAATCGAAACCATCCAGCTGGTTAAGCAGTTCCATTAATGTTCTTTGGATCTCACGGTCAGCACTAGTTCCCTCGCTAAAGCGGCGTCCACCAATGGCATCAATTTCATCCATGAAAATGATGCAGGGCTTGATAGGTAGAACAAGAGCATTAGAAGAGTTTCCCCCCTTTGAAGTGTTAGATTAGATGTCTAAAAAAATGTTCTTTTGAATGCACTGGGATTTTTTTTTTTTCATCTATGCATTGCATTACAATATGCAATGCATCATCTAATGTGCACTGTTAATAACCTCTGAAAGCATAGATGAAACAACAACAACAACAACAACAAAATCGAACATGAAGATGGTAACAGCATTATCCAACATATTTGGTAAATGCATTACACAAAACTTGTATGTGTGATTGATTCAAACGGGTGAGAGATGCTGAGTCAAAACTATTAAGCATGGAATTTGAGTTCTTACTTGGTGATCACGTGCATATCCAAACATTTCCCTGATCAACCGCGCACTTTCACCTATGTATTTATCGATTATAGCACTCGAGACAACCTACATGAAGGTCAAATAGTTCAAACATCCTAAGCTTTGGTCCATGGAAAGGGGAAAAAAGTTTATTAAAACTTCTTCAACCGCACTAAGCCTAACCTTGAGAAAGTTGGCATCTATATTGCTGGCAATGGCTCTGGCCAACAGTGTCTTGCCTGTCCCAGGAGGACCATATAGAAGAACACCCTGAAATTGTTAAGTTTATAGAATTGATCATCAGATGGATTTAGATGGTGGTGAAACTGCAGACAAGAAACCACATACATTGCTACAGAAGACTTTACCTTAGGAGGCTTGATCCCTACTCTGACAAAGAGTTCAGGATTCATGAGAGGTAGCTCAATAGATTCTCTAAGTTCCCGGATCTGATCAGACAACCCACCCACAGCGGAGTAGCTAACATTACCAGGATCTTCGTGCAACATGTTATACACAACTGGATCAACCTGGGACAAATTATACATCCATATCATCAAGACCAATTGCTTCTGATTTTTAAATCTGGCCTATAAGGAGGGAGAACACATCAATCCATCAATTGCTTTGGTGGCTGCCAAAGCATGATTGGTCAGTTTCCGAGTAGACTTGGTGTTTGTCAAGACATGGAAAACATAACCTGCATATAGTACACTAGCATTTTGCCACTTCCTCTAGCCCCAATCATGGTTGAGATAAGAACAGGACTATCATATTCTTATCTCAGCCACAGTTCAGTGCTAGTCATGCCAGCCTTGGGAACAACAAACTCCCAAAACCTGTATCTTTTCAACTGTTAATGCATCACAAATAAAGCAGACTGTATAACATGGGTGATACTGATAGGTACCTCACGTGGGAGAGCACGCATGATTGTGAGAGTTGTCATGTCAAGAACCACTCTGGTTCCTGCTGTCAGCTTCTCTTTATCTACTTTACTGCGACAGCCAACAACATATCTAGGGCCACTACTAGCTTTGACTATTACTGCAATAAGGCACAGGTAATCAGCTAAATGGTTGCTGGTTCTCTTCCCAACCTCACTAGCAAATAACAATAGTATCATCTAGTGTGCACCATTAATAACCTCTGGAAGCATAGATAAAACAACAACAACAACAACAAAATCGAAAATGAAGATGGTAACAGCATTATCCAACATATTTGGTAAATGCATTACACAAAACTTGTATGTGTGATTGATTCAAACGGGTGAGAGATGCTGAGTCAAAACTATTAAGCATGGAATTTGAGTTCTTAATAGAAGAGAAAGAAAAGTCATGTGACTCAAACCAGCAAACAACAGTATATATGTTTCATCAAATACAACGAAACCTTCAAATAACATGAGAAACTTGTATATGTCAAGGAACTCAAGTCAAAACAGAACTTTCTTCTTCAACTAAAACTATTCATACATGCCACGGATTTTTGATTTTTTCTGTAATGAAATGCCATGCAGAATTTTAAGTTTATGCTTAGACCTTAAACAGTTACTAGATGGTTTTACATATGACTTCAAGAGATAATGATAAATCGAAAAATGGTGGGAAGGTAAGAGGTCACTACATCTGATGATCAGATTCTTTTCTTGATTATAATGTATGTGTTGATATTGCATTTTAATAATGAGGAAATATATAATGCTCTGCCTGAACTATAGCCACTTTTATACCAGTGATGGGGACATCACGCGCACGCACGCCGCCCCTTACGCACGTACAGAAGGAGAGGGAGAGTCTCACCATCGATCTGGCTCAATGACGACATCCAGGGAGGGCCTCCTAATTAGAAGATGAAGTTTAGTTCAAAAGAGTGAGCCCAATAATCAAAAAAAGTCCATCATGGGATCTCATGATCGTGGCCCACTAGTCAGATTAAGTTTATACTTTATGTTTTCTTTATTTATATTATTTAGAACATCATGAACGCTTTACATTTCTTTGATTGGTTTTTATTTCAGTTTACTTCATCGCCAAGTAATAGGTTGCGCATATGGCGCGAGTTTTGGGGTATAGGGTTTTCCCTATAAATAGGCACCCTTTGTAGTTCTTTGGATTCATTCAAGTTTAATAAAAATTTCTGCTTTATTTTTCTGCTCTCTTCGTGACTTATGGAAGAATTCAAAAGTGGGTGTGAAGCCCTCCCTTTTTCGAAGGGCTAACTACCGTGGTGCGAAACCGCATCGATCCCGATTCACCCCCATCTTCCATCATCTCTTTTTTTTTTTTCCATCTTCTACCACCATCCGTGCTTCAAATTCGTCCTTTGTTGCATCAGTTTCTTCATTATAGTAAATTTCCATATTTCGGCCCTGCATAAGGTCCAAGGTGTCCCGTATCGGTATCAGTTGGCGTAACGGTGCCCTCCGAAACCGATACGGATACGGGGGCGTAACGGCCCGTAACGGCGCAATTTTTATTTTTATTTGCCAAAAAAATATGAAAAAATATAAATTAAATCCGGAATATTCTAAGCATTCCAAATATGCATTCATTTATAAATTGGAACATGTTTATGGTGGTGTAACGGTCCATTCTTTGGTGAGAAGTTGTATCGGACTGTCTGATGAATTTATGAACCAGATAACCTGAATTTGACAACAAAATTCATATATTTAATTTTCCAAATATCTAATTTATATACTTAACAACTTGATATTATTTCTCCCAATAGTTCTTTAAAAAAATGAAATTAAATTCAGGTAGATAGCGTTGCCAATTTGGGGTTGACTTGGAGGACCAATTTATGCACCAAATCGGCCTCAAATTCATGCAATTTATTGTCATTATCCCACTTATGAATTGGTGGACATTTATTGGATAGTGAATCATGAAAAAAAAAAAAAAATCAAAAGGCCTTATTTTTAAAAAATAAAAGTCCACAAATTAACAATTAAAACTATTCAAACAATTTGATTTTGGCATTGTGAGTTAGCAATTGCAGTCCATAATTTAATTGCTAAATTTTAAGTTAACATATGTCTCGTGTACAATTTTTTAAGGCTCGAATTAGGCGGGACTCGGATTGTGAAGTGTAGCACATGTGTCAAAAATTTTTGGGCCCCACCCGTGATGAATGTGTTATATCCACACCGTCCATTCATTTTGCCAAATAATTTTAGGGTATGAGCCCAAAAATGAGGCACATCTAAAGCTCAGGTGGACAGTACCATAAGAAACAACAATAATTAAACGTTCACCATTAAAAATTTATTGGGGGCTACCAAAGTTTTAGATCAAGCTGACATGTGTGTTTTCTCTTCATTCACGTCAGTGTGACCCAATTAATAAGTTAGATTGAAAGTAAACATTACAGTGGACCTTAAGAAATTTTTAATGGTGAGCATTCTATAACCACTGTTTCCTATGGTGTGGTCTACTTGAGATTTGGATATTATTAATTTTTTAGATCCTTACCTAAAATGACGTGGCAAAATGGATGGACGACATGGATAAAATATATACATCATGGTGGGGCCCATTCGGGTTTGATCAGATCAGATTGGATGGAAAATAAACGTTACCGTGGGCCCTACGAATTGTTTAACGGTGAAAATATTATCTCCGCTGCTATTTTTGGTGTGGTCCAGATGATCTTTGGATATAATTCATTTTTTGGGTAGTGCTCTAAAATGATCTCTGAAAATAGATGAACGGTGTAGATGTAATAAATGCATCACTGTGGAGCCCATATAACTTTGATCTCCTTTGAACCGTTCGTACAACTCGGAGCTTGAGGAGTGTCAGCACTCGTCTCAGCGTGACACGTACCTACAGCGCTGGTGCGCGGTACGCCTGAAAAAAAAAAAAAAAAAAAGCCGACAGAGGGAAACCGAAAAGAAAAAAGAGGGAAAGAAGAGAGAAGAAAAAAAAAAAGGGAAAGAAGAAGAAGAAGAAGAGGAAGATGGCCGCAGCCACAGCTGCCTGAGAAGAAGAAGAAGAAGAAGAAGAAGAAGAAGAAGAAGAAGAAGAAAGAGAAGAAGAAGAAGAAAAGAAAGGAAGAGGTACGTTTTTTTTTTTTTTTTTTTTTTTAAAGGCCCGTAATAGTCGTTACGGGTCAGTAACGGCCGTTACGGTTGCAAAATCGGGCACCGGCCGATACGACTCTGTATCGCGTAACGGTTCCCACTATTACTGTTACGTATCGGCCGTTACGGCCGATACGTAACTGATTTGGGACACCTTGATGAGGTCAGAAACTTTGACGGAGTACTATGCACAAGCCACAGCTCGGATCAACCTGAAACTTCAAGGTTTTAGAGCCTACCCCCAACCAACCAGGGCCAAGGAGGGCTTTCTAGAAACCGACGCCCCCTCGCACGTGCGGTCAGGCACCTGCCCACGTGCGAGCGCCCCAGGCCCGCTGTCCACACGCGAGACTCGTCTTTGGTTAAGGTTTTATCCCTCCTTGCCTCCTCATACATGTTTTCTTCATTAACCCTAAACCTAGATTGCGTTTTCCCTAAATTGTTTGTCGTTTTCATCACCCTAGAGTTCCTTGAATTGAAATTGGGGAATCCCTTGGATTAGGGACTGATTTTTATGCATGTGTGATTAATTTCTATTTTCCTTTGACATCGTTTGGTTTATAATTTTTATTGGTCCAGTCCTAGCCTATGTCGGCATGGACCTGCATAGATTCCCCTTTTAATTGAATGATTTGGATTGTCATGTGGGATGTGGAATTTGTGTAACTGTTTCTGAATTGGTATGATCTGAGCCTGAATTCTTGCATCTCATACTTAAATTTCATGTCCGGCATCAAATTTGGTATCAAAGCTTAGGGTTCTTATAGGGGAATGCATTACTTGTTTAGAGTTAGTTTGTTAAGTCCTTCTCCTTCATGCATCCAGTCCATCGCATGTAGCTTTTAGGAGTCCATAGTCCCTTATCTTGTCAACTATACTGCTGGATTTTAATAACACTGCATAGTTCCCTCATACAGTCTCATAGGATCATTTAGTCCTATTTAGTTACATATAGTCGTCGTAATAAGTCCTTAGGTGGAATTAGCAAGTTGTAAGCCCACACGTATGGGTCATGGTTTTGGCTAGCACCCTACACTAAGCATGGAACAACTGTTAGAGTCACTAAACAAGTTGTCACAGCAGATTGAGTCTTGGGGTAAGCGCTTGGAACAAAGCATAGATCAACGCCTTGACCAAATAGAGGCCTCCCTCAGGACAAACCCTACCATTAGGGAAGATGACCAATCTCAGACAAGTGGCCAGGATGATAGACCAATGATTAGAGTTAGTCAAGGAATCAGTTATGGGCGTGCACCCGTGCACCCATCCCATGAGGAACATCAAGACCACTATTTTGAAGGGTACAACCTGTGCGGCCTTGTGGCTGGAGAGGGTGCACCAGAGGCTAGTGTAGAGTTACCCACTAAGGCCATTCCGGTAGTGGATGAGTTACGTGATGTTTTTCCTGATGATCTACCAGATGAGTCTCCCCCTATGAAGGATATAAAGCACACCAGAACATGGGACATCGTAATACCTACAGCCGAGTTTGCGTTTAATAGTTCTGTCGATAGGTCCAAAGGTCTCAGTCCTTATGAAGTCGTTATTGGTTATAAACCTTGGAAACATATTGATCCTGTCCCTATGTCACTGTTCAATAGGCCGTCAGAGCCTGCAGAGTCTTTTGCGCATCACATTTATTCATGGCATCAAGAAATCAGGCAGAAGATCACTACTAGTAATGAACATTACAAATTTTCTGCAGACCAGCATAAACGTTTCAAAGAATTCAATATTGAGGACTCTGTGATGGTCCGCATCAGGCCCGAGCGGTATCCTCCGGGGGCCGTTTGTAAGTTACATGCGGGTAGCGCTAGACCCTTCAAAATTATAAAACGAAATAGTTTCAATGTGTATGAGGTAGATCTTCCACCTTCCATGGGAATTAGTTCCACATTCAATGTGGAGAATCTAGTTACTTTTCAGGAGACCACTGATACTTTGTCGGGCTCTTTGCCCACCCATCCTGATTCTCCAGATTTATCCCTTGATCCATAGCCCCCTCCCGACCCATCTTCCCAACCCCTACGTCCCGTACCTACCCCTCCCGATCCATCTTCCCAGCCTCTACATCTCATACATACCCGTCCCAACCCATTTTTCCAACCTCTACCTCCCATACCTATCATTCCCAACCCATTTTCTCAGCCTCTACATTCCATACCTACCTATCCCGACCCATTTTCTCAGCCTCTACCTCCCATATCTACTTTTCCTGACCTTTCTTCACAGCATCTGCCTCTCATACCTAACCTTCACACACCCAGAGAGGAAATAAAGGATATCTTGTACCATCAGATAATTTCAACGTCGGACGACGGGTTTCAGAAGTACCTGGTTAAATGGAAGTCACGCCTAGCTTCAGACAGCGCGTGGCTCACTGAGGAGGAGCTTCAGAGACTTGATCCTAACATCCTAGAGCGGTTCAAGAGTTTTATTTCGCCAATGGCGAAATCTTCGCAACCAGGGAGAATTGATGGGGACATCACGCGCACACATGTCGCCCTCTACGCACGTACGGAAGGAGAGGGAGAGTCCCACCATCGATCTGGCTCGATGACGACATCCAGGGGGGGCATCCTAATTAGAAGACAAAGTTTAATTCAAAAGAGTAGGCCCGATAATCAAGAAAAGCCCATCATGGGATCTCATGATCGTGGCCCGCTAGTCAGATTAAGTTCATACTTTAGATTTTGTTTATTTATATTATTTAGAACATCATGAACGCTTTACATTTCTTTGATAGATTTTTATTTTAGTTTACTTCATCGCCAAGTAATAGGTTGCGCACATGGCGCGAGTTTTGGGATATAGAGTTTTCCCTATAAATAGGCACCCCTTGTAGTTCTTTGGATTCATTCAAGTTAAATAAAAATTTCTGCTTATTTTTTTGTTCTCTTCGTGAGTTGTGGAAGAATTCAAAAGTGGGTGTGAAGCCCTCCCTTTTCGAAGGGCTAACTACCGTGGTGCAAAGCCACATCGATCCCGATTCACCTCATCTTCCATCATCTCTTTTTTTTTCCATCTTCTACCACCATCCGTGCTTCGAATTCGTCCTTTGTTGCATCAGTTTCTTCATTACAGTAGATTTCCATATTTCGGCCCTGCAGGAGGTCAGAAACTTCGACGGAGTACTACGCACAAGCTGCCGTTCAGATCAACCCGAAACTTCGGAGTTTTGGAGCCTACCCCCAGCCAACCAGGGCCAAGGAGGGCTTTCTCGAAACTGACACCCCCTCGCACATGCGGCCAAGCACCTGCGCACGTGTGAGCGCGCCAGGCCCGCTGCCCACCCGCGGGACTCGTCTTTGGTTCAGGTTTTATCCATCTTTACCTCCTCATACATGTTTTCTTCATTAACCCTAAATCTAGATTGCGTTTTTCCTAAATCGTTTGTCGTTTTCATCACCCTAGGGTTCCTTGAATTGAAATTGGGGAATCCCTTAGATTAGGGACTGATTTTTATGCATGTGTGGTTGATTTCTATTTCCCTTTGACATCATTTGGTTTATAATTTTTATTGGTCCAGTCCTAGCCTATGTCGGCCTGGACCCGCATAGATTCCCCTTTTAATTGAATGATTTGGACTGTCATGTGGGATGTGGAATTTGTGTAATTGTTTCTGAATTGGTATGATCTAAGCGTGAATTCTTGCATCTCATACTTAAATTTCATCTCCTGCATCAACCAGCCAGCATTAGATATTGGTGATTGCCACCTTTCAGTGATCTAGCTTGAATAAAGGTAACTGCTGGTTCAAGCCAAGCATTGTGTATTACCTCTCTAGTATCAATAGCACAAGGTTAGAATGATTCTGGTACAGACTTAAACCTCTACTACCTCTGTTCAACCATATCACTAGAACCTATTTAACAAAATGGAATTATAGGATCCCAATGCATCGGGTGCAAAATGCTCTGGTGCATTCCATCTTTACAAGTGAGGCCCATGAATTAGTAATCCAGAATGTTGATATGGTAGATCTCAACATGGATGAAGGATGCCTCAAAAATCTTCCGACATCCAACCCTTGGTCTTTCTTATGGACTGCCTTTTTCCCCCCTTGACTATCAATTTGTAGGTTATTCATGGAAGCATCAAGATCATCCACTTTGGGAGATTTTTAAGGCATACCCATCTATAGTGGGGCATATGATATTCATTATATTACCAAAACATGTGCCGCACTTGTACAAACTGGGTTCACCAGGCCACGCCTTAGTATTCCACAGTAATACATAAACCACCATCGTCAACGTCATCATTTGAGCCTTGTCCCAGCTATCTGGGGTTGGCTTGATAAATCTGTTCTCGCCAATAATTCCCATATAAGGCCCTATTCCCAGGCAAGTGAACAAGCCTTTGGATCCCTTCTCACCAACTTGATCTAAGTCCTTCTACCCTAAATGATGCCCCTCTTTACCAAATCTGTCTCCAGTTTTGTTGGACATGACCAAACCATCTCAATCTACTCTTCATGGACTAAAGTCCAATCATTTGAATAGGGCATGACCAAACCCTCTTTACCAGATCTGTCTGTTGATTCTCATGGCAGCTTTGCAAACATTTGACAACCGTCTGCTCATTTAACATCAACCCTCCTTTGTTTGGGTTGGGGCATGGTAGGCTCAGATGATACTGGTAGGTGTAATTGCTATTGACACTTGACAGGGGCAAGTGAAGAAATGCAAACTAGAGTCCAATCATTTGAATATGATATGAAAGAGAACAGTTGTGAGTACTTACAACGCTCGTCATCAAGAGGCCGGAGAACTTCTCCTATGATCTGTCCAACACTCTGAAGAGACTTCAAATCATCTTCGGTTTTAGCAAAATCCTTTTTCGCACCTCGCAAGTTCTCCCTCACTGTCATTTTACAATTACCAAAAAACACATTACTTACTTGTGTAGGCACTACTACCTGAATCAAGCTAAATATAAACGACAAACAAACAAATTTGTTATCTCAACCCTTGAGATGATCACTACTAATCCAAAACATCAAAATTGTGATTCTTGGATGACCATAAAATTTTCAATTATCATAAATCCTGACATCTAACCTTGTGTCTTAGGGTGCATTTGGTTGCACCAAATATCATGAAATTTCATGTTTAGTCAATCAAATCTGGTGAGAATTTTCATAATATTTCATGAAATTTGGTGCAACCAAACACACCCATAATCAACACTTTTTTTTATCACCAGTGTCATGCCAAGCTAGTTACTGCAATCTTCTGCGGACACTGGATGGCAGTCCAGACCGTTCATTTGTTGGGACCCATATCTGATGTACCATGATCTAAAAAATCAAACAAACTGGATAATCCCACCCACATATTTTTATGATCTTTTCCGTTGAACGAGAACCATAATAGATTTGCATCTTTTCTAAACCACCCATCCACAGGTCATCAATCAGATGTTAAGATCAGCCATTCATAAAAAAAATTCTGCACTACGACCAATCCACCAGTAGTCCAACCAGATGAACGGTCCATATCATCAGATCCACACACAAAAACATACTATTATAACTAATCACGCCATTAAAAACCCTAATCTCCTTTTCGACATCACATTCATGACAACAGATCAAAATAAAAATCGAGTAAAAAAGAGACGGAATTAAAACCCTAATCGAGAATTTAGGGCAGATGAACTCCAAATCAAGATGAATATCAAAATAACGAAAGAGGAGTTAGGGTTTTATTTCACTCCTTGGAGATGATTTTTAGAACTGACCTGTTCGGACTCTGGAATCGAGTTCCTTGTGCTGGAGGAGCTTCTTCCTGTAATCGCTGACGACGCTGCGGCGACGAGCAGCGTCTTCTCCGCCGTTCATCTCCAGATCGACGGTTGATGATTTCTTTCGCCGACGAATTTCTCCTATATTTGAAATTTTCTTCTTTTCTTCTTGGGTATTGACGGAGATTCTCGCAGAAGAGCAGAGAACAACCAAAGACGCATGATTCTGTGACCGGCCCCGCACGTGGGATTTGCGGTCTCAATGGGCCGGGCTCGGGCCTGCAAATCCGAATTTAGAAGAGCCCGCCCGAAGCCCGGGCCAAAACAGTTCAAAATCCGGGCCGAGACCTATCCCAGGCCCGGCCTCTGACAGCCCTGTGTGGGGGATCCATGCGTACACATGTCAGAGATCGGAGACATTTATCAGGTAGGGTACCACTTGAACGGTTCACGGAGCAAAACTAATGTGGGTTCGGTGACCAGGTAGGTCAAACTTTTATGACATTTTATAAATGGACGGTCAGGAAAGTCGAACTGCAGAGGTTCAACGTACATGTGTGGCGCACTTGATTAGTTTACTAACCCGATTTTGGTGCGCCCTACCCGATGAATGGCTAGAATCCATGATACGCATGCGGGATTCATGGATGCACGATCCATGCCGCGTGCTGTCTGTATATGACGGCACACGTGTCAGAAACCAGGGTCGTTGACGGTTTGGATCTTGGAAATTCCATGGTAATGTGCTGTAAATGAGTGATGATTATAATTACGGCCGTGGATATGTATGCGTGTAAAGTACCACCATAGTAAGGATATGTATGCGTGTAAAGTAACACTGTACGCGTGGATTAAATTCTTCAAAATGTGTTATATCCACACCATCCAATCCATTTTGCAACATCGCTTTTGTCGCATTACCCATAAGATAAGGAAGATTCAAAGTTCAAGTGGATCACACCACAAAAAGCAGGACAGTGATGGCCACGTTGAAACCTTACCACGGCTCAACCGTATGTTCATTTGCCATCCAACTTTGGGCACATGAACCTTGATAAATGGAAAACACAAATACCAACTTCATGCAACACTTTTGTGATCTCAAAATGTTTTTAATATGGCTCATTACGGGAAAAATCAATTTGACCAACCATTTGATACACATGGTGCAAAATAACCATCAATGCTTCTACTATCAGGAACGGACCATCTCAACCTTGGATACCAATATCGACGTCGGATACCAACCTGGATCTCGAATTAAAAAAAATGCTCAAGGAGAATCTTGCATCATAATATGATAAATTTGATCCGGCGAGATTCTAACCACATATCACACCAATCAAGATGGAATCAGAAATATTCTTAGAAGCAAATCCATACTTGAATATGGATCCATCTAATGTATCTAACAAATCGATTGAAATTATAGAAAACCTGTAAATATATCACTCTATCTTGATTAAAATGCGAGAGTAAAATCCCAACATTAAATATATCTACTTTAAGTTCATCTACTTGGCATATGTATTAGAAGTTTCCTGACCACAAGCTACGCTCCCATTGTCAATCATTTTTTTACAAGTGAAGATATCTAATAACCTACAGGTAGAACCACTGGTTCAACCAGATTTAAATGATAACAACATTAATTCAATCCCCCCATAAATTTATACCACCTCAACATACCTCCAGTCAAGTTCTAGAATGATTTCAACGGATTACAGGATTTCACACCCATGATACATAGCGTGGTATGATGTCGTGAGTTTCACACTACATTTCCGTGGTAGTTGAGGATCCAAACAAGCAATACACTCATTAATATACTCATTGAGGAGCTCCATACGTATGTTGGTTTTACTTTTCGTAACTGCTCATTTTACTTACATGAGTTTAACCAAGCTGATCAGTTCACCGTCATCATCAACATTATTTTTAATCCATTATATGAGTTTAACCTAGCTGATCAGTGCACCGACATTATTTTCATGCAGGATTGACATTTGGTGGTGAGCACATATTGTAGTTTTCTTCCCTTGCTCCACCTATGAGGAAATATTTCATGGTAGCTCATTAGATCGTGCAACTTCCTAGGTATATTTAGATAATAGGTGGGAGAATAAAGGCTCATTATCTACTTGTCTACTGAAATTAGGTGGCGGTATGTGAATGGCATAGCGTACACTCTCAGCGATGGGCTGACTCTGTAATAGAAGGGTGTGGCTTCGGTGGATCTTACTATGGGGCCCACCTTTGATGTATGTACCTTATATCCATGTGACTTATATATTTTAGCTCATTTTAGAGTATAATCCAAAAAAAAAAAAAGCAAACCTAAAACTCTAGTGGATGGCACCGCATGAAATAATAATAATTGAATAGTCGCCATTAAAAACATCTTAGGAGCCTTTGGATGGTTTATTTGCCATCCAACCTGTTGATAAAATCACAAAAACATAGAAGAAGGTGGCACGCATATATCAACTTGATCTGAAACTTTTGTGGCCCACAAGAAGTTTTTAATTGTTAATTACTATTGTTTCTTATGATATGACCTCTACAAAATTTTGATCTACTTCATTTTTGGGATCATAACATAAAACAAGCTCTCAAAATGGATGGATGTTGTTGATGCAAGGCACATACATTATGGTGGGCTCTCACAATCAATAATCCTCCCACCTTGGTGGATATGGGGATCCACCTTAGCAACGTCCCTTACCAGGATCTAGGGCCTGACCCCAACATGCTAAGACCTTGATGTAGTGAGATTTGATTAGGCCACGTGCCACTATTGAAGGTTGGGCTATATGAAAATACCTAAATTTAAATCTTAAGCAATGTAACGGTCCATTTTCAACCGAAGGAACAACATTTCAAGGGCCAAAATAATCCAATTTGACAGATTTTATCTATTGCTAATCCGCAATAAAAGGTAAGGCCTATGGTATTGACGGTTTGGATCAAAGGCTAAAGTCCTCATGTAGCATGTTACGATGCTTCCCGATGTATTCAAGCAAACCACAAATTAAAAATTAGGCTGTCAATGGGTTGGGACCCGCCTGGGATTCGATAGACCCGATCCGATTTTAATGAGTCCGGGTCCCATCCTTTGGAAGCGTTAAGAACTTGGGTGTTTTTAAGGTCAGGTCTCGCCTTTTCAATCTAGTTACAAATCGGGTCCGCCGACCCGAACTCGACCAGTTGACGGCCCTTTGAACTGTCCAAATAGCTAAAGTATATTTCAAAAGGACGAAAATATCCTCTTCTTTTTTTCTATTCTCATTGCAAGCAGCCGTTGAACTTCCAAACATCTCCCTCTTTCGTCATTTATTTTCGCGCAAAAAAAAAACAAGCCTCTTCAGGTATGGACTGAAAAATCCTTCTCCTTTCTTGGAATTTCCCACTCACATCTTCCATTCGATTACAGTCTCATGGTAAAAATGTTGAAATTGCCCCCGAGAAATTCTGTAAATTACAGCTTCATTTTCTTCTTTTGTCGTGTATTTTTTTCGGGAATGAGTGATAAGAAGTGTCGATTTCTTAAAACCCCTTGAGATGTTTGATTTGAATTGGATTCTTTTTTTTTTTTAACCTTGAAAAAAATAAAAATCCCAAATTTACCCTCGTTTTCTCCCCCCTACTGTGAAAATCACTGAATCCCCGTTGATGTCAAGTGAAATTCACAGAATTCGACTTTTCTTCCAGTTTTGAGAATTGGGTCGATGCCATTTTTGTGTGAATTGAACGGAATCTTTTAAAAAATGGCATTTTGTGGAAGCATTTTTTGATTTTCCTTACATTTTTTTGGCGTAATTACCGGGATTTTAATTCGATCCGAACAGTGTCTTTTCTTTTTTCTTTTTTTTTACCACATTGTTATTGGTCATTAGATTC
This sequence comes from Magnolia officinalis, assembly GCA_021015155.1. Taxonomy (NCBI): domain Eukaryota; kingdom Viridiplantae; phylum Streptophyta; class Magnoliopsida; order Magnoliales; family Magnoliaceae; genus Magnolia; species Magnolia officinalis. The sequence continues at coordinate 62,358,730 of JAJHSJ010000016.1, read as the reverse complement.
CTATTGTGACTGAGTCCACGGGATTATCGTAATATCTGCTTTTCATCTTGCAGAAAATGGTGCATGATGGAAGGAGCCGTTTAAATGTTTGTTCTTTGGACTGTTGGTTTGCATCTCTAGTCACAGGTAATTTTGCAGCAGTTTACTAAATGGTCATGATCGGCATTCCTACATTTTCTATGCGCATGTCTTCGATATTCATTGGATATTTGTGTGGCATTATCCAGTAGCAATTCGTCTAGAGTATGATCTAGAATCCAAGTCTCCCCATACGTGCCAACATAGTACATGCATATGTCAGATCCATGACAGTCATCAGGTGGAGCCCACCATGGATGCATTGTGGTCGGTCCTGCCATAAGGTTGGGCAGCACATGTATGTAGGACTATTAACATTAGTCAGTTCTTTTTAGCCATGAATCTTTTTCCATGCATGTGGAGCCCTCCGGATTACCTGACTGGTCCAATTTACAGGACATGGGCATACTTGGTATACTGGCCCACCTGATTAAGTTCCTGGATCTCACACATATATGCTGTGCGTGTATGCAGAGAGTGGGATATGGAAATCATACTAATGGGTTGTGTTTTTTGTACTTCTTTCTAATATATTTCTGCTGTTTCAGTAGTTGTACTTGTGCAGGTTCCTTGGGCCTCTTCGATTGTGGTGCCGAGTTCAAATTGCTATGTCCTTGATAATAGCAGTCACATTTACGATTTTGTATCCTCTAATTTCATCTGTCATGCGCACATACACCACAACAATCACACACACACACACACACACACACACACACACACACACACACACACACACACACACACACACACACATATATATATATATATATATATATATAATGTTGGGATCAATCCCAATTTTCATTTTCAATGTGTGCGTCCTGAGCTATGTGTCAGACTGATTTGATCGGTCATCTTTTTGAATACGACGGACAGGTAATGCTGCATAATTCTGTTCTTTTATGATTCAGACCAATGATTATTTCTGTTCTTTGATGCATGTTCTAGCATTTTTTTGGAAGGTAACTAAAATTTTATTAAAAAGAGAACGAAAACAAACATGCCCGAAAAGCCTATAAAACCATCAAAGATGACAAGAAATTGTTTGAAAGTACAAGGCATAGGCACCCCAACATCACAATGTGCTCCCTACTATGGTCATTAAAGATTGTTAGCTCCTTGCTCAACTGATGACTGTGCCCCTGGTCCTTTGGAAGATCACCTCCTTCAGTTCCACTATATTACGGAAAGTTCTATTGTTGCGCTCCTTCCAAATTGATCATAAGCCCGCCCATGGAGTGAGGCACCAAAGCACCATTCTTGTTTTTCCATATGGATTCCATGTGATGCTTGGAAAAGTCCTGGATCCACCTTGGCATGTTCTAGCATTAGCATTTTGGAATCCAGGTGTTGAAGGGTCCTGCTTAGAATGTCATCCTTTAAATATGAGAAGCCTGACTTGCTGATTGATGAGTGATGACCAATGTTTCATGACAACCATGACTAAGAAACTGTTGTTCTTAACATCCGAACTTTTCATTTTGCTTGTGAGTTTACTCTCTCTCTCTCTCTCTCTCTCTCTCTCTCTCTCATTTTAAATGATGTTCAAACTGGCAAACAACTTTGCAAATACAATGACTCAAGACTTCTAAATAAGTCTTTGATGAGATAGGTAGCATGATGAAAAAGCAAGAGGGTGGAAGAAGCAATTTCAGTGCTGCATAACTGCAGGCAAGATTTGTTTGCATGAAATGTCAAGGATGATTGAACCATGCCATGTAGGTAAATGTTAGAAGTTCTTTTGGGAATTTGTCAACATACGAGTGTGCAACTAACTTTGAGGCATTTGACCATCAATTGCTGTGGCAATCAGAACACCATCTGATGCAGTTTGTACGTGAGGAAGTATTAATTTGTTTATGCATATTACTCATCAAGGTTGATATAGCTGTAATGCAACTGGAAGCACCGGGAGGTAATTAGATGGTAAAAGATCTAGCAACAAGCTAAGATTAATGGCAACACATACCCTTTAATGCAACACATGCAAGAGGGTGAAAATTTTCCCAAAGAAAGATTTTTTATTTTATTTTTATTTTTTAAAAAAAATGATCAAAGCAGCATCATGAGACTATACTGCTGACTGGTCTTATTTAATTGCTAAGAAATAAAGAAACCCTAATGCTAATGGAAAGACTAAATACCCTTGCTTATTTTACTAAAGCAGGGGTATCTTGGTCATTAGCAAAAAGGAAAATAAAATAATAATGAAAAAAGCAACTAAACACTAATACTAAGCTACTACGCGTAAGACAATGGAATCCCACATGTGTGCTCATGTGGAGCCCACATGTGAGATCAAGTTAGTCACACATCGTTGCATCAAGCTCCCCATATGATGTTTACCACTAATTAGTGTGATAGCAGCTACCAATGAGATTGAAAGGGAGTTTTTGTAGTATAGCCATAAGACCAACCATGCTGTGGGACAAAATGTTTGGCATTGAAGGCAAGGTATTCTGTAATAGTAATGGTGGCCCATGGCCGTAATGGCCACCACCATTGCCTTTATGATAGGGAGTGTAACGGCCGTTGTGGGGGCCATAACGGCATCTTTTTTTTCTTTTTCTTTTTTTTCTATTGAAAAAAGAATGCAAAAAACTTATATCAGCCCCGTAATGGACTGTTATGCCCTTATGGGGTACATAATGGGCTGTTACGACCTTTACGGGGTGCGTAACTGGCCGTCATGGGGTTGTAACGGCCTTTATGGGTAATTTTTTTGGTAACGGCCGTTACAACCTTTACAAGCCTGTAACATGTAACAGTTGCCACTGTTACCTTTACGTAACGGCCTTTACGGTACACCATGGAAGGAGTACAGGCTCATAGGATGAATGTAGCATAAATGAGGATGTTGAGATGGATGAGTGGCAAGACAAGGAAGGATAGATTAGGAATTAGTGCATTCAAGGGAACTTAGGAGTAGCACCAATAGGTAATAAGATGAGGGAACATAAACTTGGATGACTTGGCCATGTGCAACGGAGATCCAGAACAGCTTCGGTTGGAAGGAGAGAGTGGGTTCAAGTTGAAGACAAGGGGAAGGCTCTTGAGGCAACTCACTGCAATACTCAAGTGAGAAGGATAACAACCTTGGAGGCAGTAAGCAAATACTTGAAGAACTATGGTTTCATTGAAGATATGGTCTGTTATAAAGAGAAATGGCATAATAGGACTCGTGTTGCTGACCCCAATTAATTGGGATAAGGCTTTGATGATAATGATGATTCTAATACCTATTACCATGCTTATAACCATCAGATGATATATAAGTTTGACATTTAATATTAGCATTCATCTCTTTGGTCTTTGGCAAACAATGAGAATATGCATCTATATCCATATTTAGATAGAGCATCCCATAAACATGTCATAGTTAAAACATTTTGTTTATTTCTTTATATCTCACATGCACATGCACATGCACACGCGAACATGTATGTATATATTTGGAAGGCAACAGTACCAGGGATTGAACCCTGGATCACTCACACACACTACACTATCTCTTTATTTTTATTTTTGCAAATTGTTAATTTTGAAGATAGCTTCAGTTATTCCCAATCGTCATATATCTGATTCTCATATGAAATAGGGAATAAGCATGCACTCTGGTTTTGAAGATCTGTAATAATTTATTACGAATTAGCTGATAACACTATTGCCGTCATGCAGGGTTCTGAGACTGACTTTGCTGTTCGGTTTTGTAAAGATGTCGAGAGGAGATCACAAAATGTATTAGATTTTGTCATTTTCCACCATTCATCATTACATGGGTTCTACATTATCTTTCTACTCTCTTTTTTTGTCCTCATGTTTTCTGGTTGCTATGAATTGCTTTTATAGGCTTAGTTCATCATACATGCCTTCAACATTCTTAAAAGGCATTCCTGATCATGCATTTGCAACTACCTCAGTAATAATGGCTGGCTGATAAAGGCAACTTATCTTGAATATAAGTTGTTTGGGCTTTACTATGTTAATGAAGCAAAAGGGTTAGACTAGAATTTTGAAGGAGAGAGATACTTACCTTTACCCGCAAAGAAAACCTACCACCTTTAACCAATTTTCGTTTTTTTTTTTTTTTTTTTTTTTTTTTTTAAGGGTTTTTTTTTTTGTTTTTTTGTTTCGTGTTTTTTTGTTTTTCGTTTTTTGTTTTTTTTTGTTTTTTGTTTATTTTGTTTTTGTTTTTTTGTTTTTTTGTTTTTTTTTTCTGAAAGGTAACGTTACCAGGGATTGAACCCTGGATCACTCACACTACGTTCTCTCTACCAGCTCATCTAACAAGTGGGAGAGCTCCCACCTAAACCAATTTATAGTTAGATGTGCCTAAACCATCATTAGCAACGCATAATGCATCACCCATGTGGAAGATATAAAAACATTTTGTAAAACAACTTCGACATGATTTAATTCTAACACCTTCAGTGGTATTTTCTGGTCAGTCAGTTTCATCTTGTGAATAAGTCACTGATATACTGTGGTCAATTGATGTTCTTTGAAACTTGAGTGCAGTATGTGATATTTAAGATACTCTTATCTTTTATGATTGCGTAGGGTTATGTTGATTTCGGTCGGTTTACCACTTCCAACAATTTTGTAGCTGGTTCTGGGCATGTGAACTTTGTTCAAGTAAGTTTTAGATTGTTTCAGGTACAAGTAGTTTGAATTTATGCCAATAAAAAAATGTAGTTTGAAATTTTTAGAGAACATTGTTGGCGTAGCCTCTCTCTCTCTCTCTCTCTCTCTCTCTCTCTCTCTCTCTCTCCTGAGGAAGCTTATCATCGCCACTGCAATGTTACTGAAACATCTTCAGTGAAAAATGCTGAAAACAATCAGTAGTGATGGGTGTGCCCTAAATGAGTGAACAAGCCCATTATTGAATGGGTTCCATTTAATCTGATTCGAAAATATTTAATATGATTTGATATTTTGGTCATTGTGATTGGCCACTGTAAAACCTGCACATCTAATACTTGCAATCTTCGTTCTAAGTATAGGGATTCTTCAATGGTGACTTGCGGAATTGTGAAACTAGCTTCGATAAGATGGGGCGTACAGCTGAGGTTTGTCTTGTATCAGTTCACCTTACTGGAATAGAACTTTTAATACTACTGAATTTGTAATATTTCTCATTGATACGCATAATAGTGTTGTTAATAATTACAAAAATGTCATGACCTTCTCATTTATGTTTATCAGGTAAATATCATATGTGGAGATTGTTTAAACAGACGGTGTAAAGGTGGGTTAGTTTTTTCCCTTTGATTGGTATTCGATACTCAATAATACTAAGGATTAGGTTATGTCTGGTTATCATGAATGACATTAGTCTATTTTGGTAGTTTTTCAAGTGTTAAGCAGTATGACATTGGTGGGGATGTGACCCTTCCCTCATCATTCCCTCCAAAATCTGGCCACTTGGTCTATGTAATTATTGTTGCCATGTATTGCATGAGTTCTCACTGTCATCAAATACTTGATGAAACTGTTATCTGCCTATGAATTGGGAAGACTATGCACTGGGACACATTTTGGTTGAAGTTTTAATGTAGGGGCACACTCAGGGTGGGCAGCCCGTGTGAGTCTGGTGGCTTGTGTGAGGCAAGACCCATGTGAGATGGGCCCATGAGGGGGGTTCGGCTTAGGACCTAACCCATGGGACGTGGGGCCTGGGCTATGAGATAAAAGGGATTGATTCGCCACGCTCTATCAGTTCGAGCTTTTAGAGCAAGTGGTTAGTTATCCTGCATCGAAGTGGTATCAGAGCGGGAGGTTTCGTGTTCGAGATTTCTCACCGGGGGTGATTAATACAGGAGCATTTTCACACCGAGCTCGATTGGGGTGGTCTGTGGGATGCAGCGACATACTCGGGGTGGGCGGCTCATGTGAGGTGGAACCCATGTGACGTGGGGCCCACGAGGGGGGTTCGGCCAATGACCTAACCCATGGAATGTGGGGCCTGGGCTATGAGATAAAGGGATTGATTCGCCACGCTCTATCAGTTCGAGCTTTTAGAGCAAGTGGTTAGTTGTCCTGCATCAAGTTTCTATTAGGGCCTGTTTGATTTTTAAATTACAATGTAAATACATAAAATAGTCATCATTACTTACACTTGTAATTAAGGCTCTTATCCCAAGGATGAAGTCGACAATTCTAGCGTTTTGGCGCAAAACGGAGCCTGGAAAACATTTTGGGTGCAAAAATTGTGGGGCCACCGTGATGTAGATGTCATATCCATGTTGTTCATCTGTTCTACCGGCTCATTTTAGGGCATGAGCCAAACAATGAGGCAGATCCAAAGCTCAAGTGAACCACACCACAGTAAACAGTGGAAATTGAACTCCTGCCATTGATAATTTCTTGGGGGCCATAGAAGTTTTGGATCAAGTTGATTTCTATGTTTTCCCTTTATCCATGTCTGTATGACCTTATGAACAGGTTGGATGACAAATAAACATCATTGTGGGCCCTTAGAAGGTTTTAGCTTTCAACGGTTGAGATTTGTTAGGATCACTATTTCATGTGGTGTGGTCCACTTGAGCTTTGGATTTGCCTCATTTTTGGACTCATGCCCTAAAATGAGCTCGTGGAATGGATGGACTACATGGATATGGCATATTCATCATGGTGGGCCCCACAGTTTTTGAGAGTATAGAAACACATGAAATTCACATGGGATTCACACGGTTTTCGAGGTAGTAATTCCTCGTTCAACCAAACAATGGTGAGAAATAATGATGGCCCATTTGCAGCCATTTACAGTGTAATTAGGAAAATCAAACAGGCCCTAGATGCTCTAAGATCAAGCAGGCCCTGCTTCCATGTATAAAGGAATTTGGAGACCTTTGCTAAGTGCACACGTATATTTAATAAAGCTCATGTACATGCCATGCGTTCTAGCATGGTATGATAGGTTCAAGATCGAATCCATTCATCACAAATGAACCACTATATTGATGCCCTAGCCCAAGAATCAGGTTGATCACTGTCTTGGTGGGCCACAGTTTGCAAAACAAATGTACGGCTCAGAAAAACTTGGCCTAGGTTTTCTAACCCATCAATCTGTTTCCAACATTGGGATCCACATGCTGAGTGGACCAGATTTATTTTTTGGAAAACATGTAGAACGTCAGACTAACCTGTTGGATGGATTGGATCTTGCACAAATGTGCCATGCCGGCACATGTGTGGCATGTACATGAGCTTTATTGCACGAGTGTGCACTTAGCAAAGCTTGAATTTGAGTACATAGTTTTAATCATTCAAGAGGAGTCATGATGCTGCTCGTGAGCAATCCACCAGAAGTGCCATAACGTGTGCACTTCACTTGAATTTCTTTGTCTGCTGTCATAGGTTAGTATAGTTTATCATTGTTAACAAACTGTGCATTTCTGGGCCAGCAAAGTTTAACACATTGATGCTTTACATGAATTTTTTTTTTCTGTTCCAATTTGTTCTTGTATTGTGGCTTCCATCTCTCGGGTTGCCTCTTTATGGAATAATTATTACCTATCAAATTAGGATCTGCTCCTGTTTGGCTAGGATCTGCTTCTGTTTGGCTCATTCTAAATCAGCCTGTGTGGGCCACTCTACTTCATTTCATCATCTAAACTGTGTTCTTTGATTATATTTGCCATTATTTCCTATTTGATGCGCTCCTTTGTTTTCTTGTTCTTGGTTCATGCATTTTATAAGAAACTACATGGAAATATGAAAAATCTTGGTTACTACACTGAATGTTAAGTGTGACGTGAAGTTCTTTGATAAGTGCACTGTTTTTTGTTCATTCTTTTGTGAAATATAAATAATTGCATCTCTTTCAAAGACAATTGCTGTGTAACATTATAACGTGGCTTGTATGGCAATTGGTCAAATTATTGTTGTAACAGAGCTAACCATTATATATTTATATTTGTTGCCATCTTTCAGGCGGACTTGGGTGCATATGCAATGTTGCTTACGATTTGACAATGTGCAGGTCATCTCTTGACTTTATTTAACTCCAGTTGTACTGCCACCACCATGAGCTTACCATGGGGCATATGCGGGGCCAGTGATGTTTTCACGGAATCCAACTATCCATAAGATTTGTCACCTCAGTAAACCCCCAGGGCCCAAAAAATCAGCCCAATCCAAATCCAAGATGGGCCACAGCACATGAAACTTATTGAGAGGGAATGCCCACTGTTGATTAACGTGGAATCCCACCATGTTTTGTCTATATAATCAAGGCTACTCGGGTCCTTCATCCAGTCTAAATGAAAGATCAGGCCAAGATTCAGGCTGTTTTGTGAGTTAGATGGGCCCCTATGTTCAAGGGTCTACGTTCCCTCCCAACTCATTATTTTTCTCATGGCCCATCTTAGTTTTGGATCGCTCTAAGTTTTGGGCTATAGGGGCCTTTTGAGGCGACCCATTTGATAGACATTTGGATGGTGTGAATACATCACATGGGCTCATTCAATATTCGGGGCCAGTGATGCGTTCACGGAATCCAACTATCCATAAGATGTATCACTCAGTAAACCCTTGGGGCCCAAAAAATCAGCCCAAACCAAATCTAAGATGGGCCACAGGTTCACAACACATGGAACATATCGAGAGGGAACACCCACTGTTGATTAACGTGGAAGCCCACCATGTTTTGTCCACATAATCAAGGCTGTTCGGGTCCTTCATCCAGTCTAAACGAAGGATCAGGCCAAGATTCAGGCTGTTTGGCGAGTTGGATGGGCCCCTATCTTCAAGGGTTTGCGTTCCCTCCCAACTTATTGTTTTTCTCGTGGCCCATCTTAGTTTTGGGCTGTAGGGGCTTTCTGAGGCGACCCATTTGATAGACGGTTGGGTGGTGTGAATGCATCACGTGGGCCCCACATCTTCCCACCTCATGGCACCTACATAAGCTTATGGTGGTACTGATACTACTGGATTGTGCCACCTATTTTAAATATTTCATTTTCCTTTTATTATAGATCATTGGTTTCTTTAGTATAGGTTTGCTAGCCCAAGACTCTCTACCCCTTTACACACAACGCAACACATGCCAAGCTGGCATGTGTGTAGGGATTCTTAGGAAAATTTCAATTTGGATATTTCCACAATTAGACTACTATTTGCTGGTCAACTCAATAGTGCATCCAAATGCACGCTAAAAGATGACTGGATCTCGTCATTTCTTTTTTGCGCATAATGTGCAAGCAATCATCTACTAGTTCTTCAATAGTCCTACTCTGCTAGGTTATCCATGCCATTCACCTTATGGTTTTTATTTCATGATCATGTTATAATATACTGATAGGCACCCAACGAGGTTTGGGTGAGTGGCCATCACCATGGGTTTGCTCCCTAGAGGTGTGGGTTCGACTCCCCTCATTGGCATTACCCGATACACGTGGTTGTGGGTGATTGCGTGTATCCATAGGGAATAGTCTCACCTCAAAAGGGGCGGGGACACCTTGTGTCTTCAAAAAATAAAATAATATACTGATAGGCCCAATGTTGCAAATTTGTTAAATCTACTTTTATGGTTCTTTCAAACCAGGGCTTTTGTTGAGCTTGCTATCCCATGTGGGAAACAAGGTTTGCGGGTATTTGAAGGTTTCACTGTTGGGTTTCATCCTCGGTCATGGGAAGTTGTAAGAATTTGTGCTCCTTGCTGATTTTTTCGAGCTCTGTAAAATATTTTGATTGGTTTCGGCATTGCAGGTTTACAATGGCTTGACTCAGATAGGTTTCGAAAAGGCTCGCCATGAGTTCAGGTTATGAAACTTCTCTTTGAAGAAATGATCTCATTGGTAAAAAAGGTTAAGCATCATATGTTATAACTGTTTAGTTCATCACTATCAAAGCACAAGTCTTTTGTGTACATGAAGTGCATTGTACATATATGATGTATTGGACAAATTATTTTTGTAGTCTCTCAGAGCCCTGTAACTAAAGAAATGTATCTTTTAGATCACATTGTAGTTAATGATGCTTATGTTTTGTAATCAAAGATCATTGGCCAAATGGTCAAAATCGGGCTGTCATGTCTAGGCTTGATAGGTTTCTTGTATCCCTTGAATGGGTGGAGAAGTGGCCATTGGTGTCTCAATGTGCATTGCCAAAGCCTGTTTCGGACCATTGCCCTATCTTGTTGGAGGTGACGGAGGAGAATTGGGGCCTCAAAATTTTTATGTTTGAATTAATGTGGTTAGAGGTTGAAGGTCTCTCCTCGTTGATCAAGGAATGGTGGGAATCTTTTGAGGTTTATGGCTATGCTGGGTTTACTATATGTAGTAAATTGAAGCTCTTAAAAAGGAAGATTATGGTTTGGAGAAAAAGGAAGTCAAGGGTAAGCGGCAGGTCGAGATGGAATCCAAAGCAACATCCGTGTTCTTGACATGAAGGCAGAAGGGGATGAGTTATTGAATGAGGAACAGATTTTGAGATATAAGTTATAGCCCAGGACTATGCCGGTCGGCTTACAGGGGGAGATTAAGTAGTGGCAGCATTCGCATGCAACAATGCTTAAAGAGGGCGATAAAAACACTAGTTTCTTTTTCATAACATTGCTCGCGCTTGGGCAAGAAACAACAAGGTGAGCAGTATCGTGGTGGAAGGAACGAGGATTGAGGAAAAAAAATAGTGTGTGAAGCAATGGTTTGTTTTTACATAAACCTATGGAAAGAGGAAGATTGGAAAAGACAGAGACTGGATTACTTGAGCATTAGATGCCTCTCTTGGGCATATTCGATTTTTGGTAGAGTGCCCCTTCTCTGAGGAGGAAGTTAAAGTAGTTGTATTCTCTTGGGCATAAACCTATCGTAAGAGGAAGATTGCAGTCCAACATGCTTTCCTTTAGCATTCTTTTAAGAGTTTTGAGGTATGCTTGAAGGAGATGTAATGAATTTCATGCGAGAGTTCTTCGTTCGGGGTCGTCTTTCTTCGGAAACGAGGGTGTCTTTCATTGAGATCATTTCAAAGATTTCAAGGGTAGAAAGGTTGGGGGGCTTTAGACTAATTAGTCTTATTGGAGGGCCATATAAAATCCTTGTTAAAGTTCTTGCGACCAGATTCCAAGGTGTTCTTAGAAGTGTTATTTCTAAGAACCAAGGAGCATTTGATGCAGGACATGAAATTCAAATATGATGTGCAAGATTTTCAAGCTTTAGATCACGTTAGTTCAGAAACAATTACACAAAATTCCATATCCCACACAAAAGTTCAAGCATTCAATCAAGGGGAATCTATGCAGGCCTAGGCCTACACAAGCTAGGGTTGGATCAATCAAAATTATAGACCAAACAATAATCAAATGAGGTAAAATTCATCCACACATGCACAAAAATAATTCCCCAATCCAAGGGGTTCACAGATTTCAATTCGGGGAATCCTAAGGTTGAAGAAATGACATAAAATTGGGGATTTGAGTAATTTAGGGTTAGGGTTAGGGATTTGGGGTGAAATAGGAGTGAAAGAGAGGACAAAGATGAACTAGAGAAGTACTGCACATGCGGACAACAACAATGGCCCAGACGCACGTGCGTGTGATCCCGGCCGCATGTGTGTGGGGCCCACTATTCAGAAAAAGGCCAGCTTGGCCCTGGTCGGACAGGGGTGGACTCCAAAACTCCCAAATTTCAGCTCGATCCGATGCACCGTTTGTGCGTGGTGCTCCGCCGAAGTTTCAGCCCTCCTGCAGGTCCAGATTCTGAAAATCTGTTGTAGAGAGAAAAACAGTTGTAATAGAGGATGGATTTGAAGCGTAGATGATTGTAGGAGAAGAGAAATATGGATGGGAGAATGTGGGGGTGAATCGGGATAGGTGTGGCTTCACACCACGGTAGTCAACCCTTCGAGGAAGGGAGGGTTTCACACCCAATTGAATCTCCACAAACTCAGAAATTTAGAGGAGCAGAAAAATGCAGAAATTTTATTAATCTTCAATGAATAAAAAAACTACAAGGGGTGCCTATTTATAATAAAACCCTATACCCCAAAACTTGCACCATGTGTGCAACCCATTACTTGGCGACGAAGTAATAAAACATAACAACTAATCAAAACAATCTAAACCGTCCATGATACTTCTAATAACAATAATAAGCAAAACCCAAAGTACTAGATTAATTAGAATAGTGAGACACGATCATAAGAACCCATGGTGGGATTCACATGACTATCGGGTCCACTCCAACGAATCAAAACGTAATCCTCTAACTAGGAGGCCCTTCCTGGACATCGTTATCGATCCAGATCGATGGTGGGGCCCTCCTTGCGTACGTGCGTAGGGGGGCGTGCGTGTGCGCGTGATGTCTCCATCAACTCTCCCCGGCTGCAAAGATTTCGTCACTGACGAAATAAAACTCCTGAACTGCTCCAAGATGTCAGGATCAAGTCTCTGAAGCTCCTCCTCAGTGAGTCATGTACTGTCTGAAGCTAGGCGTGACTTCCACTTAAACAGGTACTTCTGAAACCCGCCGTCCGACGTCGATACTATCTGATGGTACAGAATATCCTCTATTTCCTCTCTGGGTGTGGGAAGGTTAGGTATGGGAGATAGAGGCTAGGAAGAATGGTCGGGAAGAGGCCATGGATCAAGGGACAGATCTGGGGAAGTAAGATGGTTGGGTGAAGGGCTGGACAAAGTATCAGTGGTCCCCTGAAAAATAATTAGATTCTCCACATTGAATGTGGAACTAATTCCCATGGAAGGTGAAAAATCTACCACATACGCATTGAGACCGTTTCGTTTTATAATTTTGAAGGGTCCACGCGACGAATAACTCCCTGAGGATACCGCTCGGGCCTAATGCAGACCATCATAGAATTCCCTACATTGAATTTCTTGAAACGTTTATGCTGGTTTGCAGAAAATTTGTAATGTTCATTACTAGTAATGATCTTTCGTCTGATTTCTTGATGCAATGAATGAATGTGATGCGCAAAGGACTCTGCAGACTCTGATGGCTTATGGGACAGTGACATATGGACAAGATCAATAGGCTTCCTAGGTTTATAACCAGTAACGACTTCAAAAGGACTTAGACCTGTGGACCTATTAATAGAACAAGTGAATGCAAACTCGGCTATAGGTAATACGGTGTCTTACGTTCTGATGTGTTTCCCCACTAAGCATCTGAGCAAACTCCTTAGGCTCCTATTGACCACCTCAGTTTGACCATCGGTCCGAGGGTGGAAGACAGAAGAAAATTGGAGCCTAGTATTCATCATGTGTCATAGTGTCTTCTAAAAGTAACTCATGAATCGCACGTCATGGTCAGACACTATGGTTTTTGGTAACCCATGCAGTTTGACGACCTCACTAAAGAACAGCTTGGCAACATGAGATGCGTCGGAGGTCTTAGAACAAGGAATGAAGTGGGCCATTTTAGAAAAACGGTCCAAGACAATAAATATGGAATCGTGTTTCCGAATAGTCTTGGGGAGTCCAAGCATGAAGTCCATAATGATGTCCTGCCAATGGATGAATGGAACTGGCAAAGGTGTGTATAATCCTGTATTTTGCTTTTTTTGCTTTGCCAGTTGACAAGTACGACATTGCCCTATAATTTTGGTCACGTCTCGCTTGATGCTTGGCCAATGAAACCTATCCTTCACTAGGGCAATGGTCTTGTCTCGACCGAAATGACTTGCGACCCCTCCTGAATGTAACTCCCTGACAAGAAAATCATGGAGGGAGGTGCGCGGTATGCACAAGCGGTCACTCCTAAACAAATATCCGTCTAAAATCAAGTACTCAATGTTAGCTCCTGACGGACTCTCTAATAACGACGTGTACACAACTCCAAAATCTAGATACTTAGAATAATCTTCTTTAATGAGCTCGAGGCTCGTGACTTCGACACTCATGGAATTGAGTAACGTGACTTGACGACTCAACGCGTTGGCAGACTTATTCTCTACTCCGACCTTGTGCTTAAGTACAAAAGTGTACTCTTGAAGGAATTGAATCCACTTGGCGTGCCTAGGGTTTAATTTCTTCTGAGAGTTTAGATATCTCAAGGCCTCGTGATATGAGAATAAGACGAATTTTTGTGGCAATAGGTAATGACGCCAGTGGCGCAATGATTACACTACCGCATAGAACTCTTTGTCATAGGTAGAATACTTTTGTTTCGTCTCATTCAGTTTCTCACTAAAAAAAGGCTACAAGGTGTCCTTCCTGACTAAGTACTCCTATGCCGACTCCTAACGCGTCACATGCGACTTCAAAAGCCTTCGAAAAATTCGGAAGTCGCGTGATTGGAGCTTCGGTCATCTTAACCTTTATCTCCTTGAAGGCCTTCGAGGCTGCCTTTGTCCATTGAAACTCTCCCTTTTTAATGCAATCCGTGATGGGAGCCATAATGGAACTGAAGCCTCGAATGAACCGCCTATAGAAGGTGGCTAAACCATGAAAGCTGTATATCTCATGAATATTGCGGGGTTCAGGCCAATTGACGATGGCCTTGACCTTCTCAGGATACACCGATACGCCCTCAGCTGACACAACAAAACCTAAGAAGATAACACTACTAGACAAAAACGCACACTTCTTTAAGTTGGCGTACAATTTCTCGGCTCTAAGGATCCCACAAACTTGCCTTAAATGGTTGAGGTGTTGTTCCTTGGTCATGCTATAAATCAAGATATCATCAAAGTATACGATCAGGAACTTCCCCATGAAGGGCCTCAACACTTGGGTCATCACCCGCGTGAAGGTGCTTGGGGCGTTAGTCAGCCCAAAAGGCATAACTAACCACTTGTATAGCCCATCCTTCGTCTTGAAGGCCGTCTTCCACTCATCACCAGGGCGTACATGGATTTGGTGATACCCACTTTTGAGGTCAATTTTCGAAAAGATAGTAGCATTGACCATCATATCTAACATGTCATCAAGACGTGGTATGAGAAACCGATACTTGACTGTGATTTTGTTGATGACCCTACTATCAATATATGTCCTCCATGTGCCATCCTTCTTAGGTGTAAGAAGGGCGGGCACGGCACACGGGCTCATGCTCTCTCGAATGAAACCCTTTTCTTGGGGCTCATCAATCTGTCTCTTCAACTCTGCATGCTCCTTTAGGTTCATTCTGTAATGAGGGAGGTTTGGTAGAGTCGTCCCAGGGACTAAATCAATGGCATGCTGTATATCCCTCATAGGGGGAAGCTCATTCAATAGATCATCAAGAAAGACATCATGAAACTCATGCACTACCTGAATGACCTTAGTGGATAACTCTACGCTAGTCTCTGGTACACTTTCCCTAGTCACAAGGGTGTATACCATCGAGTCTGCATCAGTTTCTCGCTGAAAGTGTTTGGCATTTAGAATATGGAGAGACTTGAACTTGCACTTCGACTCCTTCAATTCTTTTGAGCCGCTCATGTCACTTTGTGTGGTGAACTCCTTTCCAGTGTTGTTGTTAGGTGGAAGTGGATTTAGCTTGACTTTCTTACCCTCAAATCAGAATGTACACATATTCGAACGATCAAATATGGTAACATTACTGTCATAGAGACACGGTCTACCTAGAATGATATGGCCCACCTTCCATGGGAACAACATCACACCAAAGTGTGTCTTTATAAGATCCAAACTGAATAAGAATAAGACAGCAGTGCGAGACTGGAATGGAAGTTTCATCAACCCAGGATACTCTATAGAGTTGAGGATGGGCTTTAAGCTTCAAGCCCAAATGGCTCACAGTGCTAATTGATGCCACGTTGGCACAACTACCACTATCTACGATCATCTTACAACTTTTTCCCCACATTTTGCATAAGTATAGAAGATCGTGTTGCGGCGCCAATCGTCAGTGTTCTTGGCTTGAGCAAGGGTGCATCGCACAACTGCGAGGGTCGCAGACTCTTGCGCTCCTTCTTCCTCATCACTAAGGGTTTCTACTGGCTCATGTTCTTCCTCTTCGCCATCACTCTCTGGGGGCACTACTTTTATTTGCCCATCAATAAGGAGCACCTTGGTGCCCTCTCTCGTGCCACACTACTGGGCAAATTGATTAAACCCTTGACACCTAAAATACCTAGTTGCTCTACTCTTATGTGAGCTAGACCTCATATTCTTCCTCTTCGCCCGTCACTCTCTAGGAACACTACTTCTATTTGCCCATCAATAAGGAGCACCTTGGTGCCCTCTCTCGTGCCGCATTGGTGGGCAAAGTGACCAAACCCTTGACACCTAAAATACCTAGTTGCTCCACTCTTACGTGAGCTAGATCCGATAACTTCTTTACCCTTATCATCCTTGGGCCTGAGCTGAAAATTACTGGAAGGTTTGCTTTGGTATCTAGCGTTAGGCTTAGCCCCAGAAGGGTTGGCCTTAGCGTCAAAATCGCAAAACTCAAATCGCTTTCCCACAAATGCTTTGAGGTATTGCTCAACCTCCAACACTACTTGATACAACTATTCAATAGCGTGTATGTCTTTGGCGAGCAATTCTCTCCTAATGTCAGTACGGAAGCCCGTTTTAAATCGAGCAAGGGCGAGTACGGGATCATTATCAACTTCACACTTGGTCAAGTACTCTTCGAACTTCTCAATGTATTCCGCCACACTCATGGCACCTTGTCGAAGAGACTGTCATTCATCAATAAACCGTAAGCGATAAGAGAAAGGGTGGTACTTCTCCTTAAGTGTTTCTTTCATTTATCTCCAATGGACTATTGGGAGCTCCCTCGCTCTTTCTTTCTTTTACTTTACAGTAGCCCAAAGCCTTTTTGCTTGGCCCACAAGCTTCATCTTGGCGAATCGGACTCGACGAGCATCCGACATGTCATACCACTCAAAATAGTGGTCCATATTCGCCAACCAGTCTAAAAAGGCTTTAGGGTCCAAGTGGCCATCAAACGTAGGGGCATCTACCCTAACTCCCTTGAGGAGTTGCGCATCTGGGTCATATTGATCATGATGTCCCTCGTGGGGTGGGTGCACGGGTGTGCGCCCATGACCAATTCATTGGCCACTTCCATTCCTTGATCTAACTTCCTGACCACTTGCCTGAGATTGGGCATCTTCCCCAATAGTGGGGTTTGCCCCGGCGGAGGTCTCTAGTTGGGTAACAAGCACATTAAACTGCTCAAAGCGTTGGTCCATACGTTGTTCCAAGCACTTACCCAAAGACTCAAACTGTTGGGTCAGCTTGATCATTGACTCTTGCAATTGCTTCATGTTTAGTGTAGGGTGCAAGCCAAAACCACGACCCGTACGTGTGGGCATACAACTACTAACTCAATCTAAGGACCTTCTACTACGACTATATGCGCCTAGATAGGACTAAATGCTCCTATAGGACTCTATATGGAGAAAACGACACAATACTACTCAATTTACAGCAACCTATCTGTCCAAAAAAACTGTCAACAGAAAATCCAGCAAAGAGATGCGGATTTTCTGATAGCAGAAAATTCAGCAGCCTAAATCAGAAATTATGGACCTCTAAACAACTTTATATGATGATACTTAATGCATAATGGATATAAATAAACTAAACCCTAAACATGTAATGTTTTCCCCTATAAAAACCTTGATCTCTGATACCAACATTTGTGGAGGAGAGATAGATCTTGTATTGTGCTCTTATTGCCCATGAGTTCATCGATTCTAGACACAAGGGCAAAGGGATGGTTTGGAAGTTGGATATTAAAAACGTCAACTAATCCAGCAGATCTCTCATTTGTTTCCTCATTATCAGGCGTTTGTATCTTTTTTTCTAGTAGTTATGTTGAAGTTTCCATGTAATCAATAGCTGCAATGCACTTACTTCAGAGTTCCCAAATTTCGCAGCTTTAGAACTGAGCAGACCCGCGTCTCTCTTTATATGACGGCAATTTCAGCTCTTTCGGGTCTGGTTGGAAAACCAGTTTTAAAGGTACAATTATACATTTTAAATGCTCCTTTATTCATTGAGAGCCTTATAAATTTTATATATTGTTTTCCTTCTTCAACAGTTTAAACCAGACAAAGGTCTTGATGTTAAGCTATCGGTCTCAGCTGCAAATGGGAGCCCACCTACCACTTTGTCCCCATCTATATTGAATGTGGACTGGAGATGTATGGGCTTTTATAGTTTGTTGTTATATGTTCTCTTCCATCATGCACCATTTTCTGGAGTTCATTGTCATATTTTCAGGTGAAAACGCTCGTGATGCTCCGTATGAAGTTGTTGTTTCTATACCGGTGGAAGGTTATGAACCTATTGAGTTCACCCTTACGAAAATTTGTGGTCAGTTCTCTTGTTCCCACTACTCTTTAATGGCCAGTAGTCCTTACTCCCAAGTCCCAATCTGGAAAAAGAAAAATGAAAAGAAACAGGCCTGTGCGAGCACCATTCACAGTGAATGTGACTACAAGTACTTGTCTCTAACAAACTAGTTTTGCTACAGGCACCTCTACAGGTGGCCACAACCCACAAGTGCCAACCTGGCACATCTAGTGGACATCTGAGACATTTGTCATCTGGACCCACCCCAAAACTCAGGCTAGATTGCTCATCAGGTGGGCACTTGTAATTAAATGTGGATGCTGGCAATTTTTTTAATCGTATATTAATTTTGTACGTGCGACTGGCCTGATTTTTGGGTCATCTGCACCCAGACTACTGGGCCAGGCCATCTGCACATGTGCATACGAACTGGCACATGTGGCCGCATTTAGAGGTGCATGTGGACAGGTGGATGTAAACTCTTTCTCTAGTAAGTTTACAGTGCTTACCATTCAATATTTCTTTTCTGTGCTGCTATGTGCAGAATATAGGCAGGAAAGAGAAGGTGATGCTACAAGAGGATGGGCCACATTTGGAGTGCTGTCCTGTGTGTATGTAGAATTCAACATTCTTTCTTTGACTTCCTAGCAGCTGATACTTATTTCTGTGATTGCTATTGATGTGGACAAGTCATTAACTAATTCATGCCATCTATCAATCCTCGTGATGTCAGTTATTTCCTCTTCTTAAATGGTTTCAATCAATTGTTCCCAAGCAGATTCATCGTGTTATCAACAGTTTTCTGCTGTGGAGGATTCATTTTCAGAAAGAAAGAGAGGAGAGCGAGATCTCTCTCTAGAGAGAGAGAGTCGAGATAGAGAGAAGAGAGAGAGAGAAGAGAGAGAGAGAGGAGAGAGAGAGAGAGCGAGATAGAGCGAGAAGAGAGAGAGGCTCGATCGCGAGATAGAGAGATCGAGAGCGTCTCTACTCTCTCTCTCGCTCTCTAGCGGAGCGATCTCTTACGAGATCGAGAGCTCTCTCTCTCTCTTCTCTCTCTCTCTCTCTATCTCTCTCCTCTATATCTCTCTCTCTCTCTCTCTCTCTCTCTCTCTCAACCATTTTCTTTCTGCAGCATGGGCTTGATGCGTTGCCAGGCATGACAATTCTATCTGCATGTTTAGAAACCGTAAGTGGTGTTGAATTCAAAAATGCGAATATATATTTTTCAGCTATCCCCTGTCCTTTTATGTGTTTGACTAGGTCACATCAATAAAGAACTCGAGACTCTTATCTCTTGTCTGTTCTCATTGGCGACCCAGTTTTAAGGCAAATGAGTGGGAATCCTACCAGTGAAAGGGGTGGCATTGAGGTCAAATTGAAGAGGTAGCTCTCAGGTGGGGAAAAAGGAGGTTCCTCGTGACACTTGGCCTTCTCCTCACTGAGAAGCCCTCCGGTATCAACTACTACCAAAACACATACCACTTTTTAACCGCCGGTCCTCCCTGGTGGTTGTTCCCTCTTCTGTACCAAAACTTGGAGCCCAGTCGAGTTTGGATTTTGTACTCTGACTGGGCCAATCCTTGTCGAGTTGTGTGCTTCAAACATTGCTAAGTTTTGTTTACAACTAAAACATGCATACTCTTCAATGTTTTTATTGAACTTGGAAAATTAGGTGAGCGGACGGGGCACCGGCGGTTATTCGCCGGTGGAGAGCAGTGCCTTCATCAATCGAACATCCTGGGAGCATGTGCCTGTTTCAGGTCAAGGAACACAGAGAACCAGCAGAGGAAAATACGGGACTATTTGAAGACCATGCATGCGGTTGTCAGTTTTTCCAGGTCTTCCAACTTTCCTATTTGTATTCTGATTTTCTTTGAGCCAGCTTAAAATTTAAGATTGCTAGAATCCTTGTACAATCTAGATTTTCGTTCTAGAACGGCTCCTGATGGTATTGAATTTTGGCCAATTTTTAGTTGCTCTTTCTGGATTTGCTTTTATTTCCTTCTATTATTCAGGTTTTTTAGTATGATGTGAAAGAGATTTTCATGCCCTTGCTTGATGAACATTCTCATCTTTTCGGCATGAAGACTGGTGTGCTGACGATTAGGTGGATCGGATCCTGCCTTACCCAACAACAGATTTGAAAAACCCAGCCTCATTTTTGACAAGAAACCAACACCTGCTAAACAGGAGGCATAGGTTCCTCGGCCTGAGGAAATGAATGGTATCCTAACAAGTGGGACCCGTGGTTAGGTGTTCTCATGGTATCCAAAAATGGTTTCAGTCATTTGTAATGGACACACACACACACAAACATACATATCGTAACAATAACCATGGTGGCCGTTATGGCACCATTACTGTTATTGAATATCATGGGTGTTCTAGACCATTCATATGATGGGACCCATCATGGATGGACAATTCTAGTTAATAAAAGAAATCCTGCAATGTCACATATAATGGGAAAGAAGGCCAAAGGCTGAAGGGTTTGAATCTTTCAATTGTCTATACTATTCTATATATAATGTGTGCAACCTTTTGACAATTTTGCCCATGCAAGTAGTTTTGTAGGGGGAAACTTTGAATATTCAAAGGATGTTGGAAGACATTTGAAATGAAGTCAGGGTTATTTTGGGAACTGGAACATGTGGCTGTTGTCCCGCATACAGTTCAGATTTCACCCACATAAAACCTTTAATTGCTGGATTTTACCTGTGTCATTTCGTTCTTTAATTCAAGTAGTCAATTCAAACTTCTCTGTGCGGCCTGTACAGAGTGTAGTAGCAGGGAGACTACAACAAAGGCTATTTTGGGTTTCACTATGATGACTGTATGAAAACCATACTGTTCATCTATTGTACCAGCTCATGTTAGGATGCCAGCCCAAAAATTAGGCAGATCTAAGTCAGCCCAAAATTAGGCATATCTAAAGCTCGAGTGGGCCACAACATAGGAAAATGTGGAGATGGTCACCCGTTATTGAAACCATGAGTGCCCCTCTCTCTCTCTCTCTGCATGTAGCCCACACCTTAGCTACAATGCTCTCTCTCTCTCTCTTCTCTCTCTCTCTCTCTCTCTCTCTCTCTCTCTCTCTCACCTTTGCACATGTCGCTTACCCTTGTCTAAAAGTATTGACTCATGGATAAATAGATGGATAACGGGTGAATATCTCGATCATGGATATGTCATGCATGGTCCATCCATGCCTGGGTCCCATCAAATCAACAATCAGGATTGCCAAATGATGGTCTCCACTTGTAGTAGGAACCCAATGCACGAGGACACTATTCTTGGGCTGAGAATCCTAGAATCCTATAATTCCTTGCAGCTAAATTCCTTAGATAGCTTGACGCATAGCAACTCATAGTCTAGTGATACAAAAAGATCATCTACAGCAGTAACAACAATATAGATTAGAAAATCCATTTCCATTGATAAACAGTACAACTAACACACCCAGAAGTCATTCATGTTAAGACATAAAACAGAAAACAGAAGCCAACACATGTTATCTGAAACTTCTTAATTCACCCGACGGCAGTTCTTCCGAACTTCTCCGTTGTAGCGGGTGAGGGGACTGATGTTCCCCATTTTAACCATCGATTTTGCAAACTGGTTGAAGAAGAGACCTACATCTTCTGCATAGCTCTTGACCAAACCCATAGTATTGAAGCCGTTCCCTGTCAGCAGCACTTCATCTGAATTGAGAAGACCTTTCCCCCACAAGATCAGCTTGAAGTAGTAGTTGTCAAATTTGGAAGGAGAGATGAAATCCAAGGGGGAGATGTTGTTATCACCCCCAGAGCTTGGACAGACTGACGTCAAACCGTAGTAGAAGTTCTTCTCGAGTGTCTCATCCGGTTGGTTGTTTCCGTTCTGGTTGTAAAGCCTCTGCTTAAAGCTCACACATCTGGCCATCCCAATAGTGTGACCCCCTATAAGGAAATGAAATGTCAAAGCCTTGCGAAATTTGCTTGCTGCATGGAACTCTGATGCAGCAAACCTTCAAACCAGTCACACGTTTTTTTAAAAATTGCCTTGATAACTTGAAAAAAAAAAACTCGATCTGGTCACTGTGTTTGTGACTCGGTCGATTCAACTTGACTCCACGAATTTGGAAATTTTGAACAATACTGGACTTCACTTGCCAAGATTCTATGGTAATTCTAAAATTTTTAAATATTAAATATTTCCAATCCATGAGTCATGGTGTTCAAGAAAAAAAAGGAAGGGGGGTGGGGGGTGGGGGACAATCAAGTCACATGCATCTGGTTGGTAGAATGTTACCCATCTACAGAAAATAGCAATTTTCTGAGTTGAGAAACTAATCTCTGATGAATCAAAACCTGACTCACTTACTAAAAACAGGAAGTAGAGTTCATAGTTCAAAAACCCAAAAACTCGAGTTTGTGTTCAGCGGGGTCAAATTGACTCTAAGACTCAACTGAACTCGATATTTAATTATTATAAGTTTAAAGTATTAGGCATAAGGGTAAATATTTAACAAGCCACTCGATGGTTTTCTGGATCTTCCATGTAGTAGAGGTCATTGGTTCCAGTCCCTCCGCCAGTGTTGTCAAAATCCCACGATTTATGATTTACAATATGCGATTCGAGTTGAGTGGGAAGCTCACCTGAGAGTGCAACCAGGTCTGTTTCATCAAGCCCTTGACGTTGGAAGGATGTTATCAGGTTTTGGAGGGTTGAGTTTGGTGGGGCAATGTTTCTGTTTGAGTCTCTCAGGCTTGCTGTCTTTGAATCTCTCCTTCCCAATGGAAGCTCCCAGCTAGGTCCACCACTCTGCCACAATTCCCACCATACAGTTAAAACATCTGCCTTCAAGGTTATTTGTAGTAATCATAGAAAATTATCGAGGGTATCTTATTGAATTTACAAAATTACTCAAATACACTCTGGAAATGGAACTATGGGTTTTGAACTCTCTCAGTGCTTTTTACCAGTACAGTGGAGCCTCTGGCTGCAAGTGCAAGAATGTCTGCGCAGGAGACTGTCTGAGGGCATGCCTCCTCCAATCTGGCCTTGATCTCGTCGATCACTTCAAATCCACGGATTGAATTCCTGTTTGGGTTTGATTGTTTCTCACTGACGATTGCTGCGCTATCGTCCAACAGCACCGATGCATCACAGCCCTGAAACACCACGATTTTTATGATAAACACATGAAATATCACAATATTTGGTGCAACCAAACACACCCTAAACAAATGATACATATACCTGCACAAAGCAGTCATGGAAGTGAAGCCTAAGCAAAGAAGCAGCCATTCTAGGCTCTTGTGCAATGGCTCTCTCCAAGACAGACAAAACAATGTCATTAGCTTGAGGACATGAGTACTGGTAGAATTCTGGCAAAAGACCAAAATACCCTCCATCAAAAGCCCCACCACCACCATTGTCACCACCCCAGCCAAAATAGTAGCCAGGGTTAGCTAGGGAAAGTGAGGAAGTGAGCAAAACCATGGCCATGACACTGAAACAAGTACTCAAGAAAGCCATGTTTCTCATTTGTGTAAGATGCATAACAGCTCTGCTCTACTGTTGGGATTGGGATTCTGCCTTACCTTTATAGGGCCCAGATGATCAAATCAACTGCTCCCCCTTTACCAAATCCCCCCCAAATACAGTGGACCATGTCCATTTCTAGGATCCTTGACGTAGTATGCGTGTGGAATACTCCGCGGTTTTCGATTTGAAAAGCGGGGTCCATGTTTAGGTGATCTAGGCCATTGTCTGCTGGTACCCGGTCGTGGATGGACCCGACCGCTGTGTTTCTCCTCGACTGGAAAATCCTTGCCTTTCAATTTGTGGGCTGTAAATATACTGTTAAGAAGAGAAATAGTGCAAGTGCCTATATTAGACAGAAGAAAGGGCCCCACATTGGAGGCTTTGTTTTTTTCACTCTGGAAGATTTTTGGGGCATGGTCCATCCATCAAGGGAAAAAACCAACCAGCGGTCTGGATCAATGGATCATTGGCCTCACTTGTACGAACTAAAAACTCCTGCATACTATGTGGAAATCTTTGGGTGGAGAATTACACAACACATCTTGAAGTGGGTTTGCTTTGTTTAATCAATGGAACAGGTAAAATCTATAGTAACGACTAACAAACCTGCAAAAAGTGGAAATATTATCAATCATCATTAGATCAGCATTTGAGTTGTATCTGACTACTATTCCATCATAAAACTATTTTATCACAGGTGGCCCACCTCATGTGCAGACTGGCCTGTATTTTGTAGACAGAATGAAAGTGGGTGCAACCATCACACTGCTTAGGTGTCCCACATTAAGATGGGCCCACCATGAAGATGGCCGTTTCTGTCAATTTGTGTCTAAGTAAGGCCCAACTACAATGATGTTCACAAAGCTTCGGCCATTCAGCTCATTAGGTGGGCCACACCTGTAACAAAAGAACAGGCAGTTATAAATAAGCTAAACAGTATATATCATTTATACTTCTTAAATATTAAATAAAAAATAAAGACTATTAATATATTATGTATACTTCTTAGGCATTAAATAATACTTTTTAAAAAATTTTTTAAAAAATGAAAAAAACTTGGAAAAACTTCTCCAAGTTTTCGAGAAATTCACCTGAGTTCTCAAGTCACTCTTTTCAAGTTCAGTTTTCAAGAAATTCACCTGGGTTTTCAAAGACTCTCCCCAACCGGCATAGCGCGGTATTGAGTCGGCACCAGAGGCACCGGGTGCGCGGCGGCACGTGGCTCAGGAATCCAGCCAGAAATAAATAAATAAAATAAAATAATAAAAAGCCATAAAGAACACTCTAAGAAAAAAGGTTAGAAAATTTGGGTTTTTGAGATAAAGATGGTGTTTGGTTTGGGTTCACCTGCTCCTATAATCCATGCACCTGATATTTTGTATTAGTAAGAGAGAGAGAGACTCTTTCAAAGGGCTAACTTGCATGATGGAGTGGAATGGACGGTTTCAAGAAAAAACAAAAACTTGCTTGTATAGCTAAAGTAGGCAGCACGTAAGCACGTAAGACCGAACTGTTCCATGCATTTGGTGGACCACTTCAAAAAAGCATGGAAAGCGCGCGTACGGTGCCTGGTAAAGCTTGTGAAACTTCCATTCAGCTCAAACCATCTATGAATTGGCCATCTGGAAAAGCTCTGTGGGCCCCACAATGATGTATGTGTTTTTATCCACGCCATCCATTCATATCCACATTATCTACTAAAATCTTGAAAATGGAAATAAAATTCTAAGCTTGGTGCAAAATCTTGAATTAATTTCCAAAATGTTCTTTTGATCCAAACACACCTAATGCAATTCTACCATATGGTTTCCATCAAAATGAGTTATTTTCCACACCATCTTTTATATGTTGACACTGGTGGGATGTGTGCTGATCCAAAAATCTCGTGGGAGGCACCATCATAGAATGTATCATGCTCCTTTTGTCCTGAGATTTAGTGGGCCATGTTAGTGTTGAACTTAACATTCTAACCGTTAGGTTACTTGACATCTTAACGCTTGTATAAGATGTCACCCAAACAGGCCCTTTTGTGTTCCAATTGGCATAACAAGTCGGCAGTAATCTGCATGGGAATTCCCTGCATCTAATACAAGCGTTCTGATTTCTAACAAGTGGAGTCCGTGATTTGGTGATCCAAGCCATTGGTCTGCATCGACTATGCCTCAGGAAACTCCTTGATTGGATAATACTAACCTTTCGATTTGTGGTCCACGGGTTAATGATTAATGGTTTGGATTATAAAACCACTGGACCAATCTAAAATCCACTAATGATGTGGAAAGATAGGGTTGTTTACACCGATTTTTGGCACATCCTTGTAGACTAATGAAATACCACAATATGTTAACATTATGTACTAAATGATGGACAAAATTTTACTCATATACCAGAGCATTATTTACACCTTATCTACCATGCCCAAATCAAATGATTTAGGAGAAGCCATGTGATAGACATACCACATGTGGTCTACATCAACTTAAAAAAAAAAAGAGTTAAAGGAGTAAGAAATATGGGCACGAGAGAACATTAAATACTAAAGTTTTATCAGAAGTACTTCTTGCAAAAGTAAAAGTATTGTTAAAACCGGTGTTTCTACATATGTAAAAATCAAGTGACACAAGCACTCCAACAACTTTTCAATGCAGGAGTCCAGTGACGTAAAGACATCAACCAATGCACACAAGAGTATATCTCTTACACGTGGTCATACATGATATGCTATATTGATATGAAAGAATTTTTTTAAAAAAATTCACAATTGATCATCTAAATCATTCATGATGATAGAAACTATATAAGGCCACCGTATCCCAAAAGTCTATAAAAGCAACAATCGATTAAAAGTTTTAGGCTTCACATGGCCACCGTCTCCCAAAAGCCTATAAAAGCAATAATCAATTAACAGTTTCAGGTTTCGCATCAACACAATCAAACCTAGCTCTACACTGCCCATCCACCGTAGACATTTATTCATGGAATTCCTTCCACGCATGAATGATCATTTACATCAGCACGCCCCATGCGGATGATAAAGTGGGGCCCACATTTGTAGTGGCCAGACAGTGCCAAAGAAGGCAGAATGTACGGTCGAAGGAGACGCAATAATATCTTGAAAAAAAAAAAAAAAGAATTTAATTAATTTCTCTTTGACTGATTGGATTTAGAAGAGCAGTTCTCCCACTCCTAAGTTTGTTTTACCTACATCGCGATTGAGGCTTCAGCGTGTGTTTCCACCCAATGGGATCCACATGCTGAGATCTTCAGATGATTTGAGCCGTTTATGTTGTAGATACTACTATAAACAAGC
The DNA here is from genome assembly GCA_021015155.1 of Magnolia officinalis. Classification (NCBI taxonomy): domain Eukaryota; kingdom Viridiplantae; phylum Streptophyta; class Magnoliopsida; order Magnoliales; family Magnoliaceae; genus Magnolia; species Magnolia officinalis. Next base: position 62,331,596 of record JAJHSJ010000016.1, on the reverse strand, counting down.
AATTAACAAACAATCACATTTTAATGATGATCTTTACCTTTGATTGTGAAATTGAATTCAAGCCATTTAAAATTCTCTTTTCATTTTTCTAGATTAATCTATATACAGTGATACTCACAACAAGATGGATGGTTCTGATCGTCAAACAACTCAGTATCCACGGTGACGGCGACACACGCTTGAACTGCACGGTTGTATATGAATCGGCACGGTTAATTTAGTGTGGGTACCATCATGGATGGCCAATGTTTTCTAAATAACATATATCAGAAAAATCCTAACCATTAATCTTCTTCACTTCTTTTTTTACTAAATCTTGACCGCTAATCTTTTTTGTTTTTTACCGTCTATTTTAAGACCACTGACCCTCTAGCTATGATCATCCAATTTATATATATCTTGAACCATTTTCCATCGATAGTAGGGACAACTAGATGGACGGTCTACATTGAAACATCACCCTGCTACGTTGCTATGGAGAGATGCCTCTAAACCTCATTTCGGTTGTACCTGCTCCACCGTGCCATCTCCCCTGTTTGGATTTTAAATGCAATCGTCACCGCTCGTGATCACCTAATATTCCTTCAAAACTTGGATCCAAAGCTCCACGTATCTAAAGTGATAATAATAATAATAATAATAAGGGATTTTTACTGAAAACTGTTCAGAAATGTGTATTTTACCAATAACACCTTTGCAAAAGCAAATAAAGGGTGAAAGTACCAAAATGCCTCTGTTTTTTTCTTCTCTCTCTCCAAAGGCAGTGAAGTTGAGAAATATGGAGCCAAAGTGGCATTGTACAACTTCCAACAATTCCAACATATGAAACCCACCATGATTATCACACCATACAAAATCTGGCCAATTGAATCACCAGATGGGCTACACATACATTTAGATGTTTATGAGTTTAATACATTACTTTTTATTAATGGTTTGGCTCATCTTATCATTTGATTTGCCAGAGTTTGGTCTTTTTAGTAATCATCGTATGAAACATATGTTCAACGGTATGATGCATATATTGGACGGGTTAGATGTCAGACACATACCCTGTAGGCTGTACAATTCTCCATTCACCACCTTTGAAAGAAAAAATAACAATGAGTGTTTAATTAGGTAATTTCCTTCCTCAATAAGCATTGCCCAATCATTTTGACTAGTAGAAGCATTATTTGGTAAAATTTAACTCTTAGAAAATTTGCTATAAAATTCCCTACTCCTAATTATAATAACAATAAAGGAAAATTTTCCTCACAAATCCCATATGTATCAAAGAATTACTCTCTAAATCAAAATACCTAACCTAAGTAGTGCATTTTGACACGGAAAGTTGTTGAAGTGTCTCATGTATTGTTTTTCTTTAAAATGTAATAAAGTAAATATTATATATATTTTGAGGCCTACATGGTATGACATTTAACCTATCAAACATATACACTCATCCATGATAACTACACTAACCAAAACATTTTGTGAACTAGTCACCAGTGGACATAAATTTTGATATTCTTAATTAGTGTATATTATTTTTAATAGTGCGGTTTACCTTATGTTTAGATCAATCAAATTTGTGGTTATTTATGAACATCATGGTAGATTACATCTATTCAGTGGTTTGGATATCATACATATATCACGTGAACCCCACAATTTTATACATTGTCACTTTCTACATAAAAACTATAAAATAGCAGAGTAATGTCTCCTTAGAAAACACTTCCTTCGCATAAACATTATTTGGTAACATTGTAATTTATAAGGATTATATATATATATATATATATATATATATATATATATAGTAATAGGAAAGGTCTAAATCCACCTAATTGGACAACAAAGAAGAATCAGGCCAATGTTTGCGATATCGGTGATAGCCGATATTATCAATATCACACCTTAGTGATACGAAATCCACAGGTGGTTGTAGGGCTTTTGGATAATGATAATATTATTGCAATGTATCATATTGCATCACAATGTATAAATAATATAGTGACGACATTATCACAATATCAATGGTAATATTGTTGATGCATTGGTACAGACGATAATATTTGAATATATTTTTTAAAAAAAATGAAAAATAAAAAATTCACTTTCTTGTCAAATCTTTTATTTCTAGCGTATTTAATTAGTAGATTCAAAAAAAATATGAATTAATTTTGAATATAGTTGCATCACTTCTTTCGCATAACGCATAGTTTAGAACCTTAAACAAAGGAAGCTTATAACATACACTTATTTATTGTGAGATTTTAATTTCTAAGTATGTAATGATGTGTAAGACTTTCAAAGTTTCATTGAAATATTTAATTAATTTTCTATTGTTTTCTAATGTTTCTAAAAAATAATGAAACATTACATGATACATGCATCCCATGTTTCCCACGCGATAATTGATTTGTTTTCTATACATCTGCAAATACTAATACTGAAAATATTAAATTGGAAGATTTGATACAAAGGAAACTTATCATGACCCTTCTAATCCATTGTGCATGCCATTTTCACAGTGTGGTCCACTTGCTAGGTTGGCTCGTGTGCTGCGTGTTAACGTGCGTGTGCAGCTAGCTAACCTGGACCCTACCATACCCACCAAATTATTATTTTTACTACCATCTCTGATTGTTAGCTCATGTACATGCCATCACATGTGCAAGCATGGGACATGCGTACCAGATCCAATCCATCCATCATAGAGTCCCCGCTATGTTGATTCCCTGGCAGAAGAATCGAATCGGTCCATTAATCAATTGGGCCACTGCTTATGAAAAATGTACAGCTGATCCAAGAACATGGCTAAAGTTTTCTAAGCTTGTCCACCTGTTTCATGCCCGTCAGCGAGCGTCGTAGCGGTCTGATTCTTTAGCAACGATATCTAAATGATCGGACCGACCTGATGGACGGCTTGGATGGTACGCCTGCTTTCCATGCTGCCATACGCAGTGACGTGTAAACCATCAGTCCCAACTAAAATTTGACCACCAACTCAAGATTAGAGAACAATGAGATAATTAAATAATAGGAGATTTGATAACACGCATTGCCAAAAGATGGGCTACTTCAAATTTCCTAAGTCATTTCAGTCAACCGCATTGCACATGACTCAACAGCTATATTCTATTTTTTAGTCTTGAAGAAATGCAAGAAAAATGCATTTGATCTCTAGTTCTCTCTCTTTCTCAAGCAAAATTGGCCCACATCAGTATGTGGGGCCCATTGTTGGATAATCTAAACCGTTAATCTGTTTAGTCCCCAAGTGGATGGAACACGTCCAAACAATCTCCTCAACAGACAACCTTTTGATTTTGTAGCCTAAAGATGGACGGTCAAGAAGAGAAATTCGACAATGGTCCATATTCAAATGAACAAGATCATAACATTGGTCATTGGGATTTCTGGGGCATCCTCCATCCATAGTGGGACCCACCCAAGAGAACAATGGTTTGGATTACCAAACCATGGGCCCCACTTGTTAGAATTGGAAATCCATGGATACTGTTGATGGACTCAATCCAAACAGAACAATAGTTTGGGTTACCAAACAATGGGCCCCACTTATTAAAATTGTAAATCCATATATACTGTCCAAAGATGTGGGCCACACACCATATCAAGCTACCTAGTCAGCATTGCCAGCCTCTCTTCTATCTATAAATACCCAAATCCAACCTCAGCTTTCTTCACAAAGTAGAGAGAAGAGGAAGAGAAAAGAGAAAGTGAAATGGCTGTTTCCATTAGCTTTGTTATGGTTTTTTCAGTTCTAGTTTTCACTCCGGTGTGCTTCTGCCACTACCTATACCCGCAATTCTACGAATATACATGCCCGCAAGCACAAGAGATCGTCCAGTCCGTGGTGGCGAAAGCTGTGGCTAGAGAAGCCCGAATGGCTGCTTCTTTGCTTAGGCTCCATTTCCATGACTGTTTTGTTAAGGTTCTCTCCTATTTCCATGTTCTAAACAAACAAAATATTGTGAGAGGGGTATTTTGGTCATAGGAATTTTAATATGGAACTTTCCTATTGTGGACGGCTTACATGTGGGGCCCATGGTTAGGGGTGTACATCAAGTCAAACCGAGTGGAGCTGGCCTCAGCTCGGTCAGCAAGCACACCCAGCTCGAACTCAGCTCGGCTCGACGATCGAGCCAGCATCTCCAACTCAAACTCAGCTCAGCTCGGCGACCGAGCCAGCATCTCCAACTCGACTCGGATTTGTTAATAGACCAATTCAAGCCGAGTTCGAGCATAAAGCTAGGTTCAGTAGGTCGGGCGGGTTCTTTTTTCAAACAAAGGAAGAAACTGGAAAGAGAAGTAGCTGTTAGGGTTTTTTTAAAAACTTTTTATACTACTTAACTGAGTCGATCCGAGTCGAGTCAGGTTCGAGCTCTAAAAAATCAGATTGACTCGGATCGAACTCAGCTTCGAACCAAGTGGATTTAAACTTTTTCGAGCCTAGTCGAGCGAGTTGACGTGTACACCCCTACCATGGTTGGTTAATCTAAACCATTAATCTGATGGCCTCCAATCTAGATATCAATGGTTTGGATGACTGAACTCCGGGCTACACTTTGCACCTCTTCTTTGTAGTAAGACCCGAGTACTTATTCCTCCATGCTTTTTTTTTTTTTTTTTTTTTTTTTTTTTTTTTTTAATTTTAATTTAATTTTTAAAATTTTTTTTTTTTAACGGTTTTATCCTTATATTTAGAATGACAAAAATGACCTCGACACTATTTCTTTTTACTTTTTTTTTTTTCCTCACTGGAAATGTGTTGTTGAAATGCAGGGCTGTGATGGTTCGATCCTGTTGGACAGCAGTGGGACCATCATCAGCGAGAAGGGGGCTCTCCCAAACAAGAACTCGGCAAGGGGGTTCGAGGTGATCGACGAGATAAAATCCGAGCTGGAGAAGGCTTGCCCACAAACCGTCTCCTGTGCTGATATTCTAGCTCTTGCTGCGAGGGATTCTACAGTTCTGGTAAATACCCATATCAAGCTATTATAAGGATATATCGGTAATTTGGATGGTTTTTTTTCAAATTGCATGTTATAGCCTGAATTTTGAGAAGGACATACATGTCCTTTTTGTTAAGTCACGAGGGCAATATCGTCTTTATGAATTGTGTTTTGGGTTATTTCTCATAGACAAAAATGCCCCGTGTTTTTACTAGATGGCTTGCATAACTAACAAAAGGAGTGTAGCAATGGGCCTGGGCCCTTCCGGCGACCGGCCCATTTGCTCCCTGCAGGCTCATCTGAGAAAAAAGGACTAAAATATCCCTGCAATTTCATATATTGCCCACAAACATTCTCTTTTTGTGGACAACCAAAATGCCCCTAATCGTACCTGTTTTTACATAATGATGTTTCATAATTTCCGAAGTTCTTTCCACAAATTGACCAAAACACCCCTCTAATAAAATGACTCGAACCATGGTTTAAAAGCCAAAAAACTCGACTCACTCAATATCCAACTGGGTCAACTCTACTCAACTCGGCTCACTAAAACACAAACCTAGTGTACGGCCAGCCTGCTGGTATATGCTGTCATCTCCCTTATTCAAGGCTATGATTTATACAATTAGAGTCGCATTGAGTTGACCGACTCAACCAGAACTGAGTCGAGCTTAACAGTGACTATCTTAGTGACTCGGCTCATTTTCTCATCTGGTGGAGTTGACTCAGTCGAGTCACCATTTAACTCAGATCATCCTTGAAGTTTTCAGTTCTGATTACTGGCCCTATAGTATAGATTGTAATGCAATGACCAAAAAGCCCATGGATTAAAAAGTTTATTACAAGATAAGGTTTGTTTGGTGCCATTAGGCTGGTGGTCCAAGCTGGGAAGTCCCATTGGGAAGAAGAGACTCGACGGGCGCAAGCTTGAGTGGCTCCAACAATAACATTCCTGCTCCCAACAACACCCTTCCCACCATCATCACTAAATTCAAGCTCAAGGGTCTAGATCTCGTGGATCTTGTGGCACTCTCAGGTAAATTCATCCAACTTTTAGGATGAAAAGGTAAAAGTCTGCTTCTATGGCATTGTCGTAATTTGGGAGCAGAATCATAGCATAAAGCTAACTCGCTTTAGAATATAATGGCATTATTGTAATTCTATTAAAAATGATGCTTAAATTGCTAATCTATTACCGAGGTGGATTGCTCACCACACACTGTGGGTGAAATGATGGGGGGCGAGATGTGATTGGTGGAGCCCTATCTCATATCACAGATGAACTAAGAAAGGTTATTAGATTGTCGGTGGAGAAATGACGTGGTAAGGTTTGATTGGTGGAAGTCAAACACCGTTAGAGATGGTGAGCCTAGATTGCATGGCATTTCTACCATGTTTTCAGCGGATGAATCATAGCACGGTAAGTGGTGAGGCTTTGAGTTCTTGTTTTCAAAATCATACGTGTACAAAAATAGCCGAGATTTTGAATATTTTGATGAGATTTCATCAAATGATATTACCACTGGAATATTGTCATATTTTCTTATTAATATTATAAATATTTTCCTATTTTCTTGTGAAATTATTGTTATATGATGAAAGTTTTAAGTTAATACATTTTTACCTATATTTTAAATTTTAAAATTATTTATTAATTTATAATAAATATTTTAATTTTTCACTTATGGTGAGATTTTCAAGAAAGTTTTCTCTGGAAAAACATTAAAACTTTAAAATATCGCCACGACCACATTAACAAATCAATTTCTCGGGCCAGGAAATTCTAAGCAGATTTTCAATTTTTGATGTTTTACCGTTTTAGATAAAAAAATCTGGCCGAAAATAAATATATTAAAATATCTGCACGTCCAAATGGTTGGTGTTTATATGATATCTCATCCGTTAAACAAAGGTTGTTCCACCATGAAAATAGAATGCCCAAAAATCAGATGCATCTAACTTTTAGATGGGCCCCACATGAATGTGGGGTTTTTTGTGTGATCGTTCGTTAGTTTTTATGGTGTGCCTCACCTGATTATTTGATCTACCTGAATTTTGGATTGTCCCATTATCTTAATGGGACAACTTTATTGAACGGATTAGATGACATAATTTAAATATTTATTTTAGGTTTTTACTATTGTTTTAGATGATATTGCAAAGCATCTAATTCTACTTGAGATTTTCAAAATATCGCGATAATAATATTTGGTATATTTTTCGCGATATTACGGGCGGGATATTCCGAATCTTGGGGATATTTATCCGACTGCTCTGGACACAAACACCCACCACATCAAACAGCACTAATGAACGGATGTCCCATCATAAAACAATAAAACAAAATGACGTAAATAGCCTCGGTGTTCATTAAACGTCCTTGGTCTAACGTGCGCACGGTGTGTTAACGGTCTTATACTCTCCATGCAGGGAGCCACACCATTGGACTCGCTAGGTGCACCGTCTTCAGGCAGAGGCTCTACAACCAGTCGGGCAACGGGCAGCCCGACCCCACCCTCGACCAATCCTACGCCGCTCAGCTCCGGTCAGGCTGCCCGAGATCCGGCGGTGACAACAACCTCTTCCCCTTGGACTTTATTACCCCTACAAAATTCGATAATTACTACTTCAAGAACATAATCGAATCGAAAGGCCTTCTCAGCTCAGATCAGATCCTCTTCACGAAGAGTGAAGAGACAATGAAGTTAGTGAAGCAATATGCAGAGAACAACGAGCCGTTCATCGAGCAATTCACTAAATCAATGGTCAAGATGGGGAACATCTCGCCCTTGACGGGCCCCAGAGGTGAGATCAGGAAGAATTGTAGGAGGATCAACGGTTATTAATCGATGAGGCAATGAAGATTATCGGTGGTGGAGATTAACGGACGGTAATAAGCGAACGCCACGTGCCTAAATGTGCAACGTGCATGCTCTTGTTATTTTATTTTTTCATCATCTTCTTGTTGTTGCTGCTGTGGTAGTTATGGTTGTTATTGTTGTCGTCGTCGCCGCTTTTATTATTGAATGAATTTTATTTTATTTATAAGGATGAGGTGTTTTGTTTTCACTAAAAAATCAGACCGTTGATTTTGGTCCAATTATCAAGCGGTCCACTCAACATAAAATAAGGGACGGTCAAGATGGGATCCTCCCTGGACCTGGGGATCGGTGATTCAGCGTACTAGATGTGGCTCATCTGATGACTAGATTGGGCAGATCTTTGTAGCTGGTGATCTAATTGCTGGTGGGGCCCACCTTTTGCATTGCATAATGCCGGACGCACTAATGGTTTGTTGCTTAAGCTAACTTACAACCGGCTGTAGGTGAGCATTCCTTGTCAGCTACAGTTAGGATGGAGCTAGCATGCATTGAAAAACTAACATGCATTCAGATGTAAATGTTCAGCTACAACTCAGCAACGTAAGTTTGTAAGGCAACCCCAATTCCTTTTGTTGTTTTTTGGGAAGTGTCTCAGGACAGTCAGGAGATGGTATGTATGGCAAAGTAGCATGTGATGGATTGTAGGGGGAACGTCCGTTTTTTTTTTTTTTTTTTTTGTGGGGAAATGCTTTCACATAGACAATGTGTACTTCGTGCAGAACATCCCAGCCGTGTAAAATGTGGGGCCCACTTTAAAATCACCTGGGACAAAAGAAAAGTTCGACCAATATTGAATGGACGAGGATAGGAATTGCACCAATCCAATGGGTTACACCTGTACATCCTGTCCAACCTCCAGCTGTCCATTGATTTCAGACGGTGTAGATTGCATGATGAGCAAATGATCACGGTTTCTGCCTTAGATGATCTTTTCGGCGTGACTCACATTTTGCATGGCTCAGATGTTATAGATACCAACTAGAATATTAGAAGGAAGGGAGTGGATCTTGCACACCATTTTCGGCCTTCTGGCTAGGATTCTATACCGTACATGTTGAGCATGACTAAGATGATCTGATCCATGCATCCTGCATGCTCAACCGTAGATTCAACATTGACTGAAAATTGTTTTAATCAGACCATCCAAGCACCGTAGATGAAACACCAATCAAATGGCTAAGATCATCCGAAGAATGTGATTCTTAGACCATGGACCACCCGGAATTGGAAATACCAAGTACACGCCCAACGAATTCTGGGTTAGTCATGCATGAAAAGTGAAATTTACTCTTTTGTCCTCCAAGAAGATCATTAAAAAACCAAAGGCAGAGGAAGATCATGAAATTTCAACAAAACCATTTACAATCCATGAATCCTTTTTTTTTTTTTTCATTCACACACGTTTGAAAAGAACATTATTTCATGATTCTGTAACAGGAAAAAAAAAAAGAGAGAGAAAAAAGCAAAAGGAAGAAATAAAGAAAAATCAAAGTCCTGAAAAGGATCTCAAAGCTTTCTGTAGCATCTCCCCACATTGAGAGAGAGAGAGAGAGGAGAGAGAGAGAGAGAGAGAGAGAGAGAGAGAGAGATGTAAAATCCGAAGAATCTAACAAATATACCAGCTCAAAGTAATCTAAACCGATGCTCCAACTGAATTTACATTCTAAATTTGCTCGAAGAGATCGAAATTCGCATCTGTTAGATCTTCCGACAGTGATGTCAATGGAAAGCTACTGTAGTCTTCTGAAATCTGTACGTTTTGTTGCGGTTCTTGCCACGAACTTGGCTTCAATTCCTGAGATTTCATCCCATTGTGCTGATATTGAAATAGAGATTCTAGCTTACCTTCTGCATCCCAACCAAAAACTGCATTTCCAAGCACATCGTTCGTCTGAAACTCCACGCTGCCGTTTCTATTGCTGCTATTAATGGAGCTCTCCCCTGTTTCATTCAAGAAGAGCGGACTCCTTACCGTCGTTGAATTGTCTGAAATTTCCGTCACATTGCTGTAATCGGAAATAGATAAGTTGGGCATTGAACCAAACCCAAAATCGGAGTTTGTTTCCAGGTGGGTCTGATCCGAAGGACCGAAATTTTGGTGGAATTGAAGTAAGAGGTTTGTATTTGTCATGATTGGATCGACACCTGCTTGAATTTCAAACAAGGGAAAGGGATCAAAGACAGGTTTCCTAAGAAATCTGTCATTCGAAGCATTGTCGGTTCCAATACCATAGCTGAGATTATTAACAACAGATTGGCCTAATTCGAACATTGACTGACTACGAAGCTTCTTAGATTGCGGTTCCCAAGCTACCATCTCCAAATTCTTCTCATCTTGTTCTTGAATTTCACTCAATGGCTTGTGGGTGTTTGGATCGATGCCTCGCTGTCGGAGCTTTTTCTTCAGGCACGAATTCCACAGGTTCTTAATCTCGTTATCTGTTCTTCCCGGCAATTGTGCTGCAATTTGAGACCACCTGCAATCCAAAAACCAGATAAATTCAAATACCCAATTCGGCTTTCTTGTCGAAAAATGCTGGAGCAGAAGAAATTCAGGGATTTTTGAAGTACCTGTTTCCCAAAACTTCATGGAGACTGATTATGAGGTCCTCTTCTTGCTGTGAGAAATGGCCTCTTTTAAGATCTGGCCTGAGGTAATTAATCCATCTGAGTCTACAACTCTTACCACATCTTTGCAAACCTGTGAAAAAAATACCATCTCGGTTTATCAGATTACGGACAGAATTGCAGACGTAAGGATCCGGTTCCAAAAAAAAGAAGAAAAAAAGACAGAAACAGAGCAGAACAGAACAAAAGAAGTAGGGAATTGCCTGCTTGTTTTGGGACTGCACTCCAACACCCAACACCAAATCTAGTGATGTGATTGTACAGCTTCTCGTCTTCTTCAGGTGACCATAGCCCCTTCCTTAGCTTTTCTTTTAAACAACATGAATGGCGGCCCATTTCCGATTGGAGGGTCGGTAATTGGACAGAGTTCAAACTGCCTACCTCCCGAACGACCGGAAAGAATCGAACATGGAGAAGTGTTACAGGCAAGGAAAATTTCTGAGGTGATTTAAAGGGGTAGAGAAAATCATGCTTAGGATTCAAGTTAAGAAGAGAGAGAGAGAGAGAGAGAGAGAGAGAGAGAGAGAGAGAGAGAGAGAGGTGATGCAATCAAGTGGGTTTTACGCAAATCGGGTGCCGCTCTTGCATAGGAAATAGATTGGGTTTTAAGATATCTCCGTTTGTAGACAAGCTAAAATATAAAATTCAAACACTAATAAATCCAGCTTTAATTAGTTCCAGGTATTTCAGAGAGAGACAGAAAGAGAGAGAGGAAATGGTTTTGTTTTTTTGCATAAATTAAAAAAAAAAAAAATTTTAAAAAGTATTTCTTAAGAGCAATGATCATCTGTATAAAACTATACATATAGACTTGGTGTATAAACCATCCTACTCGAATTTGCACCTTTTGGGTGGAGAAAAAGAAGATGGTCTGGACCACCCAATTTCAATCTCCATTCTGCATTTTGCCCATTACAATGATCAAGACCTTACATCAGGTGGGCCCCACTTAAAATGAACCATGATGCTGCGGAAATTGCACTCGACTCAGCTATTTCACCAAAGACTCAAGAAAAACTACACCCAAATCCATAGCTCAACTGGCAGACTGGGTGGAGATACCTCGTTTCAACACTTTGAGGTCTTGGTATCGATCCCTAGTGGGGGTGGCTAACATGGAGTGTGTGTACTAACAAGCTAACCCAAAAAAAAAAAAAAAAAACAGAAGAGAACTCAGTTCAACTCAATGCAACTTGACAGTATTTTCATGTTATTCCTACTTTTTAAATATTAAATATTTACTGGAAAACTGAGAAAATTTCATGCCTTTGTACTATGTGAATGTTGCAAGCCAATGCACGTGAGGCCTCACGTGTGATTGAGATCAGGCGGCCGACAGTTCTGCGTGGTCCGTTTTTTTCCTGACCTTTTGTTTAACTGATAATGATTTTGCTTACAATGTCCACCAAACCCCATTGATCTCACCATCCAATGAATAGGCTGCTCCAATTTCTTCTTATTGGTGGGCACACACTACTACAATAGTAGCTAGTGGCCCACATCTTTGCTATATTCCATTCACTCATTATAAATTACCACCGGATGCTGAATGCATGCCCGTAACCAAACCTATAGGTAGGTGCTCTGTGGGCCCCACCCTAATGTATTTGTTTTATCCAGGCTGTCCATTCAATTTTTATTTTTATTTTTAATTTCATTTTTAGACATGAGCTCAAAAATGATACATATAAAATCTTAGATGAATCACACCATAGGAAAACAATAGTAATTGAATACTAACCATTGAAAACTTTATAAAGCCCATCATAATCTTTATTTGCCATTCATTCTGTTGATAATGTCACGCAAACCTGAATGAAGAAAAAACGCAAATATCATATCCAAAACCTTCAATGCCACGAGAATATATATATATAATATATATATATTATATATATATATATATATATATATATATTAGGGTAGGCGTTGAATTGCCATTGTTTTCGGGGGTGTGGTTCACTTGAGATTTAGAACTACCTGGTTTCTAGGCTGAAACCTAAAATTACTGGGAAACTGGATGGATGGTGTTGATGGCCCCACAAAGCACCGACAGTAGGGATGTCGGTGCTGACCGTGCCTGTATGCAATGTCCCTTCCTCACAAATTCGTAAAGTACATCATTTTCATGATTTTTCTTGATACTTCTAATAAATAAATAGGTTGACTTCTATGCTAGTTTGGCACCATTTAAGTCACACAGTTATATGGACATCCATACTGTCCAAATCTCTTACCAACCTTTTGATGAGGCATAACCCAAAATCAATATCACGAAGATAATAACATTACCCATCGGAATTTTCCCTTTTGAATTCGGACAAATGACCATCTTGCTTCTTACCATCCATTTGATAGCCATCAATTGGATGGTGAGGATTGCTTGATCAATCCGATTTTCTAGAAACGATCCATCCACTACATCACCCAGAGTGTGGATGGTCTGGATAGCTTCACATGAACGTCCCACATGAGGAGGATGAACCACCGTCATTTTCCAAATGGTGGTGAACTATCAAGAGCCTTTCCCAGGTTTCAATCGCCGACGGTAACAGAACGTCCAATATGCACTGTACCAGATTCAAAAAATCGGCGAACGGCGGATACGATGAAATGAGCTGTCAAAATCCATCCTACGGTTAGGAATGGATTGGAAAAGAGACACGTGGACCTTTTTTTAAGTTAAAATAAAAGACGTTCAATGATTGGTGGGTGGATGCTAGCCGTTAATGTGACCGACAGCGGCCCAAGCTTGAAGAAATAAAATGATTTTCTTGGGAAATACGCCGCCAACAACATATCGCTTGCAGATACATATTCCATCTGCTGTAGAAATGCTAGGCCGTTCTCTTCCCTCTTCCAATTTTGCCCTCTCTCTACCCGCCACTGACCGTACGATTGTCCGGCTTCACTCACTTAAAATTTATCATGCCCAGCTTAATTAATTTAAAGGAAAAAAAAGTTATTATTATGATTTTATCGTTACCAAACCGAACACAAAATTCATCAAACAAAACAAAAGTAGAGAAATTCAAAATAGAATAAAAATAATTTGTAACCATTGATTTTTTATTTTTTTGGTGATATTATCATAAGATTTTAAAATAAGAACAACAACATTAATTAATTTTAGTGATGATTTGACATGACAATAAGAATCCTATTAGATTTTATGACGGATAAACAAACTGAGACATATGAATGGGTGCTGAAATGTATATTGTCAATAAACAAATAATTTGTAATCATTGCATATTTATTGTATGCGTCTAATCTTAGACTTACTTCCCAAGTCGATGCCTCCAAAGCTTTAAAATTAGAGGGCCAATGTTGTGATGTTGGTGTCTTACCTACATTGTCCATCCGTTTGGTTAGATCGGTTTAGAATATAAGCTGAAAAATGAGCCAAATTTGAAGCTCAACCACACCATGAAATGATGAGAATTGAATAGGTATTGTTGATAACTTGTAGGGGGGCCTAGAAGTTTAGGATAAAGTTGATATTTTTAGTTTCCTTTATTCATGATAATATGACCTTATGAATAGGTTGGCTGACAAATAAACATCATTGTGGGCCCTACAATGAAAATAGTTTTCGATGGTGGACGTCTGTTTCTTGAAGTGTGGTATACTTGAACTTTAGATCTACCTCATTTTTTGTCTCACGCACTAAAATGTGTTGGTAAAGTAGTTGGACAGCGTGGATAAGTCACATACATCATGGTGAGGCCTATAAAATTTAAATCAGTGCCAATAAGTTTCTTTCCCAACCAATTTTAAAGGAAAAATTCATCCAAATTTTCATCTCAAATGATCAAATTGAAAAAGTAAATATTACATATTTTCTTATATTTATTATGGTAAATAAAAAATCAAACAATCGTGTGATTTGATTTAGCATGACTAATACAACTCGATTGGGCAATATGACTATAGTTTATGCATAAATACTAGGTTTTGGGCACACTGATGTGGTATTATGATAAGTGGATCGATGCTTACAAATGTGAACATGTTGGAAAGGGAAAGTAGTACATGATAGAGTAAATTAAGAAATTTTAGATGAAAATATCATATATATGGGGTTCAAGTTTTGACTTATATAATAAATATCTCAAGGCAAATTAATTTGTTGTTTTTTTTTTTCTAAATATTCCAGCAAGTGAAAAAAGAAAAAGATAAAAAATAGATTGATACATGATACAATAAACTCATATATCCATATATAATTCAACACAAAGATTTACTCCTTTAAGTGTTAAACATATCTCCAAGAGTTGATACTAATATACCTCACAAAACCATTGTAAAAAAGACAAGCACAACAAAACAAAGATGAGAGCATAAGGCTTAGATCTAGTGCCCTGAAAAATCAATGTGGGCCCTGATCCATTAGCCATGTGGATGTGACTAGGGTGATCTTAGTCATAGATCAAGATGACCATGAGTCCTTGGTAAAGAACCTGATAATCGTTAGTGTGTATTGTTACCTTGAATTTATATTGTGGGATAGTTGAGTTGATAGTCTTTGGAAAATTGAGATTAAATATGACAATCATTGACCAAGAAGAGTCATGGTCCATGGATCTCACTATACTGTTACACCATGATTATTAATTTATGAGATGTATAGTAATCTTACGTGAGGAGATTGACTTAGGTCATGATAGACATTCTCTACTATCAGGAGCTAACTTGGCATCAATTTATATGTTGACCTTACCCTAGTGAGACATAAACAAATGATACAGGTTTAGACCTTAATTTAGTCATGACTCATAGTAGTGGATCGAGATCAAGTCAATAGTCTAACGACCTATTAACCTAAACTGTGATCGTGAAATCAGAACTTGATTATGTATAAAAGATGATTAATCCTTAGACTTGATGAGGACGTGAAGGGCTCAAGATCTTGGCTGGTCAATTTTAATTCTTCTTATGAGGTTCATGCAAGGGCCAGTAAAGTAGACAGGGTTGGGTACTTCAATCAAGAGCAGTTGATTCTTACATGGTCCAAATAGGAATTCATTAGTTTGCTTAGGAACATATTTATGGATTTAATTTGGATAGATTAGGGACTTATCAAGTGATTTTTCACTAATGTAACACTTGAAATGTTTTATAGAGGTTTTCAAGAATTTTTAGTCATTATAATTTTATTTTAACTGTTAAAACTGCTTTACTCACATTTAATGATAATCTGATGGTGTAGATCTAATGGTTCATTTTTTTATTGGCAAGGGATATGATCATTAGTGGATGCGTCGTGATAGAGAAGGATTGAATTATGAGTATATGCATGGATGTGGCAAATTGACATACTTCTTTCACTGTATGGTACAAAAAAAAATTTTTAAAAAAAATCCATAAGGTGGCCAACAACCATATTGGGTGCACCCTTAAAAAACTTGACTTTCCCTTTATATATATCTTATTCCAGATGATATGAAACATAAGCCTTAAATATCTCCCCCTTATTACATTTTTAGATGAAGATAAAGAGATTCAGTGTGTGTGTGGATTGCTTCCACATCTTCATCCTCTTCTACTTCATCGATCACACTTCAACGTATGGTCCACTTGGGTGAATGGTGTGCTTTTCCCTTAGCACCCATCAGAGGAAAAGGTTGTCTTCATCTGAACTCTCTCCTATTAGGAGGGACTTCCTAAGTAAGAGGGTTGTCATCGACATCAAATCATTCTACACCTTAGAGTCTCCATTATATGTAAGATTTAAAAGTTTGAATTTATGTTCTAGAAATTGTATACGAATGTACACTAAAGATCTTAGGATTAAGATTTTTATTTTTGGATTCAGAAAAAATTATATTCCGTTACATATCTTAGATAAATCCAGCTAACTTTATCTGGGAATTGTATGTTCTCTTTTTACACTATAATATGTATGATATATATAACTTAAAAGAGACATGATGTCTTTTCTAGAAAAAACAATTTTATGCTTCCATAGCACATCCATACACCCATTCATATGTAACAATCATATTTGCCATTAATGGACATATCCTTTAATGTGACAGTTATTTCTATTTGTTTTGGACAGAAACGATTAAACAATGGTTGTAAAAAACTATTGGTACATGACAACACATTTAATTGCCATTAAAATCCTAATTGACCTAACTGTCGTTACATGTACAACTATATATCAGGTAAACTCAACCAACACTATATTAGAACCTTAAACTCTCCTACTAGACCCTAATTTACTCTTTAAATGCACAATGGCTTAGATGAGAGCCAAGTGTCAAAAAAATTATTTAAGCTCCTCGCAATGATGCACAAGTGAGGTTTGATTAATAAAACACTCAAGTAAAGCTCATCAATAGCTTTCCAATAACATATTATACATGCAAATCCAATGACCAATCGCGAAGTCATAGCCATCGAAGTTATAATGGATGTTAAACCATCTTACCCTAATTCATACTTCCCATCCTAATTTCTTTTGATCCTAGCCACTCATGGAGTTAGTCCGCAACCTACGCTACATCAAAACGTTCCAAGTCAATTAGGTCAATTGAGCCGCGAGGCAACCCGACACCTTGCGGCGCAAGCACGAGGACAAGAAAATATCAGTCATTTTCAATGTGGATTGTACTTTAGATTTGGACCCGACACTCATCTACCATGCCGATGCACCTATCCAATTGGCTGATCCTAATCATCTCACCATATGAAATATACAGCCAAGATTATTTATAGACAAATATATCCAATAAACCAATCGACCCATCTTCTTATTAGGCAAATCATGATCTGATTTGCTTAATGAGTCACTTCTGTCATAAGCGTAAATAGAAAGGTAGAGAACAATGAAACCATGGTTCAAACTCAATATATAAAAATGTATTGATCTGATGGTCATGGTCGGGGACTCATGAGCCGTTTGATTTTTGGACCATAGACTATCAAAGCCAAGACCCACCCGACTAGGCATGTGGTCCAGATTGTGTGTATAATACATAGTGTCGCATTTGTATCCTAATGGTGAAAAGAGGAGAATAAAGAAAGAGGGTATTACAGTCATTTAAATAAGCTGTACTTCCGCCCATGAAGACCTTGCATTCCACGTGAACATGGTTTTGTCCGTTATGAAGTATAACCGCGCGCGAGGAATCGCGTGCCGATTTTCCGCGCGAGTATACGAAATAATTCTCAGCTCTAAGTTTGTACAAGTGGGCCCATGTTTTAGTCATCCAGACCCTTCATCTGATGCACCTATAATTGATGGTCTATGCCAAGTATCCTGAGATTGGAAGATCCTAACCATCCAATACTGTCCTTGCTTTCTTTGAAACATGGGTGGTTGTTGTATTTTCGTCTAAACCGTTTATTTTCAGCCCATTGTTAGAATGGTCAGAATTGCACCATTGGTCAGATCTATACGCATGCCTCAGTAATAAGTTGGCCCACCAGCTCAACGGTCTCGATCAATCAACCATGGACAACCTTTTACATACGGAGGGACAAAGGACTGTAGACGATGGTCACCTATCATGATGGGGATATCTCATTATTGTGTTTCAGTGGTTCGTTCTAACTTACGCTTCGGGTGTGGATTAATTCCAGTTTTAGGTTGAGTAATGATCACCCTGTATTCTTGTTAGACTTTATTATATTGAACTTCCTACTTGCGGCAAAAGTGGGCCCACTTATGATGATGATGAACCATTGGATGGGAGGATCCAACTCGAAATGAACATGGCCCAAAAAAACATTTTGATTGGATTATCACAGCCATTCAAAAAAGTCCCAGAGAAAGGAACGGTGAGATCGCTTTATTCTTGCAGTCCATTCTTCAGGTCCTTATTGAACGGCTTTGATCATCCAATCAATGTAGTCTTGTTGATAATGTTTAATCCATGATGAGACCCTCTTATCCAACGGTCATTTTGATCATAGGTGGGCCCACTTTGGGAACAGTGGAATCAGCCACGTTATTAAGGATTGGTAATGGACCGTGGCTTTTTTAATTTTAGAAGACAAAGTGCATTTATGAGGCTTTAGATTTAAGTTTTGATTTTTGAGGGTCTTCACCAAACATGCATTAGTTATGAAGGGATCCGTACGGTCTCCAAGAAAAATGTAAAACGTGGAAGAATTTGATGAAGACACGTGTCATAACTCTATTGGTCGAATTGATGGACCATGTTCTAAGAGCCCCAAGATTAATCATACCTTACATATTTCTAAGAGGGTTAGAGAATATCCAAGGAATAAAGATATAATGAGCCATATGATCCAGTGCCAAGTCTTCCAAACTCATAATGGTTGACATTTGAATGTTAGGACTGAGTGGGCCCACAGCTGGTTAAGTGGACCATTGGCTAGAAAGGGTTCTAACAGGTTCCAATACGTTGCACGTGGCCCCAATGTCACCCCGACCAGAGACCCTAGTCGTTCAAATAAGGGCTTGTAAAATGGAGTATTAATTACAGGACCTTTAAAAAAAAAAAAAAAAAACTTTCACCGTTCATTTCTGCACCCTTGTTTGACGTGTGAAACTAGAGGAAGGGGTGGAGAAGCGGTTGTGAAAAGGTCTCTTTCATACAGGAGTTTATTATAAAATTACTTCTCAAGGTATTATTGTTTTTTACATAAGGACTGTAATTGTCAATCTTCGGTTATTTTTTTTTATTGATCTTGACCATTTTTATATGATTATCTCATCGGCAAAGGGGAGATGTTTAAAAAAATCACATAGATTACTGTTGTCAGAAGACTTCAGTCCGCTGCTCGACCGGTTGAGGCCTGCTCGACTCGGAGTCAAGTGAGCTCAGTTTTTTTGGTGTTTGTGATGTTTGACCAGTCGAGAGTTAGGCTTGACCGGTCGAGCGGGCTGCTCGACTAGTCGAGGCCTTCCTTCGAGTAGTCGCGGTTATGCAGATCCTGCACGAACTACGTAAATTTGAGGCAGTTTCTGGACTTTTCTGGATTAGGTGCGTAAGTGGAGTTTCCTAAACTATAAATAGGGGTCCCTAGGGCTATTCTAATGTATTCTAAAGCTTTCTAAAAGTTTTTCAGGAGTTCCTAAAAGGGTTTTAGGGTTATCAAAGGGTGTAGCAAGGGTGAGATTCGAGGTTGTTCGAATTGGGTAAGTTCTCTCTCTTGTAATTTCTATTTTATAGTGGATTTCTGTCGCTTTGTGCCATGATTTTTTTCCGCAAGGGTTTTCCACGTTAAATCTTTATGTTCTCTTGTGATTGCTTAACGTTATTGGATTGCTATTCTATATCTAGATCTGTGTGATTCCGCAGCACAAATCCTCAACAAGTGGTATCAGAGCAATCGTTGGAGAACAGATCTGAATCTACAGGATTAGTAATAATGGGAAACAACAAGTTTGATATTAAGAAATACTCAGACAAAAATAATTTTGAGTTATGGAAGGTTAAGATGATTAGCCTGTTAACCAAGTAAGGTGAGATTAAGGCTCTCGAGCAGCGAAAATCTACCATGAAAAATGATGAATGAGAAAACCTTGATAGTAATGCTTTGGCCTCTATCCGTTTACGTCTCACGGATGAGGTTCTCTATAATATTTTGAGGGAGAAAACTACAGCTAGTTTGTGGGCGAAGTTAGAAAACATCTATGCAAAGAAGTCCTCTGAAAATCGCCTACACTTGAAGCTACAGTATTATACCTTTAAGATAGTAGAAGGTGGAGATATAGAAGCCCATATCAGCAACTTTAATAAATTGATGTGCAAATTACTGGATATGGAGGAAGTGGTCAAAGATGAGGAATATGCATGTATATTGTTGAATTTTCTTCCTGCATCATATGAGTCTTTCAGGGACACAATGTGCACCACAAATAAAACTTTAAGTGTTGACACCGTTATCTCAGCCCTTCAAGGGAAGGTCATGAGAAAGCTAAACGGCGACATGAGGGCATCTTCCAATGCACTGATTACGAAGGGCAGAGATTCTGAGCAAGGTACAAGATCTTCAAGACCTAGATCCAAATCCAAGGGCAAGGGCAAAGGAAAATTAAAGTGTTGAAATTGTGGGTTGTCTGGACGCATGAAGAAGGATTGTAGAAATCTTAAAATGAAGAAAAAAATTCAGCGGCTTCTTCCAAGGAGACCAATGTGGTCACATCCGATAAAGAATCAAGTGGTGGTGATATTCTGTCTGTTTTCATGATTGGTCACTTATATGACAATCATAAAGACGAGTGGATATTTGACATTGGACTCCTCATCGGAGTTGCTTTACCATTTACGAGGAATGCGATGGTGGACAAGTTTTTATGGGCAATGACAATGCCTACAATGTTATGACTATTGGTACAGTGAACATCAAGATGTTTGATGGGATGAAGCGTACCTTAACTGACGTCAGGCACGTTCCTGATATGAAAAAAAGTCTGATTTCTCTCGGTGCACTCGAGGCTATAGGGTGGAAGTTCACCAGTATTGATGGTGTCCTTAAAGTTTCAAAAGGGGCACTCGTGGTTATGAGAGCACAAAGGCGCGAAAATGTTTATAAGTTGATTAGGAGCACTTCAGCAAGTGGAGCGGCAGCAGCTATTGCAGACTCCACATATTTACGTATGTGGCATGCTCATCTGGGCCACATGAGCGAGTGGGGCATGAAGGTACTTTCTGATCGATATTTGATTACAGCTTTTAAAAATTCTGATTTATATATATATACGAGCATTGTATATATGGTAAACAATCTAGATTATTTTTTAAATCTGGAAAACATGGTTGTAAAGGAATGCTTGATTATTTGCACTCTGACGTATGAGGGTCATCGCCAGAAGTTTCAATTGGGGGGTCATCATGGTTTGTTTCATTCATTAATGACTACTTTAGAAAAGTTTCGGTTTACTTCATGAAACGTAAATCCGAAGTTTTCACCATATTCAAACAATGGTAGGCAATGGTGGAAAAACAGTCAGAACGGAAAATAAAGGTTTCAAGGACTGACAATGGTGGAGAATTTACTTCCATTGGGTTTAATGAGTATTGCAAGGATGAAGGGATCATCAAGCACAATACAGTGCGTCATACGCCCAAGCAAAATGGTGTGGCTGAGCGAATGAATTAGACTCTTCTAGAGAGGGCCAGATGCATGTTAAGTAATGCTGTGTTGGGCAAGGACCTATGGACAGAGGTCGTTAACACTGCTTGTTATTTGGTGGACCGATCTCCTTCAACGGCAATTGAATGTAAAATCCCAGAGAAAGTATGGAATGGTTAGAAAATCGACTACTCAAATTTACGCATATTTGGTTGTGAAGTTTACTCTCATGTACCATTAGTTGAGAGAAATAAGCTAGACCATAGGGCCAAAAAGTACATCTTTGTTGGTTATGACATTAGTGTGAAAGGTTACAGGTTATTCAACAAGGTCACACGTAAGGTCATCACTAGCCGTGACGTCAGATTCGATGAAAGCTCTCTATTTCGCAAGAATGATCAAGATGAGCAAAAGGAACCGGAAAGGTTGATCATATACGTTCAAATTGACTTAGATGACACTTAGGTAGAGACAGATGCACAGATAGAGGTAAAGGATCAGGTGGAACAGCCACTTGTGAGAAAGAACCCACCGCGTGATCGCAGGTTACCGGCAAGATATAGAGACGACTCTAATATTACATATGCCCTCATTACAGATGAGGGGACCCGTCTACTATTCAGGAGGCTCTTGATGAGACTGATGAAGAAAAGTGGAAGGTGGTTATGTACTCGTTGCACAAAAATCACACATGGAAGCTAGTGGAGCTTCTTGTGGGCCGAAAAGTGATCGGATGCAAATGGTTATTCAAAAGAAAACAGGATAGATACAAAGCAAGGCTGGTAGCGAAAGGTTATGCTCAGAGATAAGGAATCGACTTCTCAGAGATATTCGCACAAGTGGTTAAGCATGTATCTATCATATTCGTGTTAGCGCTGGTTGCCCAATACGATCTCGAGCTAGAACAGATGGATGTGGAGACTGCATTCCTATATGGGAAATTGGAAGAGCAGATCTACATGAAGCAACCAGAGGACTATGAAGTTAAAGGGGCAGAGAAAAACGTTTGCAGGTTAATGAGGTCGTTATACGGCCTGAAACAGTCGCTTAGGCAGTGTATAAAAAATTTGATTCTTTCATGGTGAGTCAAAAATTTACTCGGAGTGAATACGATCATTGTGTCTATTACAAGACACTGAGTGATGAAAAATTCATCATCCTAATACTGTATGTTGATGATATGTTGATCGCCTGTCATAATATGTCTGAAATCAACGTACTGAAGACTCAGTTATCAGGGACATTCAAGATGAAAGATCTGAGGGCTGCAAAGAGGGTTCTCGATATAGATATTTATAGAGACAGGAAGAAGAGCAGATTTTGGTTATCATAGGTAGAATACCTTGAAAAGGTGTTGATCAACTATGGGATGGACCAAGTAAAGTCGTTAAGCATTCCCCACGCGGCTCACCTCAAGCTTTCCTCAGAACAATGTCCTAGATCAAATGAGAAAAAGAATATGTCTCATGTGCCTTATTCGAATGCGGTTGGCAGTTTAATATATGTCATGGTCTGTACTAAACCAGATATTTCACAGGCAGTCGGTGTTGTGAGCAGATACATGTCAAACCCCGGTAAGCAACATTGGAAAGCAGTGAAATGACTACTTCGATACATTCGAGGTACGAAAGACTACGTCTTAACTTTTGAGAAAATAGAGACAAAGTTGGTAGGGTATGTGGATTTCGACTACACAGGCAGTATATATTCCAGGAAGTCTACTTCAGGAAACTCGTTTGTACTATCAGGTGGAGCAATTAGTTGGATGTCGAAGCTTCAATCCGTGGTGGCTCTTTCCACGTCCGAAGCAGAATATATGGCAATGACGAAAGCGTTTAAAGAATGTGTTTGGCTCAGAGGCATGATAAATCAGTTGAAACTTCACAGGAGGCCGTGCCAGTTAACTGTGATAGCGAGAGCGCTATCAATCTGGCTAAAAACTCTGTTTATTACTCACGAACTAAACACATTGATGTTCATCACCACTTTATCCGACAGGTGCTTGAGGAATGAGGCATAATTCTGGAGAAGATTCACACCAGCATGAATCCAACAGACATGCTCACTAAGGTCGTTCATAAGGAGAAGTTCAAGTTCTGTGCAACTTATCTGAGCTTGACAATGGCATAAAAGAAGGACGGAGTGTGCACGAGAAGCGTTGATTGAAGCTATGATGTGATGCAAAAATAAGAGAAGAGGTATAAAAGCTACACGGTTGAAGATTGAAAACTTGGTAGAGATTGTTGTCAAAAGTCTTCAGTCCGCTGCTCGACCGGTTGAGCGGACCGCTCGACCAGTCGAGGGTCAACTCAACCAGTCGAGGCCCGTTCGACTCAAAGTCCAGCAAGTTTAGTTTTTTTGGTGTCCGTGATGCTCGACCAGTCAAGGTTCTCCTTCGACTAGTCGAGGTTACGCAGATTCTGGGCGGACTGCGTAAATTTGAGGCGGTTTCCGGACTTTTCTGGACTAGGTGCGTAAGTGGAGTTTCCTAAACTATAAATAGGGTCCATAGGGCTATTCTAATGTATTTTAAAGCTTTTTAAAAGTTTTACAATGGTTCCTAAAAGGGTTTTAGGGTTATCAAAGGGTGTAGCAAGGGTGAGATTTGAGGTTGTTCGAATCGGGTAAGTTCTCTCTATTGTAATTTCTATTTCATAGTGAATTTCTGTCGCTTTGTGCTGTGATTTTTTCCCGCAAGGGTTTTCCACATTAAATTTTTGTGTTCTCTTGTGATTACTTGACGTTATTGGATTGCTATCCTAGATTTAGATCTATGTGATTCCACAGCACAAATCCCCAACAATTACAACGTTTCAACCCTTTGGTCATTTAACTATTTTTTTAATGAGACAACTCTCTTAAACATTTTTTTGTGGGCCATCTATATGGTTCTCTAATTTTGGAAATTGTTTTTAGTTACCATTCGTCCATTACATGGCTTATCATATTAGTTTAGGATAGGTCATGTGTTATTTTATAGAGAACAAAAACTTCCTGTAATTTTTTACAATCCTAATTTTATAATTGATCATCCGAATTGTATATATGAAATGTCATTGGTAAGCTATCTAGCTAGGATCGTGATACACTGATTAATTTATTAATTTTTAGATAATTTCACAAAATTCAATAATTTTAAGAGTCAAATTTCATTTAAAATTTAAAATTATTGTTTTTAGTAAGTTTTGTTTGTACCATTTTATTTGTTTTAGTATTTTTCAACTCAGATCTTATCTTAGGTTACTTGTTTTGACTAGCCAAGGGTGGTTAATGATTTTAAATTGATTTAAACATATTTACTATTTCAAGTCTAATTAAAGTCTTAGATGTCTTTACTTATATAAGCCCCCTCACATATTGTATAGAAAAACTCATTCATTATTATCAATTTTATTCTAGTTGTAAAGATTTTCTACTTGCAGATTTAAATCTTTTATAGGAAAGAAGTCAATCATCTTTTATCCCCTTTTCTCGGTCCACCCACTATTTTATACTCTCTTTTTTTTTTCAAACTGTGAGAATATATATTAGATGAGGGATCTATACATCATCACACACATTAACAATTCGGGCCACCCTCCACGAAAAAAGAAAAGAGGGCAACCTATTATGGCCCTCCAGAAAATGACAAAAAAGATCGAGATCATAAGGGACCAAGCAATGGGATTCTGGTTAAGGCAGATTCTCACCGCTCCTAAACCTGTTTTATACAAAAATGGTACGGATCATTGTAAAATACCTTAGATTTAAGGGCTACATTCCTCGAGTGAGAAAGAATAATACATTAAGTTGTAAATAGAAGCTCCGAACATTACTCAATCTATCTCATACCATTGCAAGCATAAAAGCTGGGGACTTGGTCCTAGTAGAAGATCTGTGGGCCCCACCATGATGTACGTGTTTTATCTATGCCATCTATCCATTTTGACATATCATTTTAGGGCGTCATCCAAAAAACGAGGCATACCCAAAGCTAAAGTGGACCACATCATATGAAACAGTGGAGATCGAATGCCTACCATTGAAAGATTCTTGTGGGCCACGTAAGTTTTGGAACAAGCTGATATTTATGTTTTCCCTTTATCCAAGTTTTAGATGGAAAATAAATATTATAGTGGGCCCTAGAAGGTTCCAACGGTGGGCATCACTATCCCGGCCCACGGCTTCCTGTAGTGTGGTCCACTTGAGTTTTGGACCTACCTTATTTTTTAGCTCATACACTAACATATATCACGGTGAGACATATAAAGCTTTTCCAATACTGAGGTCAATGCCAATGTAGTCACCAGAGAATCTAAGTACACAAGCAAAATCTTCACCGTCCTCCTGTCCCCTAACAGGGAGTCTGCAAAATCCCAACCAGATGAAGTCACGTGAAAATTACATAACCACCCTCTTAAACAAAAACCATTTCCATATCTTTAAATAACAAAAATAAATAAAAATAAAAATAAAATAAAATAAAATATAAGGCCCATTTTTTACATGCCTAAAAATGATTTCATCTCATTGTATTTAATCATAATCATATAATAGAACTTTTTTTTAATCACCTATCAAGATTATTTTCAACCATTGCCAAAGAGACACACGATCTCCAATAAATTATTACGATTAACTAAAATAAGATGGCCCATTTTTAAAAACTAATTATGTCCAATTTTTTTATTTTTTTATTTGTGTGGGGCTACTTGCATTATATATGGTAGACATGATGCAACTTAGAAAAAAATTCTCAGCCTACAACCGAGTCATCATACGTCGGGAAATGATTCAACGCGATTACATGATAGATTTGAGACATTAGCCTATGATTTATACACTTCCAATCAACATCACAAGGCACTAAGTCATAGCAATGCTATGATATTTTTTGTCATAGAAATTAAGTGGTTACATGTTCAGTCACATCTATTCGGATAGAACAGTTTAAGTAGTTGTGATTGAGACTAATCTAAATCCTCTTCAAACAAGCAATTAGATACTATTTTGTTTTTCTTCTTGTCTTTTTCTTTTTGTTGCATTATTTTGTTAGTCATGGTCCAATAATTTTCGTAGAGAAATGTATTTTGCACTTAGTTTATTAAAACCTTTCTATGCACCTAGTTGCATTTGGATTTGCGGTCATCTTCATCATCTATCAGGACCATCCATTAGGTAAAATGCACTTTTCTTCTACTACTATGCAAAAAATACAGCTCTACGATCGTTCGAAGCATCTGCGGTTTGACTTATCTTCTGTGGAAGATCTGATCCATCCAATTTTTACGCTACTTGACTGTATTTGCCGATCATCTGATCAGTATGAGATTTTTAAAGGTAGCTTGTGGAGAGTGGACTAGACTTAATGGACAGTCCGGATAGGTGATTTGTAGGTATAGGTGGGCATGTCGGGTCCGATCCGATGGATCCGACCCGATAAGGCCCGATCCGAATCGAACCGACGGTCTGGATCGATGCGGATCGAGTGCATCCATCCAGATCCAATTGTTTTTCGGATTGGGTTCGGATAGTGGTCTATCCAAATCGATCCAATCCGAATACCCGAACCGAAAGGATCCGAACCGATCCGACCCGACCCGATCCAGAGCGGGTAGTCGGGTAGTATAAATACTATTTTTTTACCCTAATCGTTTTCCCCTAACCTGCTCGAGCCGCCTCCCTCTCTCTCTCTCTCTCTCTCTCTCTCTCTCTCTCTCTCTCTCTCTCTCTCTCTCTCTCTCATGGCATCTCAAACCAGAAACCTTCGCTGTCTCTGCCCGGGTCGAGCTGCAGTAATAACAATGACGGAATCCTAGCTAGGGTTTCAAACTCCATATCCTAATCTCCGATCGTCCATCAAGGCAAGAGGGTCGCGTTCAACTCTACCTTCGTCGCTAAGTAGCTCCTGAAGAGCACCGGAAAAGCTGCTTGCATCGCTGGGACGACATTCCCCGTCCTCGTCATCCCTTTGATCATTGAAATGGACCGAGAGCAGCAGACGAACGAGCTAGAGTTTCAACAAGCCAGCTTGCTTGGTACGCCCCCCATCGTTACCCCCAAACGATCATCATCACCCACCACTGTCAGATTCAATTCCTATTTTTTTCTACAGTTCGGTTTAAAGATCATTTCCCCCATTTCGTTTCTGTTCCAATGATTTTATTAATATCATTTTGCTATTTTCAGGGCTTTGTTAATCTAGTTAGGGATTGGTTTGAAGATCTGATTTAGTTTTCTTGACCGAGTCGAACTCGGATCGAATCAGGCAATGCAAATTTCGAATCGGTCCGGGTTAGATGACCCGAAGTCGGTCCCGAATCAGATCGAGTTCGGGTCAAGCCATTGAGATTTTGGATCGGATCAAGTTGGACTCAATCCGATCCGTCTCAAACTGATGCCCAGCTCTATTTGTAGGGGAACGAGTCCAGATGCAACGAGGTATGTGGAAACATTTCCGTTCACTCAGTCCACTAGCGTTTCTCAACCTTGGGAAGGATCAAAACTATAGTGATAGTTCACCTCCATTTTTAAAATTGGGGTGACTACATGGCAAGACACATGTTATAACCGTATGGAAATCTAGACCACGAAAACTGTGGGCCCCATATTGGCTGGAGAACTGCTCCAGAACTACACTGATCATACGATCTTAACCATCTGATTTCACCCGTTAAATTTGGAACGTAGGCCAGCTTGTTTTTTGCCATACATTTCATGGCCATCAATGGGATGATTAGGATTGATCAATCAGTTGCCCTATACACCACGTGTGAAGTGGAACTGTAACTGTCTTGAGAATGGTGGTAAACTAACACCACATCCCTCTGACTGTCCTTGTCCTGAAATTCCAGTTAGTGTACAAGGGCATTTTCGGGATTTTCAATCTATAACGTGAACGGAGAGGGAGAAGAGGCTTGAAAATCTGGGAAGGTGGGACCGTTAAAAGATTTTGTGTCCTCAAAGCGTCTTCGTTTGTCGTTGACCAACGGCATCCCACGTACAGACGTTGGGGCATTACGACTAACGGAGGACACAGATAACGACCGTTTACTATCCCGTTAATGCACGTCGCCAATGTCGTGATGCCACGTAGGCGTTCGAATACAATTCCCATCCCTACGCCATCGTGACGTGTCCGACAAAAAATTCTAACTGGTGGGGCCGTGCCACGTCACCGTACCTGTATTTGCTTGGGACGAAAAATAAGTGGCTTGAAAGCGTGCACAAGTGGAGTTGGGGAACACGTGATTGAGATGGAGAGAGAGTTCGTTTTGCCTGTGTCGGTAGTCAAGATTACCGGCGTGATCTGAACCGTCCATGCCTTATGTGGGCCACGTAAAAACGATTCTGACCATAAGTGTGTGGATGAAGGTAGGACAAAGAACACTTCTTCAACGGCTCACATTCAACTTTGAAAATTGAAGGTTAGGATCAATTTTGAAGAAAGATATTGCACGATATCTCGTTTGTGGGGGAAATAGAAAGATGGACAGTTGCAAAAGTCCAAAAACAATCTGCATGTGGACCCCAAGGGAGTCACATGCTAGCGTTCGCATCCCCACTATTTCCTCTGGTGTGGTCCACTTAAGTATTCAATCTGCCTTATGTTTGGGTTCACGTCCTAAAATCAGTTGGCCAAAAAGGACAGACGGCGTGGATATAACGAAGACATCACGGTGGGCCCTACCGATAGGTTTACACGGGATTTCTGTGACCCCGGTTACAGGTATATCGAGCACATGCACGAGTGAGGGACGCAAACGGGTCGGGTTTTGTGTTACCCATATCCGAATCCAAGGGAATCGAATGCGGTGCCGTTCGGATCGGGTATTAGATGAACCTGACCTTTGCAGGGTGTCCACTTCATAATGATCTTTGTTTGTTTTTTTTTTTTTTTTTTTTTTTTTTTTGTTTTTCAGACCTATGGATCGACCATTTAGCATCATTTGATTAAAATAATTCCTTAAAATCATATGCAATCCCAGTTGGGTCCCATTAGATAGACGCTTCAAATTGATGATTCAACCATTTCTTTCTCTGCTCGATCTCGACCATTCATTTTTCATGCTATTAATTGAATGTTTAGGATCGTCCAATTGGTGTCATTCTTTTTAATATGAGTTGCTGATAATCCTGTGGAACAGATGAACGGATAGATCGATGATTAGTTGTGCTACTTGTCATTGGAGTAGATGGGACATCAACAGACGTACAGGATCCACCATTGATTGGCCACTAACCAAAATTTGCCTTCATTGTACGGTCCTAACCATACAATAAACCAACTCTTAAGATGGGAGTCGTGGCCCATCTTTCTCCGTTAATTTGTTTTACACTACAAATTAAAAGTTTAGGATGGTCCAAAAATCATAATTTTGTGTCCTGGCGCATTCTTTATTCGACCTACTGAATCAACGGTTTGGATCTCATCCACATATGCCACGTTTATCATGACAATGACACAGAGGCAGGCATGCGAAGAAGTTTGCTCAGCGCACACGCATGTACGTACCAAGCATGTGCCAGCATGCCACATACGTGCTAGATCTAATCCATCTATCAGGTTTTTCTGACCTTGTACATGTTTTCCAATTGATAAAATCTGATCAAATATGCAGGTGGGCCCCACTATTGGAAACAGGTGGACTGATCAGTAAACTTCAGACAAGTTTTTCAGAGCCGTTCATTTTATTTTTTGCAAAATGTGGCCCACCAACCTGATTCTTGAGCTACGGCATGAATGTGGTCCTGCCATGCTGATGGATGTGCTAGATCTGCGATCTATCGTGCCATGCCGGTACGCACATGTGTGGCGTGTCCATGAGCTTTATTGCACACGCGTGTAGACTTAGAAAAGGTCTGCCTACAAATATCACGTGCACACATGTGGATGCGGGCATCCGCACACATGAAATAAGCCTCGTGCATTTATCATATTTTTGAAATGTATGCCATACACCTTCGAACAATGTTTCCTAGCGCCACGCGCATCCTCTCCATCCACACCTTGTCTCATACGTGCCAACTTGGCACGTATGTGGGACATCCAAGCCATGAATAAGATGGAGGCCTACCCAGTCTAACGCATAATTCAGGCCTACCCACTCATCAGGTGGGCCACACTATATGTTGAATCTGGACTTGTCCAGAGTTTTCGTCCATAGGTATCCCTTCATATGAGTGGAGCAGCCTGAAAAGGTGATCTGCCTGGTGGGGCCCACCTGATGAACGGCCTGGATCCCCAGACACATGCCAGGTTGGCTCATTTGCCACCTGCACACGTGCATGGGGAGCTAGCAAGTGCGTTTCCATCAGAGTCAGAT
The DNA here is from genome assembly GCA_021015155.1 of Magnolia officinalis. Classification (NCBI taxonomy): domain Eukaryota; kingdom Viridiplantae; phylum Streptophyta; class Magnoliopsida; order Magnoliales; family Magnoliaceae; genus Magnolia; species Magnolia officinalis. The sequence continues at coordinate 62,300,762 of JAJHSJ010000016.1, read as the reverse complement.
GCATATACCAACAATCTTTACAGTAAGTATCCCTTCCCATCCCTGGTATGGCTACCCACAGGTGGCAATGTGGCACATCTCTAAAAGATCCAGACCATTCATCAGGTAGGTCCTGCCACATATCAACCATGACCCAAAAATTAGATGGATCATGTGGATGCACGTGCACTTTCAATAAAAACAAAATCCAAGATTTTCTAACCATCCATTCTTTCATGCACGCATGGCCCACCTGATGAACCTACCTGCTAGATCTCCAGGCAACAGCATGCAAACAGCGTGGTCCACAAGAAGAACCATCCGGATCTTACGGTAAGGTACCTTATTTACGGACCGACAGGCCAATCCACATCCTCATCCCTTGGATTAGAGGTGGGCCAGAGTGAGAAAGTACTAGTTGTAAGTAGAATTTTTCCTCTTTAGGCCGTGTCCTTTTCAGTCAGTCGCGATCAACCAACAACAAAGCTTCCTTTTCAAGAGATGATGATAGGAAAATGATCAAGTGAAAGCAAAGCTTTCAACTCTCTCTCTCTTTCTCTCCGCACTAAAGCTGGTGGGAAGATATGTGAATCCGGACCGTCCAACTAGTTAGTCCACCACAGATGGTCAGTCTTTTAAAAATCACACCTATCAGACAACCATAGCCCTTCTTTTCTTATCTTACAGTACTAAACATTAACCATTAACTTAATTCTATTTTAATCCGTTGGTTTGAAATGAATTCAACAATGGAAAGTATCATCTGATCAATGTTTATCTTTAGATATTTGTCATCCATAGTAGAATCATTAAGATTGAAAGGCTCTGATTGATGAGTAAACCTACCATATGCACTCTGGAGAGACAGCTCTACCATACTCCAGTTCTCCTGTCTCTACCGTACCATCCCCACTCTCTCCATACCTGCTTCCATTTAAATAATGAAGCTCTTTCCACGGTTGATAATGCTTGCTTGTCTCCGTAGAAAGGAATAATGTTGCCTTTTGCTTCTTCCTCTCTTTCAACAAGTGGGCCATCTCAGTGCATATTAGATCACCTAATTAGCTTCAATTACAGAGAACTAACCCTCTCTAATCCCTATATGTGTAGGTTACAAGATTCCATTGGCCCCTCCTTAAATTCCTCCATGCAAATAATACACTACCTCTAGGTCAAAAGCTCAATAGAGTGCTTTAAGAATTTTCTTAATCATGTCAAATCAATGGTTTTAACTAATCCCCTCATCGCATGTTGTCCACCTTCCTCCTATGCATATGCACATGTCAACATGGAGCATTTTCATGAAATCCAAGCCGTCCATTACATGGGCCCCGATGTATAACCAATGTGGCTCAAATATCAAACTGTCTGCTCATCGAATATGCCATAGTATGGACTTTACATTGTGGCCTATCTGATTAATGGGTCTGCCTCCTTTTTAGACTAAGGAAACTATACCTTGGGCCCCATCAAATAGATGGCTTGGATTTCTTTCTTACCTTTCGCAATTGTACATTTTAAGGCCTGTATATGGGCCCATGTTATACATGCGTGTGGGATTAATGAACCTCATCAAATCATACATTTAGATGAAAAATGTAAACTTAGGATAACATTACTAGACTTTTAAGGGTCAAAAAGTAATGCTTAGAGCCTTAATTCAACTCACCGACACTTCTGTGGTCCACTTTCGCTGTCAATGTGACACCACAAGATCTACATTACCATAATACGTACCGACGCTGATACATCCAATCTTACCATTAGTTTACGTTTAATGCGTAACAGAAAAATAATCTAACTGACATGGTTGATTAAACTTGAAGAAATTGAAATTTTAGAAACTGAGACAAAGAAATTTAGCTTTATGGCTGTAAGTCACTTAGTTGCTTGATTGAGTGCGACCCAAGAGGCGCATTCGAGTGCGACCGCAGCCGGGACATAATTTCTTGAAATGAGTTTTCACTAGGAAAACCTGACTCAGTGATCAACGTTGCTAGATTTGTTTATGTGAAGATACTATATTTGAGGTAGTAAGGTAGGATTTGAATGGAAGATATTGATTAGGGGTGTACATCGAGCTGAGCCGAGCTGAGCTGGGCAGCTCGACTCGGCTCGGTCATCAGGCACACCCAACTCGAACTTGGCTCGGCTCAGTGACCGAGCCAGCATGTCCAGCTCAGCTAGGCTCAGTCAGCAATCAGACGAGTTCGAGCCGAGTTCGAGCTTTCGAGCTTTCGAGCTGAGTTCGAGCTCGAGCATTCGGAATATGTGTTGCGCCTAGTGCATGGCCTAGATCATAGAAATGGACTATCCAAGTGTCCAAATGCAAGTAGGAGCATAACAGAAATCAAGATTTTAGATTTCTACTAAGAATTTTTTTTAGGGAAGGATGGATTGTTACTTACCATCATAAGGAGCTTGGCCAAGCATGCGATGGCGACGGCAAAGAGAACAATCGGCATTGTAGCCATGTTCGGAAATGAGGTGGATTCGGGGATGCAGACAATGAAAGGATGGTCGAGAAATGAGGTGGATTCGGGGATGCGGACAATGAAATCATCCTTTCTAGGGTTTCGCTTCTTGCCGGTCTTCCGAATCTTCTCCAATTTTGCTATTTTTCTCTTCAGGGTTTCAGAATGAGGGTTTTGGGATGAAGAAAAGGAGGTGGTGTGTAAGGCCCTATGGTACGATCTCCAGATTGTACGGATGCTCACAAACATCTCTCTCTCTCTCTCTCTCTCTCTCTCTCTCTCTCTCTCTCTCTCTCTCTCTCTCTCTCTCTCTCTCTCTCTCACGCATATGAAGAACAAATGGTGACTAATGGAAGAGTTGTGAGCTCTGGGAATGAGAAATGGGAAGAGCATGAGAGGTCGTGCGGCACACGTGCCTACTTACACACATGCGAGTCACATGTGATTAGGACGCGGATTGCATCCTACCATGATGTATGTGTTGTGCGGGTTAGGGTTTTTTAAGAGAAGGTTTTTTTTTTTTTTTTTTGAAAGGGGACAAGCGGCTGTAAAAAACAAGATGGGAGTTAGGGTTTTGATTTTTAAAGGGTATATATACCCTACACCGAGTCAAGTCGAGCTGGGGGCAAGCTCGAGCTAAGCTCGAATTCATTTTCGAGCTGTAAAAAACGGCTCGACTCGGATCGAACTCAGTTTCAAGTCGAGTCGATTCGAGCTTTTTCAGGCTGAGTCAAGCGAGCTAACCAAGCTAGCTCGGTTCATGTACACCCCTAACAAGTCCATGCATAATAAGCTTATTCTACAAGAGTTGGGGGTGGGGCCACCGGGGTATGAATCAGCATCCAACCCGTGAATTATGTGAGCCTCATCATGTAAGTTGGACGGCTTAAAAATCAGGTCGATCCAACAATCGTGTAGGCCACCACATAACTCTGGGATACGCTGGGCGTGGTAGAAATTGGGCCAGGCCTAGTTGGCAAACCCAACCCCCCCAAGGGTTGCGCTCAACAATAGTGTGCACGTGTGCACACAGAGCATGTGCGAGAATGTATACTGAAGTACCAATGGCCTGGATTATCAAAACAGGGCTCCACTTCTCAAAGCTTATAAGTGGTTGTATGCTGAGTAAAGAACTAAAGATGCAGCGCATGTGTATCATATGATTCCTCTTCACACGCATGCACTCGGAAATTGATGACGTGGCATGCGAAATTACAGATCATAATTCAAAAACCCATCTGGTCCTGTTAAGATGTGGAGCCACATCTAGGACCGTCTTCGACCGGTCGTGCGCCATGCTCGACCGGTCGTAGGGTCCGGCTCGACCGGTCGTGGACCGGCTCTACTCAAAGTCCAGTGAACATTGTTTTTTATCCTGAGGTACTCGACCGATCGTGGCCCATTCACGACCGATCGTGCAGGTCGCACGACCAGTCGAGGTTACGCAGATTCGTTCCGCGATTTTGTGCGGATTTCGTGTCGCAAGTCCTTTTGCAACTAGGATGTGGAAAGGGGAGTTGCATAAACTATATATAGGTGTTCCTAAGGTTTTTTCTATGTGGATTAATGTATTGGAATATTGGGAAAATAATTCTAAGGTGTGGGTAAAGGGTTTTCTATGTTCTTCCAAGGGAGAGGTTAGTATATTGCCTTGTAATCTTTGTTCTTCATAGTGGAAGTTTACATCCGTGGTTTTTTACCCTAGTTTGGGGTTTTTCCACGTATATCTTGTCTTGTGGTTTGTTTGGATGGCTTTGATCTGTTTCTAGTTTATATTTCTTTCTGTTTATCGTTTGTGGGTGAGGCTTGAGATTGGATATAGGCTCACTGCGTTGTTGGTGTGCTGCGCAACAACTGGTATCAGAGCTATTGGTTTAGTTCTATTGAGAGCGATGGCAGAAGAAGAGAAAACTAGAATTGAAAAGTTTGATGGTTCAAACTTTGCCTTCTGAAAGATGCAGATGGAGGACTATCTGTATCAGAAGGACCTCTATATTCCTCTAGGAGGAAAAGAGAAGAAACCAGAAAAGATGACAGATGATAAATGGTTTTTACTGGATAGGAAGGCTTTAGGAACGATCCGACTCTCTTTGTCTAAGAGCGTCACCTTCAATATATCCAAGGTGAAAACTACAAAAGAATTAATGGAAGCCCTAGCCACCATGTATGAAAAGCCCTCTGCATCCAACAAGGTTCATCTTATGAAACAGCTATTCAACATGAAGATGTCAGATGATGGGAGCGTGGCTGAACATCTAAACGAGTTCAATACAGTTACGAGCCAGTTGGAATCCGTTGGCATTGTTTTTGAGGATGAGGTCAGGGCATTATTGATCTTATCCAGTTTGTCAGACAGTTGGGATGGTTTGGTGATTGCTTTGAGCAATTCTTCAGGGTCGACAAAGCTGAAATTTGATGATGTGGCTGGTCTAATTCTTAGTGAAGAATTTAGAAGGAAGGCATCAGGAGTTTCAAGGGACTCAAGGAATGCTTTAAACGTTAAAGGAAGAGGAAGATCGCTGAACAAAGGAGGCAATAAACACGGGCGTTCTAAGTCGAGGAAGAAGTCCGACGGACCGAAAGATAAAGACGGGTGTTGGCATTGCAACAAGAAGGGGCATATGAAACGTAATTGCAGGGCGCTTAAGAAACAAGAAGGAAGCTCTCAAGGCGGGAAGGATTCAGTGAATCTATCTGAGGAGAGTGAAACAGAGGCGTTGATCTTGTCTCTTGATGTGAGGAATGAGTCTTGGGTTATAAACTCAGGTGCTTCGTTTCATGCCACTTCGTGTAAGGAAGTTCTGCGTGACTATGTGTCAGGTGACTTCGGGAGAGTCTACTTGGGTGATGATGAGCCGTGCAGTATCATTGGAAAGGGAGACGTTCATGTCAATCAAAAAGACGGAACGGTCTTGAAATTGAAGGATGTCAGACATGTACCGAGTTTGAAACGTAACTTGATCTCAGTGGGGCAGTTGGCCGATACCGGTTATGTGACGACATTCACCAGTGATTCCTAGAAGATCACAAAAGGTGCCTTGGTGATATCTCGAGGCAAGAAGGAAGGTACTTGTAATACCCCGTACTTTAAAGTACTCGAGTGTTACCGCGTGATTTAATTTAATACAAATATATATATATATATATATATATATATATATATATATATATATATATATATAGTACAACCTAAAAATATACTATGAAATGATACTTACATAATTTATAAATATTTGAAGTTTCATGTTAAAGGGATATGTAACTATAATCCATATCTTATGCATATACTTACAATATCATTAGTATAAATTACAAACTATAGATTTTGCAATACATAAAAATAAAATATATGTATATATATACATACATTAATCTATGCTTACTGACATTCATATAATTTTCATGTATTAACAATTTGTGATAATATAAATTATATATGACAAAATATATAAGGAAAATAATTTCTAATAATAATTATTATTATTATAACAGTAAATAATATTATTAAATGTAGTATAACATAATATTTAGTGTCATAAAATCAGAACAGGCTATATATCCCTAACTTGACCCTTGGGTCTTAGCTTAAATAGTCCCTTGGGCCTTTCCAACCGTTGACGTTAAATTTCAGGGTGATCCACCTGTCGAGTCGACATAATCAACACTAAAGGACATTATAACCATTAGTACAACCCACCTAAGCCTTGGATCTGCCTCATCATTGGGTGAATGCTTTGGTAAGGCCAACAAAACTTGATGAACGGCATGGATCTGTGAGATCATCATGGTGGACCCCACTTTGGGGTTGTGCATGTGCACAGATCACGTGCAGTTGCGGTGCACCCAATCTCCAAAACAGTCAGACGAGTGCTAACCCGCACTCGTCCGAAAATGGGAAGGTTTCTCGCTCGTGACCGTTTAAACCGGTGTGTGTTTTCTACGTCCTGATTGATCGGGTTGTGGCCCACCTCCATTACCCAATTAAATGATCCAAACCGTCCATATTTTAGAGGACCCTAGGACGACCAGAACCTGCCCACTCTCGTCCATTGGACCTCACAGCCGCATGCACAATCTCAGCCAAAATTGGGCTGTGTGTGGGTGTTTTGCCAAAAATGGAAACCACCAGCTAGGCGATCCGCATGAGATGGGATCCTCCAATCCTAGCCCTTTTATTTCATCATATCTCAACCGTTTGTCTAGGAAAATCTCAGTCATCCGTTGGTTTAAGGCGTTCAAGCAGAACCAGTAGTCGGTGGCAGTTTCTGCCCACTATTTTTTAAGGCGGTTTCGGGTAGATTCAATCCTCACCGTCGGCTCACATCCAACAGCCTAGAGAAGCTAGGTCTTTCTACAAGTAGAGAGAAAACATCTCTTCTCAGATCCTTCTTAAAACCACCACTAAACCAGCCGTCTTCTTCTTCGCTTGAACCCACCCCTCAAGCCTCATCTAAACTTCAAAACTGCACATCGGTAAGCTCACTGGAGCTTAACCAGACCATCCACTAGAGCCTGTTCGAAGAAAGGCATCATGTGGAAGGAAACACCATTAATGGCGGTCTTCTTCTCCACTGCTGTTGGCACGTTTCTGAGCACGATCGGCTTGTATATTGAGTCTAAAGATGGCTAGATGCAGCAGTGATAAAAAGAGTTGAAGGAAGAAGGAAGAGAGAGTGTGAGAGAAGGAAAGTAGAAGAAGAAGGAAGAAAACGGCATTGTTGTTGTTGCTGCTGCACTCCACCGAGTCGGCCCTGTCTGCTCGAGTCATTCAGAGTCAGGGACTCTGTGAGAGAAAGAAGGAGTGATTGGTGGTGGGTCATATACATTTGTTGCACCCACCATCCCCAAAATCCTGGTCAGCCGATGCAGCAGCGCTGTGAAGCAAACCAGGCATGGAATCCGGGGGCGTTGATTGTTCCTTCGACACTTCAGGTAATTATCGGCCTCAGTGGCCTTCGGCGAAATGTCACAAGGTTCTTGAGTCTGCCATCTGCAGTCCCTTTGATTTTCTTGCTGGTTTGAGTTGTGACCAGGGCCGAAAATGGCCCTCAGTCGAGCCTCAATTAGGCTATGAGATGGACTGAGACCATCTTTCACTTGGGCCATAGGCTGGGCTGAGAGTCAGCCCTGGAAATGGGCCGAGATCAGTCCTAGAAACGGGCTGAAATCAGCCCCAAATCCAGGCCATTGAAACCACAGTGGGCCACACCACCATGAATCTGTGAGAGAAAGAAGGAGTGATTGGTGGTGGGTCATATACATTTGTTGCACCCACCATCCCCAAAATCCTGGCCGGCCGATGCAGCAGCGATGTGAAGCAAACCAGGCATGGAATCCGAGGGCGTTGATCGTTCCTTCAACACTTCAGGTAATCATCGGCCTCAGTGGCCTTCGGCGAAATGTCACAAGGTTCTTGAGTCTGCCATCTGCAGTCCCTTTGATTTTCTTGCTGGTTTAAGTCGTGACCAGGGCCGAAAATGGCCCTCAGTCGAGCCTCAGTTAGGCTATGAGATGGACTGAGACCATCTTTCACTTGGGCCATAGGCTGGGCTGAGAGTCAGCCCTGGAAATGGGCAGAGACCAGTCCTAGAAACGGGCTGAAATCAGCCCCAAATCCAGGCCATTGAAACCACAGTGGGCCACACCACCATGAATCTCATGGGCCGCTGGATGCAAATCTCAGTGGGTTGCATCACAGGCGCATGGCCCAGCCCTTGAAATCGTGTAATGGGCCTCACCTTTAGATAGGTGGGCCACATTCCAGCTAGCCCAGCTGGATTGTGGGCTGCATACGGGTCACGTGGTTGGGCCAGGAATGGTCCAGCCCAGCCACTCGAAGTTGGCCTAGATTGGCCTTTATTAGGGCCATTGATTTGGGCCAAGGGTAGCTACTAATTTGGGCCATGTGATGGGCCAAAATCAGCCCAAGTCTAGGCCAAAATCGGGCCAAAATCGCATGTTGGGCCTGGATTAGGCCCAGCCTTAGTTCGGGCCCAATTTGCATAAGTTGAGCCCAAGTTCATAGGCCCATTTAGTGGTGGTAATCCATTAGTAGGATAATTTGCTAGAACTAGCGATTATGGATACTTGGTACTAACGGTTAGAATTATGATTAGTAGATTATTGATCTTAAATTGGTGTTGATGGTATTAACCAATAATTGTGACTTATCATTACTCCATTGCTAGTATCATTTTAAACTAATTATAGGGATTTGATTTCAAAACTCTAAGCCAAAGCTTAAAGTTAGATTAGTGGATAAAGCCCCGAATCTAAGTAACCTAAACCATAAATTACAATCCTAATTGATGAGTTATTCTCTATGACATCACTACAGGTTCCTTTACTATGTTATTACTATTATAAGTCACTGTTAGTATCATAACTCGTGGGTTGTTAGATAATTTAATATAATATTAGCTGTTATAATATTCTCAAAATTAATGACTAATTTATTTATTAATTTTACTCAATTATTACTCTCATTGACAATATCATTAATGGTCACACCAATTAGAGTCCAAATTCCATAATCAAATTCTAGAATCTAAGTTTAGGACCAAACCCTAGGGTGAAAATCCTAATTCTACACTAAAATCCTAAAAGATAACCCTAAGCTATGATCTTAAACCCTAGGTAGTATGCAGAACTTGGATCTAATGGTACATCCTGATTCATGGTAGGAATTGATTTTAAGGGAATGCGCACTCCCTAGCGATGCTGGTATGCGATGCAAACTATGAGGTGATGATTTTTCCCCTCGAGCTTTCCATCTTCTCATTAGTTTAAGTTATAGTTTTTATTTAAATTTATAATTAATATCTCTCTCTTATAATCACATGTGTTAGCTGGTGGAAATTGAATTGTTATATTGCTTGCTTAATGTTTACCTTGCATATTTATTCATGCTTGTGGATTATTTATGGATTTCTTATGGAACTTAAACTGGTACATCATTGGAAAACCCCCACCTATATATGTACACTCATACTTGGGATGTAACCCTACTAGTTATGATTATAATGGGCCTTCGGTTTAGTGGTTATTGAATGGTGTTTTAAATTGACCATTGATGTGAGTCTACCATCTAGGGTTGTTGTGTTAAGTGGTTTTCAAGGATGGTCTTTATCGCATGGTTTTAATAATCGCCCTATATGGCTTAGTCTATAAATTCACCCTATGTGGCTCAGTTTTGACATTCGCCCCATGTGGCTCAGTTTGGACATTTGCCCTATGTGGCTCGGTTTTGGTATTTGCCCTATGTGGTTCGATGTACCATTTCTATACAACCATGCGATGGTAAGCCCCATATACCATAATATGATTGGCCACTAGTCGACGGGTTTCCATTAAACATCCTAAGATGATAGCCTCATGGGCCTGGGATGGTAGTCATGGGATACTATGCCCAATCCGTCGGCCTACGCTAGGTCATGTGCTCCCCGTAGTGACCGTGAGCTTATTTAAATTAGTTGGTTGTAAATGGACTAATAATGACTTGACTAATCATGCATATATAGCACAGACCAGCATCTATTGCTATCGTACGTGGGCTACGTATTATTTCCGACTTGATGATGTTTCCCAGGTTCGATAATTGCATGGGCGGCGGCCCACTGTCCGCACGGATGAGCATCCCTGGGGTGTGAACGCATTCCATGCATTCATGCACTTAATAAGACTGCATTTACTCTGTTTTGGTTGTCTGGATGTTTTATACTATTTCTTACCTAATGCGGCGGTGTGTAATCTTGAGGGGAGTTCACACTGAGTTAGCCACTCATCCATCAAATATATAACCGTACAGGTAGCACAGGTGGCCCTTATGATGTTCACATTCATATTGGTGAGGAGCAGGCTATGGTTGACAAGCTTGCCTGATTATATTTGCTAAGGGCTGCTACAGGATTTCACAGCTCAAGATTGTTGCAAATTTACTTTGTTTCTCATGCAATGTTATTTCATTTTGTATTCGTAAGAATGGAGACATTGGTTTGTATAAGTCATTATGGGCACTCTCTTGTATATTCTAAATGATAATGAAATTTTCCTTTATACTTACTTGTCCATTATACACTCACCTGCTTACTCTGATAAAAGAGAAAAAAAAATATATATTTGATCATCCTTTAAGGTTAACACTCGGGTTTTTGAGAAACGGGTAATATACTCGGGTCCTGAAGATTCGGGGCGTTACGGTACTTTATATGTGACTTCAGGATCGTATTGTTCACTCGCAGTCGCATCAATTGGAGTGAATGAGCAGTTATGGCATCAGAGGTTGGGATATATGAGTGAGAAGGGGATGAAAGTGCTATTGTCGAAAGGGAAGCTACCAGGGTTGAAGTCTATTGACTTGGAATTCTGCGAGGACTGCGTGTATGGCAAGCAGAAAAAAGTAAGTTTCAAGAAGACGGGACGCGCTCCAAAGACGCATCTGTTGGAGCTTGTACACACTGATGTGTGGGGACCGGCACAAGTATCATCTCTTGGTAACTCATGTTATTTTGTTACTTTTATTGATGATACTAGTAGAAAACTGTGGGTCTATTTCTTAAAACATAAACTGATATATTTGATGTATTTAAGAAGTGGAAAGTTATAGTAGAAAATGAGACAGGTAAAACAGTAAAGTGTCTCAGATCTTACAATGGGGGAGAGTATTGTAACAAGAGGTTTGAGAAGTATTGTGCAGCAAATGGAATCAAACATCAGAAAATGATTTCAGGGACACCGCAGTAGAATGATGTGGCTGAGCACATTAACAGGACCATTCTTGAACGCGCCAGGAGCATGAGGTTACACCAGAAGAAATGTGGACTGGGAAAGAAGTGAACCTTGCACATCTCAGAGTGTTTGGTTGCACTTCATATGTTCACATTGATGCAAAGCATAGAAACAAGTTGGATGCGAAGTCTAGGAGGTGCACGTTTATAGGCTACGGGCAGCATGATTTTGACTACAGGTTTTGGGAAGCAGAAAACAGAAAAATCATCAGAAGTAAGGACGTAATCTTCAATGAAAAAGTGATGCATAAGGACAATGTGCAAGAAAATAAGGCCGAGGAAAAGGAATTCGTTGTGTTGGAAGAGTTATCAGACACGGGTGTTACAGCGCCATAGGATGATCATGCACAGGAGCATTATGAGGCAGAGCCACATACACCGGTTGTGAGGAGGTCTACTCGGAATAGGAGGTCCACGGTCCGATACTCACCCTCCTTACATTATCTACTGCTGACAGATAATGGTGAGCCAGAGTGTTTTGAAGAGGCATTACAGTCAGATACACGGGTTAAGTGGGAGCAGGCCATGGATGATGAGATGGACTCTCTTGAGTCTAATCATACATGGGAGTTAGTCACTCTACCTAAAGATAAGAAAGCTCTTCATAACAAGTGGGTTTACAGACTGAAGGAGGAGCACAATGGTTCAAAACGATACAAGGCTAGATTGGTTGTAAAATGGTTTCAACAAAAGGCAGGTATCAATTTCACTGAAATCTTTTCACCTGTGGTGAAAATGTCTACGATTCGCATAGTCTTAAGTATAGTGGCTACAAAGGACTTACATCTAGAGCAGTTAGATGTTAAGATAGTCTTTCTTCATGAGGACCTTGAAGAAGAGATATATATGCATCAGCCGACAGGATATGTGGCACCAGGAAAAGAGAACAAGGTGTGCAGACTGAAAAAGAGTCTATATGGCCTGAAGTAGACCCCGAGGCAGTGGTACAAGAAGTTCGACAGTTTCATATCGGGAAACGGTTTTAAGAGATGTCATGCAGACCACTGTTGTTATTTGAAGAAGTTTGATACATCATACATCATCCTTCTTCTGTACGTTGATGATATACTTGTGGCCAGTTCAAGCATGAAGGACATTTCAGATCTTAAAAGACAATCGTCTAGAGAATTTGCCATGAAGGATTTAGGAGCTACAAAATAAATTTTAGGCATGAGGATAAAGCGTGATAGGGAAAATAAAAAACTAGTTTTATCACAAGCAGAGTACATAGCCAAGGTACTTGATCGATTCAATATGGGAGGTGCTAAGCCGGTTAGCACTCCATTAGCCAACCACTTCAAGCTATCTAAGGAGCAAGGTGTAAAGACGCAGGAGGAACGAGACCACATGGCTAAAGTCTCATACGCGTCAGCGATAGGGAGTCTCATATATGCTATGGTAAGCACGAGGCCAGACATTGCTCAAGCAGTGGGAGTTGTTAGCAGGTTCATGAACAACCCCAGGAAGGAACATTGGAAAGTTGTGAAGTGGATCCTTAAATACTTGGTAGGTACTAAGGATGTAGGGTTGTGTTATGGTAGATCGGAAATCAAGTTACAAGACTACGTGGATTCAGATTTGGCAGGAGATATTGACAGCAGAAGAAGCACTAAAGGTTATGTTTTTACTCTGGGTAGTGCTGCAGTCAGTTGGGTCTCTCAGTTACAGAAGATAGTATCTATCAGTACGACAGAAGCAAAATATGTTGCGGCTACAGAAGCATGCAAGGAGATGGTGTGGATGCAAGGTTTTATGGAATAATTGGGTAAGAAGCAAGCAGATTGCAAGCTGTACAGTGACAATCAGAGTGCAATACACTTGGCTAAGAATTCAGCCTTTCATTCAAGGACCAAGCATATTGCCATCAGATATCACTTCATACGTTCGTTACTGGAAGATGGATCGATTGCTCTAGAGAAGATTCATACAAGTGAGAATCCTGCGGATATGTCAACCAAAGCGGTCACACGGGAGAAGCTGAAGCTTTGTTCAGCTTTGATTGGTCTTTAGGCTTGAAGACGGGGAGGTGGTGCACTCTGGATGAAGAAGACAAAGGTTTAAGACGATGTGTCTCCAAGTGGGAGATTGTTAAGATGTGGAGCCACATCTAGGACCGTCTTCGACCGGTCATGCTCGACCGGTCGTAGGGTCCGACTCAAAGTACAGTGAGCACTGTTTTTTATCCCGAAGTGCTCGACCGATCGTGGCCCATTCACGACCGGTCGTGGGGTCCTCTCAACTGGTCGTGCAGGTCACACGACCAGTTGAGGTTACGCAGATTCGTTCAGCGATTTTGCACGGATTTCGTGTCGCAAGTCCTTTCGCAACTGGGATGCGGAAAGGGGAGTTGTTTAAACTATATATAGGTATTCCTAGGGTTTTTTCTATGTGGATTAATGTATTGGAATATTGGAAAAATAATTCTAAGGTATGGGCAAAAGGTTTTCTATGTTCTTCCAAGGGAGAGGTTAGTATATTGTCTTGTAATCTTTGTTCTTCATGGTGGAAGTTTGCATCCGTGGTTTTTTACCATAGTTTGGGGTTTTTCCACGTATATCTTGTCTTGTGGTTTGTTTGGATTGCTTTGATCTGTTTCTAGTTTATATATCTTTCTGTTTATCGTTTATGGGTGAGGCCTGAGATTGGATCTAGGCTCACTGCGTTGTTGGCGTGCTGCGCAACAGGTCCAACAGTTAAGGAGGTCCCTCTATTAGATGAAAATTTCATGCAACTAGCTGTGTATGGGCACGCTATCGTGTGGATAGCATCTAAACCATTCAAGATTGTGGCCTTACGGTAAAAATGGGACACCCCCCAAAATCAGGCCTATCATTTTTTTAGGTGCCTATTTTTTGAAGTGTCCCATTTTCAGCTGCATAGGTTAGATGCCTAGCACAGCTAGTTGCACAGAATTCTTCCTGTAAATTGGGTCTGATCAATTATATGGATTACATCCATGCCGTTCATCTATTTTCTCATATCATTTTAGGATACAATTCAAAAAATAAGTCAAATCCAAAGCTCAAGTGAACCACACCATAGGAAGAAGCATTAATAATGACACCCATCGTTGAAATCTTTCTGGGACTACTGTAATGTATTTTCAGTTCGTAAGGTCGTATAGGCATGAATGAAGGGAAAACATTTTTTTCAGTTCATAAGGTCGTATAGGCATGAATGAAGGGAAAACACAAATATAACTTGATCCAAAACTCACGCGCCTTCCAAAAAGTTATAATGGTGGGTGTTCAGTCCACAATGTGTGGTCCACTTGAGCCTTGGAGTGGGCTGATACCCTAAAATAATATCGAAAAATTATATAGACAGCGCAGATAAAAACTATACACCACAGTGGGCCCACATAGCTGTGCTTATATAAATTATTGTCCAATCATGCGCGGATCTGCTTCCATGTGTGTTCTTTTTTATAATTTAAAATAAAAATAAAAAATAAAAATTGATGAAGCCATGGATGCATTTTGCTGTTTTTGAGTGTTGTGTATTAATTTTCAAGACGGACCACATCTATTTGATAGGGTGAACATCATAAAAATTATCATGGGGTCCCACAAATTTCCACTTTATCACTTGCTAGAAAAAAATATATAACAGCGCATTCGGTTGGTAAAGACATTTGATATAATTATAATTTCGGACGAATTTTGCAATAAAAATTCCAATTGTTTATTAAATTGCCTAACTTTTTGGATTTTTACCGCAAAATTCCTGTTCCTCGTGAGTTTTTTCTTTTTCTTTTTTTTTTAATGTTTTTTCTTCCAAATAATGCGTAGATAGCTGGAAATTCCGAAAAGATGCTTTTTGAGAGGAAATTATCAAAATACTCTCATTTTTTGTATTGTTTTAAAAGTATCTAAGTTTAGAATTGTGAGGCCCGTGGTATGCTCATCATATCCATCCTCTCTACCAACCAAATATCAGATCGGCCACACTTGAATTTAGATGTTTTTAAGTGGTGTATGCTAGTATTATGATTTGGCCCACCTCATGATTGAACCGTTATATCTGGGGTGTTAGACCTATACCATCTACAGCCTACAATTCTCGGTTCTCAACTTTAAAAATAAATAATAAAAATAAAAACATTTATGTAATTTCTCCCTTTAAAAAGTACAATAATATTGGAATGTTGGTTCTTCCAAGCGCTATTTGGTAAAATCCAAGGCGGAATTTTGTGGTTAAAATTTTTAAATTATTTTTCACTCATCAACTAAAATAAAATCATTTTTTAAAATGTGTGTTTACAAAACATGCGTATTTTTGTATAAAAGCATTTTCAATAAACAATTTGATGTAGAGCGGGTCGCGGACAATTTCACGGCCAAGATGGATCAGAAAAGGCCCGGTTGACAATAGAAGTGATTCGGACCGTCGGACCTTAGATCCGGCGTATCTCGCAATCTAGAATGAGCTATCTTACGTAAAATATATGATTTTGGAGTAGAACGAGCTACTTTAGCCAAACAACTCTGTTGTGCTAGGTTGCGACCTCCGGAATTGCGAAAAACTCCTAGATTAACGGTCGTTTCTCTATTTTAATTTCGTTTTTACTATAAATAGTAAGTTTTAGTTTGATTATAACTCTTTATCCGTTGGCCTTTAGAAGTTGTGCCCAACGTGAAAAGAGCTCAGAATAATTAGGAGAACGATTTGGTGAAGCCAAATAGGACACTTACTATTTTTGGCCGAAAACCTTTCGCACTAGTAGACATTACGACCGTCTATAAATAGTAAGTTTACCATTTATAGTAAGTTGCAAATTCTAGGAATTTTAGTTGTAGTTTGATTCTGATTTCTTTCTCATTGCTTGGTACTCCTATTTAAAGGGTTGTGAACTCGTTTTTATTCATTCATTAATCAAATTCGAATTTATTAGAAATTATATTTATTTTCTGCTTTCTTTTCTTATGGATTCAAGAAGTCTCTGTGAGGAATCCAAAGAAGTTTCGTGGATTCAAAATAGTTATCCTCTTGAGGTAGACAGCACTCGACCTCAAGCGCATCCTCCCCTGCGTCACAATTACAAATAATTATTTATTGAGAAATAATTCAACACTTGTTCGAAAGTAATCCTGTGGACCCCAACGCTGTTGGACTGTTTCTCATTTTGTCGGTCCATGATATTGGCAAGCAAGGATATGAATTCAATATTTTCTTTATGGCCTATATATAAAGTAGGGCCCACAATTTGGATGGTTTACATTCTCTTACGTGCATTGCGGGTATTCACAGCTGTCACGTAAATGTGAATAAACCATCACTCGGGGTAATGACAAATGAGAAAGTTATAAAACAAACTCTCTCTCTCTCTCTCTCTCTCTCTCTCAACTACGCATTGGTTGGTTTTACTGTACACGTGGCAAACGTGTATACGATCCTCACCATCGTCAGGTAGGCTAAATCTTTCATGGGCCATACCCAAAATATGGTACCCATCTGGCAATCCTGACCACTCAATGGGGGGACTTTTAGGGAAAGAAAAACGCCATACCTCATTTTTCCAAAACAATCCTCCAATCCAATGTTGTTCGATTAATGTGAATTTTATGATTTGGCCCATCCAGTGGAGGCCTACCTGATGATCGGTTTGGATCTCATTCAAGATTGCAAGATGTGTGATATATAAAAACCAGTTCCTTTATACAAACCGTCCATAAGGTAGAGAATATATCCAAACCGTCCATAAGGTGGACCCTTCAATTTAACTCTTACAAAAGAAAATCAATCCGATCCGAAACATAGGTGGGTCACACCACAGGGAGTAGTTGGGAATGAGAACACCCACAATTAAAACATTGCAGATTGTGTGTGGCGCCGACCGTGTTTTTTATATGTCATTCAATCCATTCATAACATGTTTCCCGACATCATGAATAGACATGCGAAAAATCAATCCATTTCAAAATTCAGGTGGGTCATACTACCTGATTGCAGCCGTTTAAGGCATGATTTTTCATGCTGTGTCCCACCTGAGTTTTTTTTATTGACATGATATTTTTGGCGTCTAAGTAACATGAAAAGGTGCACATGATGGACGGATTGGATGTCATACACACACCAACGTGTGGCTCACACTGTATTTTAGAATAATCTTATTATGGAAACTGTGTAGAGAAAGAGAAGGAACCGGCTTCTTCCTCTAACATGCAATCTTGATTATGCATAGAACTCCATGCATGCGGTGCCAATGACTGGGTGATCTAAACCGTTGATCTGATGGGTTCTAGACGGGATACCCAAGAAATCTTGTAGATTAAAAGATCCCAGTGGCCATATTCAATCGGAGGGTTGCTATCTTGTGTTCAAGATTCCAGAGAATCCATCATTCAAGGGTTCATAAGATCAATGGTTTTGATCAGTTAAACATGGGCCGAAAATGCAGGGAACCGTAGGCATTGTAAAACCGTACAATTGCCAATTTCGTGCCTGCACTCCATGTAATTGTGAACACGTGGGTTACATCGGAACCATCAATTTTGAAATTCAAATAGTGAATGGGCCATGATCTAAAAATCACACTGTTTGGACGATTCTAGCCCTTTAATAGTTGAGTGGGTGGCATACAAATCGGCTCTCATTAAGTGAGGAAATGCTCATTTGTTAGATGGTTAAGATAGTCCAAACAAAGCGAAACATGGTTAATTAGGGGCAATCAACAGCTGACCCACATGATGAGTGGTTCGGATCACCACCACATGCCACGTTTGTGGCGACAAAATGCCGTGCTTTCAAAGGCCACGTCCCCATCCCAACATCACCCAGCTAGGTGGTGTTGGGGTCACCCAGTCCCAATTCGACAAGGGCGCCGGCTCGTAGACTGACGCCGTTTGGCTGGCGACCGCAACACCAGCCAGCTAGCTAGTGTCAAAGCTATGTTGTCCTTATGATGATGTATACGTCTTATGTATGCCTTCGGACTATTTTTGCCAGCTCATTTTAAGGTATTAGCCCAAAATCATAGCATATCCAAAGCTCAAGTAAGCCACACCACATAAAATAGGGGTAATCACGTCTGCCATTAAAACCTTTCACACTTATTTTTATTTGTCATCCAATCTATTCATAAGTAAGCCACACCACATAAAATAGGGGTAATCACGTCTGCCATTAAAACCTTTCACACTTATTTTTATTTGTCATCCAATCTATTCATAAGGTCACACGGACTTGAACGAAGGAAGACAAATAATATCATCTCTTTCTCATGGTGCAGTACAATTTGAGCTTTGGGTCTATTTTATTTACCAGCTCATGGCCTAAGATGGAATGATAAAATGGATAGACAACTATTGGGGGGCCTTGCACAAAACCTTAGGATCTAGCCCTCCAGAACAAACCAGAATTATGGATAATAAAGCAATGAAATAAATCAAAGCATCAATCACACACCACACAAGAGATTTTTACGTGGAAAACCCTCAAAGAGGTAAAAACCACGGGACCTCGTCCAGATCAACAATCCACTATGAAGTAGAACGTTTACAACCTTCTTCACTCACGCAGGAGTGGATAAACAATAAGAAAAATAGAGAAAACGGAGAGATCTAACCGATTACAAGGACATAGAAGCGTTGAGATGTAGATTGCAAAGTAGAGAACCTCGACGAGCAGAACCTCCCTTCTATAAGCTTCCTCTCTCTCTTTCTCCCTCTCTCTCACCTTTGATATCCCTAAACCCTTTAGCAAATTCCTTGCAAAGCTTTAGGAAACCCTCTTGCTATTTTGTGATGCCTAGAAAAACCCTAGGCAACCCCTTTTATAGTTTTGGGAAACTCATTTCCGCATCCTAGTTGCGAAAGGACTCAAATCCGCAGTTTCGCGCAAAATCGCGGAACAAACTGCGTAACCTACGACTAGTCCTGGAAATTCCAGGACTAGTCTTAGCCTCCTACGACTGGTCATAGCTCACATACGACCGGTCGTGGGTCACCTACGACCGGTCGAGAACCCCGGAGAAAAATAGTCCGAACTCGCTGGACTTTGAGTCGAGCTACGACTCGACTCCCACGACTGGTCGTACCAGCCCTCGACCAGTCGAGCAGGGCTCACGACTGGTCGAGCACGGGGCAAAAAACCCCATCAAATCTCCCCCTTTTTTACCCGGGAGGGATCCACCTTCTTCAAGCCAGTCAGGTTTCTACAAACCTCAAACTTGCCTTTGAGCAAAGCCTTGGTTATCATGTCTGACCCATTATCGTCCGTGTGGACCTTCTCAAGCTGTA
This sequence comes from Magnolia officinalis, assembly GCA_021015155.1. Taxonomy (NCBI): domain Eukaryota; kingdom Viridiplantae; phylum Streptophyta; class Magnoliopsida; order Magnoliales; family Magnoliaceae; genus Magnolia; species Magnolia officinalis. The sequence goes on along the minus strand of JAJHSJ010000016.1, from coordinate 62,281,283 downwards.
ACACCTTTTGTTCCAAAGTATCCTTGATCCAGTGATACCGAATCTCTATGTGCTTCGACTTGGAATGCTGACTTGGATTCTTGGTCAAGTGTATAGCACTCTGACATCGCAATAGACCACGTGCTCCTCCTGCTTCAGGCTAAGTTCCTATAGGAACCTCTTCATCCAAAGCATCTCTTTACATGCCTCTGTGACTGCAATATACTCAGCCTCTGTTGTCGACAATGCTACGACCTTCTGTAGCTTGTTCTGCCAAGAAACCGCTCCCCCTGCAAACGTGAACATGAACCCCAATGTAGACTTCCTGGAGTCTATGTCACCTGCCATATCTACATCTGTGTAGCCCTCTAACACAGGTTTACCGTCACCATAGCATAGGCTCAACCTGGATGAGCCTCTTAGATACCTCAGTATCCACTTTACCGCTGCCCAATGCTCTTTGTCAGGATTAGCAAGATACCGGCTGACAACACCAACTGCATATGCTATGTCTGGGCGTGTACACACCATAGCATACATCAAACTTCCTACAGCTGACGCGTAGGGTATCTTCTGCATCTCTTCCACCTCTTCCTTCGTCTTGGGACACTGCCTGTCGCTCAATCTGAAGTGACCATCCAGTGGAGTACTGATCGGCTTCGCTGCATTCATATTGAATCGCTCTAGGACTTTCTCAATATACCGCTCTTGTGACAGCCAAAGCTTCCTGCTGCTTCTGTCACGGGTTATCTCCATTCCTAGGATCTGTCTAGCCGGGCCCAAGTCTTTCATCGCAAAAGACTTGCCCAACTCCTGTTTCAGCCTGTCAATCTTCTTGATGTCTTTTCCCATGATGAGCATGTCATCAACATATAACAGCAGAACTAAGAAATCACCGTCTGAGAACTTACGCGTGAACACACAGTGGTCCGACTCCGTTCTGTCATACCCACGTTGTAACATGAACGAATCGAACTTCTTGTACCATTGCCGTGGAGCTTGTTTCAGCCCATACAAGCTCTTCCTCAGCCTACACACCATATGCTCCTTGCCTTTAACTTCAACCCCTCTGGTTGGCATGTAGATCTCTTCTTCCAGGTCACCATGGAGAAGACAGTTTTAACATCTAACTGCTCTATCTCCAGATCCATGCTAGCCGCCAACCCAAGCAACACCCGTATGGATGTCATCTTCACCACTGGTGAGAATATCTCCTCGAAGTCTATGCCTTTCCTCTGACCAAACCCTTTCACCACAAGTCTGGCCTTGAACCTCGTCTGTGAATTCTTCTGCTCAATCTTCTTTCTGAACACCCACTTGTTGCTCAGGGCTTTCTTGCCCTTAGGCAGTTTCACCATGTCATAGGTGTGATTGTTATGCAAGGATTCCATCTCCTCTTGCATAGCTTTCAACTACTCCTCCTTATGCTCGTCGGCTAGGGCCTCAGAATAATCTTCCGGCTCTCCCCCATCGGTTAGCATAATGTACTCATGCGGCGAGTACCTCTTGGACGGCTATCTGTCCCTAGATGACCTCCTCACCTGTGGCTCAACAGGTGGATCAAGTGGGGGCTGCTCCCCTGGTCCATCTTCTGAAGGAACTCCCTCGTCCTCTGCACCTTGCTGTACTCCCCCGTCATCAGGCACCACGGGAAGAGTAATCGGATCCATGTCCTCTAACTCACCTGAACTAGGCTGGTTCTTCTCTGGCTTACCAATGTCTTCGATACACTGATCTTCAAAGAAAACCACATCTCTGCTCCTGACGAGCTTCTTCTCGGTCGGATCCCATAACCTGTAACCGAATTTTTCATCACCGTACCCTAAGAACACACACTGCCTGATCTTCATATCGAGCTTGGACCTCTCGTCCTTTGGTACGTGAACGGATGCCCTGCATCCAAACACCCTGAGATGACTGTACGATGGATCATGTCCAGTCCACACCTTCTCAGGCACTTCTCCATTCAACGGGGCTGATGAAGACCTGTTTATCAAATACACCACCGTGCACATTGCTTCTCCCCAGAATGTCTTGGGCAACTTCGCATGGGATAATATGCATCTGATTCTCTCAACAATGGTGCGATTCATTCGCTCAGCTACACCATTATGCTGGAGGGTCTTAGGAACCGTCTGTTCATGCCGTATACCCTGGGACTTGCAGTACTCGTGAAAGTCGCCAATGTATTCACCACCATTGTCAGTGCGGATGCACTTCAATTGTCTACCTGTCTCTCTCTCGACCATAGCATGAAACAATTTAAACACACCAAAGACCTCGTCCTTAGATTTCAAAGCATAAACCCAAACCCTCCTAAATGCATCATCTATAAAAGTAACAAAATACAATGCCCCACCCAAGGTTTTTGTCCTCATAGGACCACAAACATCAGAATAAACCAAATCTAATGCATGCACTTTATTAACATGAGAAGCAGTTTTAACGAATGAAACTCTATGATGTTTCCCTGATAAACAATCAAGACAGGTTTTTAAGAGGCATACCTGTCACGTCTGGAAGGAGCTGCTTCTTTGCTAGTACCTGAAGCCCTTTTTCACTCATGTGGCCTAGACGCCTGTACCACATGTCAATAGCTGAATCTTCCACTGCGTTCAACCCACCCTTGCATACACTGACACTTGCCTTGTACAGGTTGCAACACTTCTTTCCTCTAGCCACGATCAATGAACCATTGATGAGCTTCCATCGCCCACCAGCAAACCGGCTTTCATAGCCATCATCATCCAACCTTTCCGTCGACATCAAGTTGAGGCAAAGGTCTGGGATATGCCTCACATCCCTGAGAACCAATGTGCAGCCCACATTAGTTTTCACACAAATATCACCAACTCCCACGATCTTTGATACGCCAGAATTTCTCATCCTCACGGTCCCTAAGTCGCCTGACTTGTAGCTTGTGAAGAAGTCCCTGTGCGGAGTCGCATGAAAAAAAGCTCTCGAGTCAATCACCCAATCGGTGTCCTGACTCGTATCTGTGAGACACACATCATGATCTGCTGAAAGAATAATAACAACGTTGCCATCTGAAGCGACCGCAGTGGAATCTGATTCATCTTCCTTCCCTTTTCCTTTCTTGTCGTTCTTACGACATTCATGCTTATAGTGGCCCTTCTTGCCATAATTCCAGCATTCAACATCTTTTCTTTTGCTCGACTTGCCTCTTAATTTATCTCGGGCCTTCCCGCCCTTCCCGTTCTTTCCTCTCCCCCGTTCCTGCGTCACAAGAGCCTCTTGCTGAGTAGACCCCTGAGACTTCCTCCTTGTCTCTTCATTAAAGAGACAGCTAGTTACCTGTTACATGGATATCTTTCCGTCTAGCGCGGAGTTACTTAGAGACACCACCAATGTCTCCCAACTGTCAGGCAATGAACTAAGCAATAGTAAAGCCTGCAATTCATCATCCAGGACCATCTTCATAGAGGTGAGTTGGTTCACTATATTGCTGACCTCATTCATGTGCTCGGCCACAGAACCACCATCCTTGAACTTGAGATTCACGTCGCCTTATCAGAAATATCTTATATTACCCCGGCTGTCTTCCTCTCATACAGCCCTTGTAATTTTAGCCATAGGCTTTCGGCTGAGGTTTCCGTAGACACATGGTGGAACACAGAATCATCCAACCATTGTCTAATAAACCCCACCGCCTTTCGGTCCATCTTCTTCCTATCATCATCAGTCATATCCTTGGATTTTGCTGATATGCCTGAGATTGGAGAATATAGGTCCTTGCAATAAAGCAAGTCCTCCATCTTAGCCTTCCATATGGTCCAGTTAGAACCATTGAGGCTGATCATCCTTGGGCCACCTTCCATAATTCAAAACCGATCCTACCCGTTCAATGAACTTAGCTTTGATACCACTTTGTTGGGGGGCCTTGCACAAAACCTTAGGATCTAGCCCTCCAGAACAAACCAGAATTATGGATAATAAAGCAATGAAATAAATCAAAGCATCAATCACACACCACACAAGAGATTTTTACGTGGAAAACCCTCAAAGAGGTAAAAACCACGGGACCTCGTCCAGATCAACAATCCACTATGAAGTAGAACGTTTACAACCTTCTTCACTCACGCAGGAGTGGATAAACAATAAGAGAAATAGAGAAAACGGAGAGATCTAACCGATTAAGAGGACATAGAAGCGCTGAGATGTAGATTGCAAAGTAGAGAACCTCGACGAGCAGAACCTCCCTTCTATAAGCTTCCTCTCTCTCTTTCTCTCTCTCTCTCACCTTTGATATCCCTAAACCCTTTAGCAAATCCCTTGCAAAGCTTTAGGAAACCCTCTTGCTATTTTGTGATGCCTAGAAAAACCCTAGGCAACCTCTTTTATAGTTTTGGAAAACTCCTTTCCGCATCCCAGTTGCGAAAGGACTCAAATCCGCAGTTTCGCGCAAAATCGCGGAACAAGCTGCGTAACCTACGACTAGTCTTGAAAATTCCAGGACTGGTCTTAGCCTCCTACGACTGGTCGTAGCTCACCTACGACTGGTCGTGGGTCACCTACGACCGGTCGAGAATCCCAGAGAAAAATAGTCCGAACTCGTTGGACTTTGAGTCGAGCTACGACTCGACTCCCACGACTGGTCGTACCAGCCCTCGACCGGTCGAGCAGGGCTCACGACTGGTCGAGCACGGGGCAAAAAACCCCATCAACAACATGGATAAAACACATGTATCATAGTAAGGTCCACAAAGCTCCTACACTGGCTAGTTGGCTAGTATTAGGTCACCAGTCAAACTGCATCCCCGGACACTTAAGATTGCTGGTGACATGTAGACTAGATTGCATGGTGACATGTAGACGCCACCCCACCATACTGATGCAATCCATCACTAGGACTGAAAGAGGAGACTCGCATGCTTGTCACTCTTTGATACAATGTAAGGTGTATATGATTTGATTGATTTTATCTTATTTCTTTGGTTGCACAATTCTTTTGGCCCAAAAATTATATTTGGATATTTGGAGTCACCGCTAATCAATTAGGCTTGTTTATGTCTACATTTAGCTGGAATCCATGAACCTATCTTAGAATCAAGGATAGTAAAATTTCCTAACATGAAAAAGAGATTTTATTTTTTTTTATTTAAAAAAAAAAAAAAAAAAAAAAAAAAAAAAAAAAAAATCATAGAATTAACTTACGGTTGCAAAATCTGTATAAAAATCTTGGTTACAGCGGAGGAGAGGGTTAGGTACCCTTTGTGCTACACTTCATGTAGTCCATACGACTACCAAAAGAATTTTAGATTTGCAATAATGTTATATGTCTAACCATACTTTGTATAATCTTATAAGAAGATTAGACAAATAGCTTTGCTATGCGAAATCAACCAACCTTGTACAAATATATAAAATAGGCAGATAAGTAAATAGAAATAAAGGTAACTAAAACGTATAAGATATCATATGGTATCTTGGAATGTATGAGATGATAGCTAAAGGTTAGGTAATATGAGGTCTCAAAGGTCATGACGTTGACGTAGCTCCATTTCATTGGCTGACCCAACAAAGGAGAATTAGGTAGTGGCTGCTAATATGGCAGAATTTAATTGAGGGTTTGCAGCTGTCAAAAGTAAGCCCACACCAACTAGGTTTGAAAGTTGTCATGTACTTGACTGGCCCTACATCTAACTACATATCTTTTAAATCCCACCACATTGAGAGCCAGTACTCAATCCAGCCACGTGACAAACTATCAAGTACGTATTTAACCTGACAACCTTTTGAAAGTTGGATGCCTCCTCTCTCACAAGTGTCCGGCGGGCCACAATATAATAGCACCTATTCACAACTTGATGGAATTCACTGTTATTTTGGCCTCACCAAATCTACTCTCCTTTCAAAAAATATGTTTTGTGTATGTCTATCTCATTCCGTGGCATATGACCCAATTAAATCCTGCCACAGCCTAATATTACTAAAGTCTCTTTCTATATATATATATATATATATATATATATATATATATATATATATGGATGGAAAAGGTACAATGCGCTCGAGCTGACTGTAAGCTCCCGTGAGGTCTAGCTGTGTGGACCCCACCGTGGTGTGTTTCGACCATCAACACTGTGCATTTGATGGGTACCCTTTAAATTATGGGATATCTCAAAAAGCATCGGTATAAGGAACTCAGGTGGGCCATACCATCTAAAATTATGTGAAGACACCGTTAAAACATATAAAAGCACTTGGTGGGGCTCACCTGAATTTTACATGCGCCTGAAACTTGGTCTGAACCCTCATTCAAGTGGGACACACATAATGGATGGGCTGGATTTACAAAATACATCTCCGTGTGCCATCAAAAATGGTTATGAATGTTTTAACGGTGCACGGCCCCTCCCCACTTCTATATGTGGTGTGGACCACAAAAGTCACGGATTGACTTGATTTTTGAGACCTAGGCCCACGATGGAATGGTGCATCTGACTGATGGTGTTGATTTTCGAAATACATCACGGTGGGTCCCACACAGCTCCGCCTCATGGGGCGTTAAAATCAGCGCATTGTACACCCCCCCCCCCCCCCCCCCCCCCCCCCCCCCCCCCCATGTGTGTGTGTGTGTGGGAAATGGTTATATGCTTCGACCTCATTGGAACTTTCTGTGAGGTTGAGCTCTGTGGTCCCCACGATGATGCATGTCAAACATCTACCCCATCAGTTAGATGCACGATTCCATGGTGGGCCTCGGACTTAAAAATCAAGTCAATCCATGACTCCTGTGGGTCACACCACATACAAAAGTTAAGAGGGGTTACCCTCCCAGCCATTAAAACATTCATAATTATTTATTGGGCCCATTGAGATGTGGTTCACAAATCCAGCCCATCCATTATATGTGTCCCACTTGGATGATGGGCCAGATCAAGTTTCAGACGCATTCAAATTTCAGCTGAGCCCCACCAAGTGATTTTATATGTTTTAGGCATGTCTTCACATGATTTTAGATTATATGGCCCACTTGAGCTCCGTATACGGCTGATTTTTGGGATATCCCATAAATTAAAGGGGACCCATCAAATACACCGTGTTGATGTTCGACACACATCATGGTGGGGCCCACAAAGATCGACATCATGGGAAGTTCCCGTGAGCAAAATATATATATACACACACACACAACGTCAGCTTCCTTCGTGATCAGGATTGTCTAAGGGCCATACCAGACATGGGCCTAGGGACAATCCTATCCCTTCGTAGAGTTACAGACGTACACCCGATCCAGCTTGTAGTAGGGTTCCGTAGTGAGGCATTCCATCGTCCATTTACGCAATGATATTCCGCGGACAGGCCCAGGCATGGACCCAAAGGACACCAATAAAAGCCCAAACTCGGCCCAAAACACTGCGGGCTTGTCCCAGTCCATTTGCGTCATTAACCCAATACAAATTACAAACAGGAGCACTACTCGAGTGTCCCACAATGCAAGATCCTGTCCGTTCATCAAGTGCACCACACTGCAAATATGGCCAGGCCCAAAAATCTAGCCCGTCAACTCAAACGGCCGGCAACATGTGCACTTTTAATGTGGACCGTTGGTCAAGTTATTTAACTATCCGTTACACGTGTACGAATGGCATGCTTGATGAGTAAAGTGGACTGATTTTGCAGGGTAGGGCATGCTGATGGTGATCCCTGCTTTGGCACGTGCGGCATGCTTGCAGCCGTTGGTTAAAGAGAATTCTCAATCTCTCCGCGCGAGTATCCTTAGGAGGACTTTTGTATGGTACGTTTGAATTCTTAGTTTATAAAAGTGGGACCCATTGTTCAGTGATCTGATGGGCCTCTCCTCAGATGGCACGTGCACCAAAAGCACCTGATTGGAAGATCCTAGCAATAAACGTTTCGCCTTTCTTAACTGTCTACTTTTTCGTCTCCTATTGAAGGGTTAGGATTTTTTTCCATCCGGCGATTTTTTGAAAGATGGACCGTCTACATTTAACATAATATCAACGGTATGGATCATTAATGATGTATACATTCTTACAGACACAAAGCCCAAACGGTTTCGACGCTTCCGTGGTGATGGGGACGGTTGGACTATTAGGATTGAACGAGCTGTATGTTGGCACTCGGTGATTTTTGCGTGACATCCAATCCCTTCATCATGTGTTCCCCTTATGTTATCCCTTGGATCCCAAAAATATATTAGATCTAAAACTCAGGTGGGCCACACCATATAAAATCATCTCAAAAAACTTTGCATGGTGTGACACACACCACCGACCTTGGTGGTGTGTTGAAGTCATCAAGTTTTGTAGCCCCACGGCCACCATGATGTACGTGTAATTTCCAAAAATGTGATACATCTGGGGGTGCACACGGGTCGGTTCGGTCCGATTTTGGGGTAAAACCAGAGCCGAACCGTTCCTAACGGTTCTGCAAATATTGGAACCGGAACGGGAACTGAACCGTTAGCACCCTAAAACCGAACCGAAACCGGACCGTGAAGAACGGTACGGTCCCGGATCGGATCCACAGTTCTGGGCTTTTAAAAATCCAACCCAGTTAGTTGATTTAAAATAAAATAAAAAAACAAAAAAGAAGATGAAATAGAAAAAAAAGAATAATTTTTTGGGCCACATTAGTACTCTAAGTCATACGATCGGTTGTCTAATAATATTTACTTTGTATCCTCTTCTATAAGTCGATGCGCTGATTTTCATATAAAATGATCAACATGGCGTTGCCAAGATTTTTTACAGATAGGATTTTTTATGTATATGAAATGTTGGCACAAAAACATGGATGCATCATAACTCATGATACACAGCTGTTGTATAGCCTGTATCTGATCATTTATCGCATCACAGATTCCGGCCAACAAGATCATTCATTAAACACCCTTTTACTTCAGATAGGTACTCTATGGATTATAATCATCTACATACGGACACACTGCTTCCATGGATGCTGCCCATAATTCACAATTTTAGCTGTTCAAATACAAGGCCCACGTATATTGGTCATAACCCTAAAATCACCGTAACTATCAACAAGATGACTGAGAAAAACCCTATAAAGAAAAAAGGAAAGAATCAAAACCTAGAAAGAAAATGGTGTACCGAAAGAGAGAGAGAGAGAGAGAGAGAGAGAGAGAGAGAGAGAGAGAGAGAGAGAGAGTGTGTGTGTGTCCCGGTGATTGGGATGGCGAGAGAGGGATTTCCGGTGATTGGGAGTTGGGACGAGCAGATGGCGAGAGAGAGAGAGAGAGAGAGAGAGAGAGAGCTCAAACGCGCTGCACGGCCTTCGGGCTAGGGGGTGTCGGTGTCTGGGACCGGGACGGCGAGAGAGAGAGAGAGAGAGAGAAGAGAGAGAGAGAGAGAGAGAGGGGCAGAGGGCAGGGAGTGAGGCGAGAAAGAGGGCAGGGGGCAGGGAGTGCGGCACGAGAGAGGGCAGGGCGTGGACTTAGACAACTTAGGGTTTTTTTTTTTTTTTTGGTTTTAAATACATCGGATCCACGGTTCGGATTCACGGTTCCTATCACAAATCGGTTCTACAGTTCAGATCAATGGTTTGGTTAACGGTTCGAATCAACAGTTCGGTTCAGTTCTACCGAACCCTAAACCAAAACCGATCCATAATCAAAGGTTTTCAAATTTTAGAAATCGAAACCAGACCGTTAGCACCGTGGAACCGGACCAAACCGGACTGATCCAACGGTTCCAGTCCGGTTACACGGTTCCAACGGTTAAATGTGGACCCCTAGATACATCCAAAGCTCATTTTATGGCTTAAGCCCAAAAATGTGATGGATACAAAGCTCAAGTGGACCACACTAAGAAAGTAAAGTAATTGAACGTCACACCCAGATCCATAGCTAAAGTGAAAGATATCTCCAATTCAACATGGAGGTCTTGGTATCGATTCGCTAGTGGGGGTGGCTAACAGTGAAGTGTGAACTGCCGGTGGGTGTACTAACAAAGGACGGCGTTGATCAAACACATACATCTTAGTGGGGACCACGGAGTCCTTGCACGGTGTAGCTACGGAGTGTTGGGGTCACCACGCAATCTCCGTTCGTCCGGACTCGTGTGGATGCGTGCCATGAGTTGAGGGGCCACAAATTAAGAAGCTGATCCAGTGCCTCAGGAGCACCAGAATTCGTGTACATCTTCATGTCATTGCCGCAAACATGGCATACATGGACTAGATCAGGACCTTCAATTCAGTAGGTCCAGTAGTAAATTGACCACGGACCAAAAATCTCATTGTTTGGAAGCCAGTAACCCTTTAAATACAAATGGAAACTGTGGGACACAAATTAGCAATGGCTAACATTCAGAGAGGAAAAGTTCATGGTTATCATAACCCCATCAAGGAAATATTTAGTTAGTAATCAATCAATCTCAGAGCCCACCGGATGCATGGCTCAGATCATTAAACACGTGTGGCATGTGTATTGTACACGATAGCAGGCACGAAAACTCCCTGTCACTATGGAGCAGGGTGGCAAATGGGCTGATCTGACGTGGCCCAGTCGGGGTCCAGCGGGATGTGAGCTGGGTTTGGGCTTAGAGCCCCAAGGCGTGCAGGTTGGACCACAAGTAGAGCCTGACGAACCGAAGATATTAGGACCACTTATCCAAAGTACACGTGGCAGTGTTATGTTGTCAATCTGGACCGTTCATCTAGTGGCCACAGTCATGGATGGCCTCTTTACCGAACATCACAAGTATTAGATAATCCTATCCTTACATTTTTCTTCACTTCTCAGCACTTCATATTGATCAGTAACATAATCTGGTAGAACCACCATCCATCTTCCACGGGGAAGAGTAGATGGTGCATCACGACCGTTTGGACGGTGATCTCTGGCTTAGATGGCCCATTTTTTCTAAAACCACACTAATAAAGCAATCCTGGCCACCCCTTTTTCTCACTAGGAGCATCTTCTTTTACTGACGCTTTAAATACTGTCCATCCATGGCGATGTCTACTAGCTGGAGAACTACAGCGAAAGGGACGGCTCTAATTCCATCTTGGGAACGAGAACAACGGTCACGGTCGCCCGCAACCCGCTTTTCCCGGGCACTCTTTTTTCTTTTTGGCGCGAAATAACGCTAGAATCCAAATTCGTTTTCCTTCCCGCCAAAAAATAGCCCGGGAAGTTCGGGCAGTCAGGGCAGCTCGGGCAGGTGGCCGTGCGAGGATTTATTTTCACCAGCTGAGGTATTCGCAGTAAAGTTGGTATTATGACTCCGTTTTAAATCCTCTCTCCTTAGAAAGGTTTTACTAACCTACACGCGTGTGGATTCCTGCCCACCTACACGCAGTCATACGTGCCAATAAAGAAAACTCGTGCAAGATCTGAGCTGTCCATATGGATAGAAACAGTGTTTATATCTTCCTTGTCAAAAGTAAATCGTTTTAACTTGTCAGGTGAGACACAATATACAAAATAAACGGACGGTTAAATACATCTTCTTTGGCCGTCCGTTTGTTTTGAATGTTGTGGCCAACCCACAGGCATTAGATGCCTTATTGTTATAAAAAAATATCTAAACCGTGCATCCTACTTGATGGAAAAAATCTGATCAAGCACAGGCGTTCTTTTTTTCCACGTGTCTGCGTGTTGATGCGAATGACTCCGCACGCGTGTGGAAAAAGCCAAACTCTGTCCTTTGGATTCCCTCAAAGCCCATGTGTTTGATGTCTACATACATAGGATTCCTTTTAGACATGTCATTATACAATGAATGAAATGGACTAGAATTTTATCTTCCTTCTCAGCCATTGAATTCTCCCTCTTATCTTTGGGCATGACTCCTATGATAGTTCACCACCATTCAAATACCATAGTTTTAAAATGATCCACACCGTCCAAATCCTTGACTCAATTGCAGATTGACATAACGCAAATAATGATCGTCGGATCGGACATGTCGAATTTGAACAATTTGTGATTTTAATTTCAACCATCCATTTGATGGATTGTCATCAGCGTTAGGATCGACCAATCCTTGCGACCCACAATTTGAATGGTCTGGATGGTCATACATGTGTGCCATGTGTATGGTGAATGAGATGCAAAATGGTGATGAACTGTAGTACACCAATTCAGAGTTCCGGCATGTGTTTGTGAGTCACATGAGCTCAATTGGATTTGACCTGTGTTGGTTTTCCTTTAGTTGTGTGAATGAAAATCCCACATGGGTTCCAATGAATTCCTTTGGCTTATATAGGAGATGTTTCAATCATGTGTCATGGAAATTCATGTGGCCCATGTGAGTTGTTTGGACAGCCTTTTCATCTGTGTGGCTAGTTTCTAATCTTTTGCATCATCACTAAATCCTTATCTTTATCCAATTGAAATAAAGATTGAGTAGAACTTTGATACTCTGGCAGAGTGTGATGGATGATACACAAGCACTTTGAAATGGGAGGAAATTCAGTGAAGCTGGGGCTAGTTTCTAATTGCCAATCCTTATCAAATTGAAATAAAAATTGAGTAGAACTTTGATACTCTGGTAGAGTGTGATGGATGATACACAAGCACTTGGAAATGGAAGCAGGTTCAATGATGCCAGGGCTAGTTTCTAATAACCAATCTTTATCAAATTGAAATACAGATTTGATTAGAACTTTAATAATCTAGTAGAATGTGATGGATGATACACAAGCACTTAGAAATGAGTTTGTAATCATGTATGCTCATTACTAACATCACCAGTCTTTATCTGATTGAAACAAAGATAAATAAAAGTTTGATGCTCTGGCAGAGTGAGATAGATGATACACAAGCACTTAGAAATGGGAGCAGATACGGTAAGGGTGGGGCTAGATTCTAATCATGCATGCTCGTATCACCAACATCACCAATCCTTATTGAATTGACATAAAGATTGAGTATCTGACAGTGTGATGGATGATATACAAGTACTTAGAAATGGGAGTGGATATAGTTAGGTCAGAGTCTCACCCAACAAGATAAGGCCTCGACGTGGAGAGATTTGATTGGGCCAGCCCCATGTGATGGCGATCCAATATATATGTACTTAACCTAACCACTATTACACATGTTTTGTGTAGCCTCATTTATAACATCAGCACGTGGCCTAATAAGAAATTGCATACATGGAATATAAGTAAAATTAAATTGTGGAGTTTAGATGCATCATGAACCAAAAACAATACTTATCCAATTATCTTACTGGCCGAACGGTGGGCATTTATTAGACGCCTAAAATGATTTTATTTTTATTTTTTAATCACAAGTTGACCCAAAAAAAAAAAAAAAAAGTCATACTAAAAATGATTTTAATTGTTTGATTGGTGTTGATGCTGAAATCTGATCGATCCCGCCATCAACTCCTACGAGCCGCTAAGTACTTGCAATTAATGTAGAACAAGAGAATGCAATGGAGGCGCTGGTTAAGACTAGGGACGTTCCAATGCCTAAGCCAGGCTTATTGACTCGCAACAGGCGTAGTAGAATTGGGATATTTGTTGTGTTTTGTTATGTGATGAGAGTGTATTTATAGGCTTTCTAGACAGTCTCATATCCGATTTGATTTGTTGGATATGCTGGAAGTAGAAACTAGCCGACGTTAAAGGTTGGGGTGATTTTTCGGCCATCAAGCAATCCATAGTTAGGGCTGTATACAAGCAGATTTAGCTCGGTAGCTCGCTCGACTCGACTCAAAAAAGCTCAATTCGACTCGGTTCAAAACTGAGTTCGAGCCGAGTCGAGCTGCTTTTTTGAGCTCGGACAAATTTTGAATTGAGTTCGAGCTTACCCAAGCTCGACTTGACTCGAATCGAACCCAGCTCGAATCGAACTCGAATCGAACTAGTTTGGTGACTCGGTTACTTTGATGTTGCTGTTGCTCACCAAGTGTTTGATGAAATGACTCAACGAAGTGTGCCTAGTGGCAAGGAAGGTACGTACATGAAATAAATACTCTTTTTTTCTTGATTTTTATGTTCCTTACCAGGTGTTTGATGAAATACCTATATAACCACTGCGGTTGTTTTACATGTAGTGAGATTTTGAAGGTGCAGCCCATGTGTTTATGAAAATGCTGCATAGGCGAACTCAACTCGATCTTGGCTCAAACTGGCCCGAGCTACTGACCGAACCGAGCTGAGCTGGCCCGTCAGGCTCGAAGACCGATCCCAGCCGAGTTCAAGCTGGAGTCAGCAGGTGGCCAAGTCGAGCTGAGCTGGGCAAAGCTCGTCTTAGATCGACTCGTGTACACCTCTATCCATAGTCATCGAGTATGGTTGTTCGGCTCATCTATCTCATACATTCAATTAGCTACATTTTACCCATGACAATTGGTAACCACTAAATCAATAGCTAAAATGGCATATAATCAGTACCCAGAATTTCAACAACAATCATAAAAAAACCAAAGGTTAGGATTGTCCGAATCGATCTGATTTTGGGGTATGTCCCATCTACGATGGCATGCATGATGATTTGGATTGAGGGACATGTATGTATGTGTATAATGGCAGAGTGTATGCCTATGAACGATCCTACTAAAGTACGCCTACTGAAGTTTTGATTGCATTGACAACGTACGTGGCATTGCTTTGGCCAACCTATCCATGAACGTGATGAGTGTTGTGGGCCCCACTGACTCGCTACCAGGCATTGGGACAGCCATGGAAGTGCTACGTGGTAGTTCCTCATCCACTTCGGATTCTAAGTTTGCAATGGCCACTAGATTACGTATAGCAGCTCGCTAGGTATAGTAAGTACATTTGTGTTGTCCCTTTCAACTGTACGGCTGACTCTTGTTGCATGAAGTTCCTGCAAAAGAAAGGCCTTAAGGCCCACTGTAATGTCCTTGAAAAATTCATTACATTCATAAGTTTCGCTGGCTCATGTTACGATGAGAGTTCAAAAATGAATTTGGTGAAGACTCAAGTAGACCACACCATAAGAACCATTGGGAATGGAAAGCCCACTTCTAAAACCTTATTAGGGTCCATGTAAGTTTTAGAAAAGGTTAAGTGAAGATAATCTCAAGTTGTAGATTGAGCGAAGATAACCTCAGTTTCAATACTGAGGTCTTTGTATGGATTCCCATGTGGGGTGTACTAACAATGGGGTGATATACTAACAAGCCAATCCAAAAAAAAAAAAAAAAAAACAAATTTGAAGGCTAACGTTCATGTTTCCTCTACATTTTGGTGGGAGTCACCTTATGAAGGGATTGGGTGCAATATAAACATCAAGGTGAGCCCAAGGAAGACTTCAATGGCTGGCCTTTGTTGCTGATGGCTCAAATTTATAAACAGCAATGTTTGTCGATGCCATTGAGAAATCACTCGATGCCATTGAAAAATGCTCGATGCCATCAAAAAATTTCGAAAAATTCATGTTTTATCGCTAGAACATTTTTTGTGTTTTCTCGATGCTATCGAAGGTTTTCAATGCCATTGACAAATTGTCGATGTCATCGAAGTATCATCGAGCGCGCACATAAAGTTACCTAAGTGCAAGATTTGTTTCCTATTTTAATTGCTATTCTCATGAAAGCTTATAATATGGTGTAATCATGATTTGAGAGTATCAAAGAGCTTTCTAATTCGTTCCTAAGCTTTTAAGGGCATTACTTAATTTGGAGGGAGATTTGAAACTTGTTCGAATTGGTAATCTTTATCTCTTGTATTTATTTTTTTTAATAATGCATTAATGTCACTTTGTGCCATAATTTTTTCTGCAAAGGTTTTTCTACGTAAAATTCAGATTTTTTTGCATTTGAACTTGATTGTGTAATTTAAGTACTTTATTTGATTCATCTATATATACTTCCACAATTTGATTACTGTTTCTTGTGATATGGTTCACTTGAGTCTTGGCCTCTATTAATATTTTGGGCTCTCATTATAACATGAGCTTAAAAACAGATGGACGTAACCGGAACCCTCTGCAGAGGTGTTGTAAGAAACCCACGTCTATCACTAGAGAACTTTGGCCCCACCATCAACCAATCACAAAACTAGTTGTAGATATAAGTTAGTCTCATACGTCGATCATAATTGCTTATAATTGGTCAATATAATGTTCAAAACAGAACAGTGTGGTGGGTGCTTGATAAAGTTGATTTTCATTAATTAAATTGATTTTTGTGTACCACAAAAGACCACCTTGTTTTTTCTTCTTGCATACCCTTTGGCACTACCATTTGCCAAATGTTAAAAAATGACACCCTCTACCAAATCAATGTGTGAGAATCCCCAAGCAGTTTTCCCACCAGAATTTCGAAAAGTCAGAAAGAATTTCATTAGGGATTCCCAACAGCAGCACTGATAGATGGACGGTGGGAGATGTTACAAATAGGCACATGTGAGTTGTGTTCATAACTTATTTATGTAACAAAAAAACGGTCGCTTTTTTTTTCAGTCACTGTATCTTCTCTAGTCGGGAAATTGATTTAATGTCTTTATTTATTTTTATTTTTTGAAAAATGAATTACTGTAGTTTTTTAGAAAATTGCTAAAGAGTTGAAATGAGTTTCTAAGACGCCATAGCTAAGAATAATATAATACCAGATCTTCCTTTCCTTACGCTTGGATAAGGAGAATTAGATGGGACTTGCGAATCTGAATTGTGTGTTGGATCAGGGACCTAGCCACCTTAAATAGATGTTGTGGTGGAGAGAGTTTGAAACCCATCACAACTCTCTCCCATTGCTCCACACTGTCTTATCCTAGTTAAACTCAAACCGCCCTGCATATCAAGCTGTAACACTCCAACCCCTTATGCATTTATATGCAGATACTCTGTGTGAATCACACTAAAGTGGGGTCCACTGATTTACCAGATCACATAGTCCAATTATCAGATCAATCTAGACTGTTGATCAATAAGGCCCACCTTATAGAGTTCTTCCAATTTCAACCTAAATTTTGATGTTTGAAAGAAAGACAGAGCATTTTCCCTGGAAACCAATTTCATTTTCAGAATCTTTGCATGTTCTCAAACACCCCCTTATCCAAAAACGTCATCCAGATGAATCTGTATGAGATCATCTAACCCAACCTAACCCAATAACCGCAGTGGAAGGCCTATTTAATTAACAATACCCCTTTTAATCCATGGCTCGGATTCCCAGCAAACCATGTTTATGTAAGAGAAGATAAGATGAAGTGACCTTCCTTATAACATACATCAAATGCACCCTCTCCTTGCATTATTGGTGTCCATTTATATATACTATAAACAAGGAGAATATTAAATTATTAATATCAATGCCCATCCAAATTGATAAGCATGTCCTTGTTATTCTTCTTATGATATGACAATACTACATTTTTGTACCAGCATGACCAAAAAGTATAAATGTGTGTATAAGTGGGTCCTAAACAAACAATCATAACCCAACAAGCAATGTATTATGTTGATTATTTTTTTAAGTACAGGTGTCCATATCATCCGGTGGCCTGAGAACATTGAAAAAGATCCACACATTCCTACAGACACATGGAATTCTTATCTAAGAACTTCATATGGGGTTGGTTTTTTTTAATTACCACTCAACAATAAAATAACATCCCTTTACTAAAAAACAAAGTGGTGTGTGGGACACACCCATGAGAAGGGTTTTGAAAAGGTACAAGAGTCTAAGACAATGTGGGATTCGTTGAAACAGATGAAGCATCCGTGCAGCATCTCAATTCTCAACTGTGAAAAAGATTTACTTCTACATGTGCGTAGCCAATTTTGACTTGTGTCTTGACTTACATATCAAGCCCCACATATTGAAACTTGAGAGAGAGAGAGAGAGAGAGAGAGGAGTCATTGGATACTCTTGAATAGTATGACAATTTCCATGTCTACCTCAATCCAAACCATTCAGATCGTGGGTCCATCTTTAGATGTGGCCTAGCTCCAAATTCAAGTATTTGGACTTGTGTCTTGACTTACATATCAAGCCCCACATATTGAGGCTAGAGAGAGAGAGAAAGAGAGGAGTTATTGGGTAAGCTTTAATACTATTAAAATGTTCATGTGTACCTCAATCTAAACCATTTAGATTGTGGGTCCATCTTTAGATGTGGAGTAGCTCCAAATTCAAGTATATTGGACAATCCTAACCTGTGAATGATGGGAATCTGTTTGTTGAATTTCGATGTGGAATATTTATACCCTGTCTATTCGATGGGCAAAATGGGTTAATTGTGTGATTCTTGATTTATCACCAGCTATACTATGTGGGAGGTTTTGGATTGAGTTACATGTGTGCATGTATATGGATAGTCATGCTCCGTCAGAGTATCTAGTATTTCATTCAGCCACTGAAGAAATCAATCAAAGAGAGACAGACAGTATTTCATTCAGCAACTAGAAGAAACTAATCAATGAGACATGAACTCTTCTTAAACTTCACTGAATCTTGTTTTAGGAAGAAACTGACCAAAGGTAGACATGAATGAGATATCCAAGTTCCTCTTTTTAAATGCTAGTTACTCTGTTCCTAAGAAACCCATACAAAGTGGGTTTTTCCAATACCACCAAGAAACTGATCAAAGTAAAACTACTGTTCTAGAAAAACTCTTACAATCCTTATCCTAATTATTATTATTTTTAAAAAAAAAAAAAAAACCAAAAGAAAACCACAAACACATCCACAAAAGAGATAGATTTACCGATAAAGTAACTTACCAAAGAGAAATTCCAAGATACAATCTCTATAAAAATTAAGAAAAAAAAAAAAAAAAAAAGTTCAGAACTAAGGATAGATGGTCATTTCTCATAAAAATAAAATCTGTACATAGTATCTCTCCTCCATTACAAAGAACCCAACTAAAGTTGAGAGAGAGAGAGAGAGAGAGAGAGAGAGAGAGAGAGAGAGTCCTTCCAACTCATTTAGCTCTCTCCACGCGTGGAATGAAAACAGAGTCCAAGTCAGGGGGACTAAAGAACTCCCTAACTCCACTGAAATGGCACTTTGAAGTAGGCTTCTTCTTCTTTGGAGCAGGTGGGCATGAAAACCTCTTCGGTATTCTCGATTCTTCAGCCGTCGGTGTTGTCGAGCATTCTTCTTCCTCTGCTTCAACATCTTCGCCATCGAAGAATTTCTCCTTTGAATTCGTATTTATCGGCCTCAAATGAGTTCGGAGCGGAATTCCGGTGATGACCCATTTCTTGGATTCTGATTCTAGTCCTCCTTCCACTTGAATCTTCTCTGAAATTCCCATCTCTTTCTCTCTCTCTATAATATCAAAGAACACCAGGCTTTCAACTAAAAGAAAAAGAACTCTTCAGATTTCAATGAAAGAAAAAGTGCCAAAAAAATTCAACTAAGTAAATGCTCCTCTTGTTCTTTCAAATGCAAGGAGGAGGAACTAAACTACCAAAGAAGAGGAGCTAAGAGGAGATTTGAAAAGGGTCTGCTCTTTTCCTCTTCTTTTACAAGGAGAGAGTAAAAAGGCTGGTTTGAATGATGGTTGTGAGTTGAATTGAAATAAAGAGGCAGAAACGGACGGTGTCCAAACAAAATAGGAAAAAGGAGAGAAATTACCCGTGACCTAAGCAAGCAGCTAAAACCTATATACCGATAAAAAGCTTTCGTACTTTGAAAGTGCGTGATGATACGTATGCATTCGCATTAAGATAGTCCATGTGGAATACACGAATATCAAATCAAACCGTCCAAATTTTGGGCCTACTAACCAAAGGGTCATAATTTGACGTATGATCCGAATCGTTGATTTTTTAATAACAACCATTCTTTTCTCTAGATTCACAAGATTATCATTAATCGGATGTTTTAATTTATATTTTCTAGTATATTTCAACCATATACACTATGTCTCTATATCTGGACGGTATAGATTTACGGAAATGAGTGTTGAATTTATTATATCGATTTGAATGTGTATGGAAAGTTATATACTCCACCAAAGTATCATATATTTCTGTGTAACTAATGGGAGGAAGAGCTGCCCGTGAAAACGGCTGACCGCGGTCAGCACCAGCCACTGCCCGTGGTTTTGGCGACAATTAGGGGAGCAGATTAGGTGCGACTGGGGTAACAGGTCAGTGGGTGTTACCCTAAACATGGGCCCACTTTTATGATTTTTTTTTAATATCCACGCCGTCCATCCTTTTTTACAGATCATTTTAATTATATCATCCAAAAATAAAGCAGATCCAAATCTCAGGTGGACCACACCATAGGAAACAGTGTTGATTAACTGCCAACCATTAAAAACTACCTAGTGCCCACTGTAAATTTTATTTTCCATCCAGTCTGTTGGTAAGATCAAACAGACCTGGATGAACGGAAAAGACAAAGATCAGATTGATCCAAAACTTCTATGGCCCACGGTAACTTTTTAATAATCAATCACCACAGATTCTAGTGGTGTGGTCCACCTGAGAATTGAATCTACTTTGAGTCTTGGAATCAAGTTCTTGAGATGAAAAAACGGATAAACAGCATAGATATACCATAATTTCATCAAGGTGGGCCCTATACGATTAGGGTAATACCCGTTAACGTGTTAACCGGGTAACATTTAATCCGCTCCCGACAATCAGGAGCTTTTACGGGACGCGGAATGACTGTCGAAAGCCTTTTTAACTTCTTAGTATGGGAAGTGGGCCACACCGTGATTTTTTTTTTGAAAAATCCAATCCGTCCATCCGTTTTTTCCAATCATGTTAGAACATGATGGGTCCCATATATAAGGAAGGTCCAAAACTCAACAGAGTTGCACGATAGAGAAAAAGTGGGTAGGGAAATGCTTACCGTTGACATCTCCCTGGGTCCACCGTCATGTTTACATTCCATCGGTACCGTTCATAAGTTCATTCCTACTGGGATGAGCTGAAACTCCAAATATATTATCATTATCCAAAACTTTTGTGGCCCATGAATATTTTAAAGGTGGGCAGTCAATCCTCACCATTTCCTGACATGCGGCCCACTTGAGTTTCTGGTCTACCTCAATTTTGAGGCATGTTCTAACATGATGTAGAAAAATGAATGGATAATGTGGATTTCTCGCAAACATCACGGTGGGACATTTGGCTAGGGACGCAGCCACTGGCCATGATCATGCTTTGCTGTGTAGGCCAATCATGATTTATCCAGGGTGTCTATCCAATTTTTCAAATTATTTTAAGGCTTATCTCAAAGATGAGGCACGTCTAAATCTAAGGTGGACCACGCCATCGGAAAATAATAGTGATTGAATTTCTAACATTAAAAATCTTCCAAGGCTCATTATAATTTGACATTCAACGCGATACTCAGATGGGAACAACAAATATCAGCTAATCCAAAACCTTTGTAGTCCTTAAAAAGTTTTTAATGGTAAGCATCTAATCAACACTATTTCCTATGAAGTGGTCCCTCAATTTTAGGCTAGAACCATAAAAGGATATGGAAGATGGATGGATGGTGTGGATGAAACACATACATCATGGTGGCACAAAGAACACCAATTAGCAGCCACTTGGTGCTGGCACACCACTGAAAGCAATGGAGACAATTATGCCCACTCTTTAAACCATACAATCTTAATGGTAATGTTTATTTGACATCCAACCTATTCACAATCAAAACTTTTGTCTCCAGGTAAGTTTTCAATGATAGGTGTCTAATTCCCTTTGATTTTTATGGTGTGGTCTACTTGAGCTTTGAATCTAACTTATTTTTAGTGGCATGAACTCAAATGATCTCACAAAATAGATGGCAAAATAGGCGAATATATCCACATATATATAATGGTGGGACTGATAAAACTTGATAATGCCAAAACACCTTAGGGCCTGTTTAGCCGGTCGGATCCCCTGGGATTAGGAGGGATGGAATGGTAAAGTCTTGGGATATGCCAAATGAGCCAAACAAACCCGATGATATGGCAAACCCATGTATCTTAAACCAATCCACTGACATCACCATCAGTGCCTTAAAATCCATCCCATCCCTCCTAATCCTGTTCAATCGTACCTGGGGCGTGTTTGGTTGGATGGATTGGAAGGTAAAATCTCAGGATATGCCGGGTGTGCCAAATAGACTGGATGAACTTGTCGAGGATATAGCAATCCCATGGATCTTAAACCAGTCCACTGACACCACCATTATTACCTTAAAATCCATCCCATCCCTCCTAGTCCCATGGATCCGTCCGGCCAAACAGGCCCTTAGTGGCTTGGGACACTGATGCGGTTTGGCTAATGAACCCAACAACAGAGCTACTTGGTGTCAAAGCTCCGTAGGCCCCACTATAATATGTGTTTTATATATACCTTTTGTCTATTTATTTTTAGCTCATTTTAGGGCATTAATGTCCATGGTAAGTGAAACCACAACAATTGGATTGTTGTTGCCTTCCTATTAATGTTATATGATGATATGGAAGATTGGATAGTTATCAACTTCAAAAATAGAACATTAAATATTAGTGATGGACCTATTCACAGCGGGACCCATCAGATCAACGGTCTAGATCACCAATCATGGCCCACTTGTAAGAAATGAGTGGGGGCGGACACCACTCGCATCCACATTCAATTGAACCCGATAATCCCTCTACCCTGTACTTTAGTCATTGAAAACAGGAGAAATGAATAGGCACAAGGACCCGAAAAGGCAGGGTAAATTCATCAATTTTACGGCGTGGAGTATGTTAATTAAAATTAAATTACCCCTATTGAAACGCGGATTGCTTGGAACCTTTGTTGGGGCCATCAAGATGTTTGTGATGAATCCACCCTGTTCATTCATTTTGCCAGCATGAGCCTAAGAATGAGGTAGATCTAAAACTTAAGTGTGCCATACGACCAGAAAAAGTAGGAAGGAAAATGCCAACCGTGGAAATCTCCATAGGGTCTACCATGATGTTTATATGCCATCCAAACAGTTAATAAGGTCACTTCCATTGGGAAGAATTGAAAACACAAAAATATTAAGCTGATCCAAAATTTTAAGACACATGAAGGTTTCAACGGTAGGGATTTCCCACCCCACTCTTTCTCGTGGTAGATTTGGATCTGCCTCATTTTTCAGGATCATGCCTAATATGAGATCATAATCGATGAACAGAGAATGGATAAAACGCATAAATCATGGTGGCTCCCACCCATGTCCAGTATCCTAAGCATAGTAGGCCTTGGTTGGATCTATACTTCTCGCCCATCAAATTGTTGAAATTGGGTTTTTGAAAATTTTTAAAATTTTTGTTTTACTGAGAAAATAATTTTGAAAATTTTTTGAATGAAAAGTGTAGTATATACTTTTATCCCACGTGGGAAATGAGATAAGAAAACTTTTAATTTATATGTGGATGCATGTGTTGTATTCTTAATTGGTGTCTTGAAATTTGAGATCCTCCATTTGTGTGTTCTATGCACCAGAAGGCATGGACAGTGTGGCGCGCTTTGCACTTCAAAAGGAATTTTGGACCGTTGATTTACTAATGTGTCCCACCGTATGGATGTGTAAGGCTCTGCACGCGTGTGGAATTAACAAACCCTTGCAAAGTATACTGTAGCTTTTAGTTTGTGTAAGTGGGTCTGGTGTCTGATCCAGGCCATTGATCCAGTGTCTCCTACTATATATGGATCATATCCCAAGAATCTCTTAGCCTATGAAACCTGTCCTGCAAATGGATGGTTAAGAAGAGAAATACAGCAGACCATGTTCAAACGAAAAACAATGCTCAGATTGCCAGATATGAACATCAAATCGGAAAGAATGGTCCACCACAAGGTTTAGCACCATACGAACGGTCCAGATCACTGAACCATGTCCCCCTTCTATAAATAAAAACCCATGGATACAGTGAATGTCTAGGGCCGATGATCTTATAATACCTCCTTCCTAAGACAGATATCCAGTCAACGCCAGGTATGTGTACATACAGTAAATAAATCCAAACTGTCCATCTGGTGGGCCTTACCGTAGATATCCCATGGTAAATAAAACCGCAATAATTAGATTATTCTAGCCTTCCTATTAATACTATATGATGATATGGAAGATTGGATGGTTATCAACTTCGAAAATAGAACATTGAATATTAGTGCTGCACCTATTCACAGAATCACCGAGCCATGTCCCACTTGTAAGAAATGAGGGGTGAAATGAGACTCGATAAGCTCTCTCCTCGGTAATTTAGTTATTTACCAAAATCCGCCTACTGTTTTTACTATTTTCAAAATTAAACATGCTTTTAGCATATTTTACCATTGTATGCCGCGAGACTTACATACGGTTTTATAACTAGAATTTTTAAAATGCAAAAATACCCTTCTATTTAGGGCTGTCCGTCTGGCTTAGCCAGGTTTGGGGTGGTGCATCAGGCCCGACACTCGGGTTCGGGCTTAATCAGGGGCCTGATTGTAAATCGGGCTGGACTTGGGCTTAGCACCGGAACTCGAGTTGGGCTTTGCGTAAATGTCCTGGGCCAGACTCAAGCTAGACTATTTCAGTCTGTCATAAGCCCAGGCTGGATTTGGACTAAAGTTCAGAAATGCAGGCCAAGCTTGGACAGAGCTTGGCCCGGCCCGAACCCGGCCCATTGACAGACCTCCTGTTCGTACTTAACCAGAAGGGCTTTTGTGTCTGGTATTCTGAAGATAGGTGAGGCCCACCATGGTGTTTGTGAGAAATCCACCCGGTTCATATGTTTGGCCCACTCATTTTATGGCATGACCCCAAAAACTAATAACTAAAAAACTAAAATAAAAAAACATAAAAAATAAATTAAAATTTTTGTTAAGATAAGTAAGTTACTCATACAATAAGGCTTACAGAACTAACTCACGTGAAGACAAAAATAGAGACATTTGGAGAAAGGATGAAAAAGACTGCTAGTTGCAAGCGTACGTCTTGTACTTAGAAACCTTCCTGCTATATCATGCGGGACCCAATTTTGAACGGTTCAGGCCAAGCCTATTCAAAATCTTAATTTTGCCAGGCCGAGTCTTTAATTTACCAATATTTTTATTATTAGAAGATGATCAGACACATTAAAGATTTTAGTCTCCACGCTATTGCCTAGAGTTATGATTTGAAAATGGACCAAAATACTTTGGGCCAGTCATTTTGGTGCCTTGAGTATTTAAATGCATTTACCTAAAATTTGAACATGAGAAAAGGCTGTACACATCTCAAGGCTTTCCAGCTACACCATGTTATAAAGTTTTCAATTTTAAATGCATCAAAATGGCTTGCAGATGGGCATTTTAGGGCCCCTTGGGATAGCACCAAATAAGTTACCTTTTCTAATTAATTAATGGAGTGGATATTATATCAACAACATAGTGGGCCCAAAAACAAAAATTTTGTTGACATTAATCCGAGTGGTGTCGTCCACATAAGCTGTGGATTGGGCTGATTTTTGTTGTATGAAGTGGGATGTGGATTGTCTGCAGACCCGACCCGGCTCTGGAGGGTCCATCCCGATGTATGTCTTTTATCCACTCGTCCGTCCATCCGTTTTTCTATATCAATTTTAGGGTATGAGCACAAAAATGAGACAGATCGAAAGTTGTAATATACCACAAGGAAATAGGGGATTCATGATGTCCACGTTGGAACCTTCTTAGGGTCCATGGTGATGTTTATTTGTCATCCAACCTGCTCGTAAGGTCACACAGACATGGAAAACACAAATAAAAGATTATTCAAAGCTTTCGGGGCCATGAGAAGTTTTCAACGGTAGGTGTTCAATCTCTACTGTTTGCTCTGGTGTGGTTCAGTTGAGCTTTGGATTTGGTTCAATTTTGAGATCATGCCCTAAAATGATCTGGAAAAACAGATGGACGGCGTGGATAAAACGCAGATATCACGGTGATCCCCATAGAGTCCTTACAGCACGTGGCTACGTGGTGTTGGGTTCACAACGTAATCCGCGTCGAAGAAATCACAATTTGCGAAATCTACTACTTTATATGGTACGATGATACCACAGAAACACAAATAACAGGCGAGAGAAATCATATAAATGTCAACCACGATCTGATGATCTGAACCGCTGATCAGATTGGCCCTATAGTGGTGGACATAGATCGCCTGGAAACCTTCCAGATAAGAAAATCCCAACCTTTCTATCAATGGCAAATAGATACACAATTACAGCAATGGACCCCACTCAACAGAAAACGGTCCAAATAATCGACCGTCAGACGGTTTAGATACAGCAAGCCCCCAAGTGTCCATAAGGATCGACGCACGTGCAAGTTGCTGGGATTGATCGGCACGTGCAAACAATTTCACTCATTCGTAGCTGGGGGAGGAGGAACAGACATGCTCCTGAAAGGATTCCGGTTAGGTGCACGAACAACGGTAGAGAATAACTCCTTATCGGAAAACCACTTCTCCCGTCGGGAAACCGCCATTCCCGGAATTCTTCTCCGTCCGACGACCTTCGCCTCGTTCACCATACGTGTGACTAGATCATGTGGTCCACTGAAATTATGCTCAAGTGATAATGCGGCGACGGCGACTTCCGCCGGAAAACTGCTAATGAATGCTATAAGGATGATCGCTAGAGGCTGCAGCTTCATTGAGAGAGAGAGAGCGAGGGGGGGGGGGGGGGGGGGGGGGGGGGGCGGGTGGGGGCAAGAAAATGCATGTGTGATAGCAACTATATATAAAAACTGTACAGCACTTGTTGCAAGCAGCATGGGTGGTACGCTAAGCTCTGTGGGGCCCACTTGTTCTTTTTCTGACATCCTGTCCATTCATTAGGTGAAACCTTTTTAACAAAAATCAGGAAAATCGGCTATAAAAGTCTAAAGTGGGCCACATCAATGTTCAAAGCATCTTTATCATTACTAGTAACGTAGATGGTAGGAAATATGTAAGCACCTATCAATAACATCTGTTATGGAAAAATCCGAGCTGAACCTGACAGAAGTCAACTTGGAGAAGTCGACGAACAGAGCCTTGGACTGATAATAATTCATCCGCACCGACCTAGTTCCAAGTTTTTTTGTAGAGTTTTGACACCGACCCGGAACCCGGAAGAAGCCATTACACACCCGAAAGAAGCCATTACACATTCGATCCGTTGGCTCCGACCAGGATCTACCCGCCCATGAGCTCGGACGGTCGTGAGTGAAGCTTAGATTTTAGGGTCGGCTCGGATGAGAATATGGCCGATGATTACGCCAAGGAGTTGACTCCAGTAACGCATGTTTGGAGCAACATCCGGCGCATGATCTCCACGTAACAGCCGACATCAGCGTACGCGTAGCTCTCGCTTAATGGCAGAGATCGTGCCGAGATTGACGGGCACGTTCACTCCAATCAAAAGGTATAAATAGGAAATATATCGACAGGAACAGGTACGTAAGATCTCACACCATAAGCCTACTCTACACAACTTAAACCCAGATTACTAGCCTGACTTTGGCATTGAAGGGTCCTCTGTTCTAGCCAGAGTCTCTTTTGTCCTTCTCTTGTGTAGGCTATGGGACTCGATTTGAGTACTCAGAGCTCAACAAAGGGTAAACTAGATTAGATAAAGATGAAAATTTTCAGTAGTGGTAAATTGCAATCCAAACACTTCTTAAGAGAAACATGTTTACATGGCGTATAAATTATTGTAAAATACAATTATTAATAATAAGCTTTCATTTTATATGTGTCTAGTTATTTTTTGTCAAAAAAATTAATGTTATATATATATATATATATATAGACACACACACTCAACTAAACCACACTATTGAAAACGGTGTACTGGGAAATTAATGTCTACCTTCCAAACAGTTTGGTGTAATCCACCTAATCAAGGATTGTACTTAATTTTGGGCCTCATGTCTAAATACTTTTTGGCATCTAATATTGATTTAAGTGGATTTTACATAATCATCATGATGAGCTCTGTAGAGTACAAAAACAATGATGGATGTCTCTCTCACAGTTGTTTTCTTTAATCTGTTTCATCTGAGTTACAAGTCAGGTTAATCAGGCTGGATCCTTACCATAGTGGTAAACTATGAGTTTCAGCACAAGGTCTTAGGTTTGATACCCATGGATGGTGAAATCCCGCTATGGCGTGCGTGGGTGTGTGTAAAAAAACATAAAAATAAATAAATAAGTCAGGTTAATTTTTCGGATCGTGAGCTTAAAATTAAAATAAATTATCTTAATAGTCTAAGTGAATTTCAAATACACATCCCAGTCTTGTCGTTATGGTGGGTCTTGACTGTTTCACGCGCTAAGGAAAGCCGGTAAAAGAGCATTTTGATCATTGTGAGTAAGACAGAGACAATTGACAAAGTCAAATTTTAGGCAAGACAGGACACGCAAGACGTAGGTTGCTCTGGGAGAGAGTTGTGTGATACTCGTGCATGTCAAAATTCTACACGTTATGCATTTTTTTCAAATCAAACCGTCCAAAAAGACGACATCAGTTCAGATTGATCAACTGATCAAAAAATTCTATATAATAACTAACCGATTGATTGATTTCTGCATGGTTAAGAGATTGGAATTATTTAATCAAATCTGATTTTGGGGAAATACCCCATTTATAGAGGGCCCCGGAGTTTGGACGATTTAAATTGAGCTACTTATATTCCCTATGTACAAATTTGAGTACATGTATATGAAACATTACTCTCTTCCAGAGTATCAAATAACTCCCCGCTTTCAACCTTGGTAGACTTTATTAATCCCCAATTCTAATGAAAATGATACATCGGTCCCTGTCATAATACGATAACATCCTCCTCCAACCGTCCACGTGGCAGGATAAACGGTAGATCAGGACCAATCACTTGGTGCAATTTGTCACGGATGGACCATACTCAGAGCAGATGATCCTCATCATCCGCTCGAACAGACGGCTAAAGGCAAAACATTCAAGGGAAAACGTCATTTGTCTAGCTATAATTATCCTAATGATTTTCTATAGATCATCCATAAAAGGCCGGATTCATTAAATGGACGGTCCAGATCCATCTTATATCATGCCACATGTACGGTGGAAGGTAGCTCTCGTTTGATAGGGACTCCTCTATAGTTAACACGCTTCCAGGCTGTCATCCATGAAAGCAAGTGGACTGGAAGAAGACAAAAAAGTCGAAGTGAACGATTTGACAAAACCCCGTTTTCAGCCGCCTGTGCATGCATAAATCCTCGCCGAATCTCTAGAGCCGTTACTGCCTTGTAATCTTCTCGATGGGTGGTTTTCCGGTGATGCCTGCTTTCGTTCTTCTTCTCCTCCTCCTGAGCGGTTTTCCGGCGAGCTCGGCCTTACTGCCTCCTGGTAATTCTTCTGATGAATATAAGCCGTTGATATGCCAGATGGCCAAAAAACCTGCTGATTTGAGATCCCACCGACCAAACGTACATATTGATATCCAGGAGGTTGTTTTTTTCTGATTCGGAATTGTATGTGCGGTTAGGATCTCTAATCAGCGAGAATTTAGCCCAATGGTGGGACCTTCTAGATGAACGGCTGTGTTAAGATGGGCTGTTTTACTTCTCATGACTGCTCAATAACTCAACCGTTCATATGGGTCCCACCTTGGATCACCAATCTTAACCTCTGATCAGTGGCCAAAAAAAAAAAATACGACTAATCAGACAGCTACGATTGCTCAATCGATGATATGCAGCTAATCAAAAGGCCGGGTCAAACAGATGAACCGTCTAGATCACGAACGGGCCCACTGGGACACTTTGCTCATATTAGTCTCTTGCAATCTCTCCCCCTTGAACATGCTTTATTCCTTAACATTTAGTTCACATTTGCTGTGTTTCTGTTCTAATGCTTAAGGTGCTGAGAAGGGATTGTGGCGGTTTTCCAGCTACCGTGGAAGTTCTAGAAAGATGGTTGCTGGCACCAACATTGAGGTTTCCGGCAACTTGAGCGGTTTTAAAAAGTATCAACCAGTTCCCGGTGAGGAGAGGCCAAGGTTTCGGAGACTGCGAGGAGGCTTCAGGGACGGGCCGCCATCGCCGGCTTTGAACAGAAACAGATCGTATAACTCAAAAGCACCTCCTCCACTAATAGCTTAATGGATGTTTTAATATCATTTATCCAAGTCTTCAATTTCTTTTCAAGATCAATAGAATACAAGAAGAGGAAGCCTTTTGTTTTTTTTTTTTCCTTTACAGTTTCCAGGCAATACCTTGTGTTGAGTGGTCACTTCCAGAAATTGGAGAAATTGGACTGTGAACCGTCCATCTAGTGGTCGCTGTCGAGGATGGGCCATGATCAAGAAATCGCATTGCCATGTGATGCTCAACAATGATTTTTGTATAGGTTTCGCAAGAAAATCATCAAATAACCGACTGGTATAACTAGATTAATTTGATGGTGGCCCCATCAAATTGTAGCCATCTGGATGGACGGTCAAGATCATGAAATGGACAAATAAAGGGGAAGATCAGATGGCCCCGGTGCATTACGCAGGCAAATGTTTCCTAGGTGGGTGGTTAGGATCAATTTTTTTGAGCTATGGCAAACCAACTGCAGAGCCCACTGTTATTTTCAAAATGGAAAATCCACACTGCATCTGGCATGGGTACACATTTATGATGATCCCAACTAGGCATCATCCTACTGTCTCCACCGTTGATCAGGCACCGGCCAAAATTGATCAATGAATGAAAGCCATTGCTTATCATTCATTTGTATCAATGATTAAACAGCTAGGATCATCCAAACATGCTGAAATGTGGAGTATTTGAAAGGAGCAGGAAAAGGCTCAAAAGGAGGGGTGGAGGTAGCAAGATAAAACTTGCTGACCTACTTCTAACTTATGGCCCTCGGTAGAATAGAATGGCAGCACAAGATTCATGTAGCCAACCCCAAAATTACTTAGGATCAGATATGCTTAGATGATGATGATCCTGCAAGCTATTTGAAAGACCAAATTACCAATTACCGGTTTCCATGCGTTATAGACAGTGCCTGAGAATTACACAACCATCAAATTCGCCCCCAAGAAGGCGGGCCACTTTATCAACTATCATGGATGATTACCAATAAAAACATGGAAATTACAATAAACGAACACCAAAAATTACTCATATGACTTGGCATGTCTGAAATCGTATGACAACGATGAGGAGGAGAATTTGCCACATCTAGACAGTGGAGATAACGACCTAAAAGAATATTTGTATATCTTTATATTCTCAATTAAAACATCAGGAAGAAACGAACTAATGAAGGCATGCCGTTAATAAACAAGAAGACGGAGTAGTTTCTTTGATTGATTTGGTCATCCTTGTTTGCTGCTAGCTTCTGCTTTCTTTTTCCTCTCTTTGAGAAGATTAACCTGTGACTGTTTTCGATCTTTGCCGATCTGGAATGGAGAAACAACAAAATCGTGAGCTTGCCAGAAGCTCCACTGGCGCCATAATAATTGAACCTTGTTAAGAGTAACTCTTCTAAGCCTAACTCCAGCAAGTAGGAGAATGTCTGCCAGCAGAAATGCGAGATCAAGCCATTCATCAGGATGGGCTCCCTGTGCATGCAGCCCAGGCCAAAAATCAGGCCGGCCCACTCATCAGGTGGAGCATATGTATGAAAGAAACAGATAGGTAGAGAATATTGACTAATTGTCAACAATGAGCTGCGCAAGTTTGGTCCACCTGATTTTTTGCCACAATAAGATACATGGGTCCCACCAGATGAACAGCCCCGATCTCGTAAGTTGTTACCCTGGCAGGTGTGTGACTGTCAGATTGTTTATGCAGCATTGGAATGTCTCTTTCAAGTACAAATTGCTTTGGTAAATTCCACCTTAATGGAATAACATACTGCACAATCCCCATAAATAACTATACACACGCATCCATGAACATGAGATGGGAATCGGAAGTACCTGCATTGCTTCATATAGCTTCCTCTTTTTACGCGGCATCAGAACCTTGGACATGTTGCGGGTATCCTCGACAACTTGCTCTGGTTCGAGGAGAGAATCAACCTTAGCTTCAGCATCTTCAGCCAAGCTCTCTGTGTTCTTGTTTGATAAAGAGGCTGAATATGTGATACCCTGAAGTTCCTTTTTCAATTCATCATGGTACTGCTTCTCGAGAATAGACATCTGCAAACACCATTGACGTTGTCAACAGATTAATCGCTATGGAATTGTGAAGAATTGGCATAGAATCAAAAGGATTTATACCTTTCGCTTCTTCTCAGCTGCTTCACTTGCTTCAGTCCGATCAATGATGCCCTCAGCGAGAAGATGCTGGGGATCATCCATATCTTGATTGTGTATGGGAAGGAGTTGCTTCTTTGCTGTCGCTTGCAGGCGTTTAATTGTTTCTGCATACTCAGGAACATATCCTTCAGCCTCATTGTCAACAAAAGGTGATAAGTGCGGTGGAGGTACCCTGTTAAAGGACATTAAAAAAAGAATAGTAAAATTAAAAGTCATGGTGAAATATCTCAAAGCATGTGATTTTCATTGTGGAAAGCATTTTCTACGACAGGAATCAAAATCTTATATTTGTTAGTTGCGTCAACAAAATCAAAATCAAAATGTGTAAAATAAATATTTGATACATTGACACAAGCATGAATGATGTAAAAGATAGAGCTCAAGTAGACAGCTAGGAGGTCCGTAGAATTAAAATAAAGAAGCTGATCCGGTGCCTCTAGAGGCATGCCTCCAGGGTTGCACATACACAAGGAACCATTAATCCAGCTCATCAAATAATCAATGTGCCATAGATGCATATCACACTGTTGGGACAATTCTAAGAATTCAATTGATGGGGTACAAATGGAAACTAAAAGTCAAAACTCAGAAATGGCTCATATTCTTCAGAAAGTTTCTCTGTTGGATGATTAGGATAGTTCACAAGGCAATTTTTGGTTGGTGGCCAATCACTGAAGAGCCCATCGATGCATTGTTTCAGATCATGGCACATTTTGCGTGTAAGGGTAGATGATGTGAAAGCAAAAAATCCTGTGCCTATGGAGACATTGTTCCCATCTTTAAATAGAGTACATGTTAAGATCAAAATATATAGAGATTATGAATTTATCTTATACAACAATATACAACTTGGTATATATCCGTAAAATATATGTGATGTAAAAAGGCCGGTCCATTTATAGGAAATAAAATACAACCAAATAATCCATCATGAAGGAAAATAACCCATTCTATGGCCACCAGAAGCACTAAACACAAGATGCTAGATCATAATCTTCCATAGCAGAGTTCCTAAACAAAAATCCAAACGCGCAACCAGTGAACCTTTGTACTCTAAAACTCTCCCCTTCTAGATGGCACCTAATACCCAATGGCTTCAACAAAGGATGGCAACCAAGACCCAACCCAGGTCACCTAACTGAAACCCGACCTACCACAGAAAACAGTCACTCCTCTCCTTGAGGTCACTTCTAATTGTGTCATCTTCCCAATGCCACTCTAACCAGGCTGCCAAATGAGACTATTCCACACAATTATAGCAAGGAGCCTTTATACTCAAGGAATACCATATAACCCAACTTGGAAATTCATTTTACTTGACATCTTCAACACAAATTGTCCATCAGCATGTCTACTGTGCAGCAGCACAAAGACGCATAACTAAATGGAACATGCAAGTGTCAAGTACCCAACTCATATTGGAACTTAGTGGAATCTAGAAACCCATTAAGCTTCAAATGCCCAAGAAATACCTGCATCTCATATAATATAAGTATATAACTACATTAATAAGGCACCTGCTCGGCAATAACATTTAAAATGCATACGACACTAAAATGGCAACCTAAATCAAACAATAAAATTCCCATCCCTGAAATATGGAATGACTATATCAAATCTCTCAGGTTGATGAACAACCTTAAGATTCAATATTTTTGAGTTACCAGCCATAACAAAATACTGCATATTTTGTAAGTACCTTCCAACCGTGTATGCATCCGTTGGTAGAATAATCCGGGCATTTACACAATCATAAATCCACTGGGGCTGTACATATTCTCTAGAGAGAAATATGTGACCCTGGGTCGGTCTATCAACAATCTGCACAGAAGCAGCAGGCAGTCAGCAAATACCAACACTTCAACAGGCTTAGAGAGTCTGGAAGGCTTATATAAATCACAAACTGTAGTGTATAAATGAGCAACTACTCAACAAGCAATACATAATGGAAGTGAAGTTTTATGGATTCAGTCAAGTAAAATCCTTAATGTGTATACATGCTCAATAACCAAGGGTTTCCTTCCACCATTTTCAGATTTGAAAGAGGACGCATGCAAGAATTGAATCACATGAAGTTCCAGTTAGAAAGCGAGCATGTCAGCATTTGTTGTCTGTGCATCTTTTTTCTCATCCAATGGTTTT
Source organism: Magnolia officinalis (assembly GCA_021015155.1). Classification (NCBI taxonomy): domain Eukaryota; kingdom Viridiplantae; phylum Streptophyta; class Magnoliopsida; order Magnoliales; family Magnoliaceae; genus Magnolia; species Magnolia officinalis. The sequence goes on along the minus strand of JAJHSJ010000016.1, from coordinate 62,247,016 downwards.
GCTTCTTCCTTTTCTTTTTCCTCCTCTAATCGATTCTCTGTGTATCTTAATTTAGTACACCAATGAAAGAGGATACTGAAGTTCTGGTAAAACACTTGACAAGTGAAAGATCACAGATCTGACCGTCCACTGCTAGGAAATAATTTCTTAGAATGCAATTGGTCATCCCCTGGTTACAAGGATGGTTCCAGTCAGGGTTGTTAAGGAGATGAAATCTCACAGAATCAATGCATCTTGAAATGGCTGACACGGTTAACATATTTTGTGAACAGCTGAAAATCATATCTTCATAAAAAAGAAAGAAACAGCCAATCTACATAGTTCTGCATAGGAGCAAGTTATCATGCTGCATGTATTATAGCATTTAGAATATGGTTGAGAAGGCTTGGGTGGATCAGCTGGCGAGCCTTTCTTCAAGATAGGAAATCTTCATGGAGGCCTTCTGGTTTTATGACATACAAAGGCAAGGGTAGATGTAAAATCAAAAGAAACTTTCTTATTCTGAACAACTTACCAATCTGGACAAGCCTACACAATATTTTGTCAGAATAGTCACTGAGGGCTTGAGTTATAATCTATAGCCAGGACTCCAGAAAGCAAATTGTTTTGTTACCTTGGCTCCATATCTTGAAAGGATGGAGAGATCGACTGGTATGCTTCCAATAGAACTAGAGCTAGCCCATCTTAGTGACTCTACATAGATGCAAATAATAATGCTATACATAAACAGTGTGGATCAAAAGATGGTTGAGAAGGCTTGGGTTGAGAAGGCTTGGGTTGGGTGGATTGATAAGTTGTTGTTCACATACAAAGATGAGCTGAGGTGGTAGATGCCATACAATCAGAAGAATCTTTCGTATTTTGAACGATTCACCAATCCAACCAAGCTTACTCAATCATCTTTAGTAGGAATGGTCAATATGGGAGGCCACAGTTAAAGACGACGGCTAAGGGTTATCATTGACTCGATAACCAGGCCGCAGCAAGTTTCACCATAGAGTTCTTAAACTCTATTCCAACATGCACAATAGAACATTTTTCAGGAACAGATTTTCCAGTTGGAGGCTTTCCGGCTTGGAAATTAGGTCTCATTCAGCTAGCTGATGATAGGGTCTTTGGCAGTGCAGTTACCTCTCTCTGTATTCTTGGATATTTATCAGTTTCCATCCCTTCATCAAGATAACTCGTAAAATAAATAACAATTGAGTAATCATTTTTCTAGAGATGATGATATTTTAGTAAAGAAGAAAACAGATTTTAGTGGAAATAACACTAATAATACACCCCAAACACGATTCAGAACGTATAACCCATTTCTTAGGTATAGACAAACTTATCCATAAATGAACATTAAGTGGAAAAGGAAACATACCTGATGGGTAATGTCTTCATCAGCTTCTCTAAAAGGAGCGCCATCTCCGTCCCAAGAAACTGTACCTCCAAAAGCTGGAATGGTGAAAAGCAATGACTCCCTTGGGACCTAAGTGTATACTGGAATTATCAATACTACGAATAAATAAAGAAAATGGATGAGGAAACACATAAAGACAATTGATATAATAACAAACCACCATATAGGGAAAAGAGATCCAGCTTGTAAGTGAAGGGAAAATGGAAATTCAAATAGGCAGGTCTACTAGGAAGATATTCAGCCTAGCATAGTACTCCATATGGAATAACACCAAATAGGTTCCACACAAACTGATACAAGTCAGAAGTATGCAAAAGAATATCATTATACAAGTAATTACACACAAAAGATAGACAAGCATACCTCACGACTCAAGAAGAACTTCAAATTTTTAAAGAGAGTCTTGCACTCTCTGGTCTCCTTATCTTCTTCATCCTTGCCAGCGGCATCCTCAACAAGGTGCATCAGGGCGCCTGGTTCATTGGCAGGAAGCTGGTGTTGAAGTTGAGCAAGTCTTAGTTCAGATTCATCATTTTCGGTTTCATTCTTTTCAACCTCGGATTGCTCTGATCCAGTAGCACTGGCCTGAGGCTCCGGCAATGCAGCTCTTGCATTAGCAGCAACATACCTAGATAATGCATAAAGCTCTACAGAAAAATTCAGAAAACAGCAAGATGTAAGGGGGAGGGGCAGAAAAACTTAGAACCCAAAATGGAAGGGTCATAGACTGAAAATTGATGGTGACTAATAAGCAACTTCTATATATATAGGAAAATGCTCACCTGCGCACCAGTTTGCACGAAACTGGTGTGAACTTTTTTGAGAACCCATCATACATGATGTGGATCCAAAATCTGAACTGTCCATGTGAAGCAGCACCTCATGAAACCCCCGGGCCCAAGTTTTACTTTGATCCAAAACTTTGGTGGGCCATGAAAAATGAAAACAGTTTCCTCCCTTGATTTGCATTTCTCTTTGCTATGGCCCACTAGAATTTTAGATCAGGGTGAAAATTTGTCCCTTGGGATTTCATGGGATTCCGCATCACATGGACCATTCAGATTAGACACCCATGACACGTGTGCAAAGGTGCGCACGTGCGTAGGTGCGCAGGTGAGCATGACTATATATATATATATATATATATATATATATATATATATATATATATATATATATATATATATATGAGCATGCTGACTGCAAGAGATGATAAAAAGAAAACCTGCAATGATGGTCTATTACAAGAGACTAAATGACCCTCAACCTGAGGATATGCATGCCATACTCAGGTTTTCAATTTGTACAAGGAACCCATGGTTCAATGTTCAAAAAAAAACATTGGTCATTGGATCCCCACAGCATTGGGCCATACCTCAAATTTCATCGATAGTAACCTTTCAATTTGTGGCCTACAACTAGAATTTTAAGAAGAGAAATACAACAATTGTCTGCACTCAACTGAAGGACCAAGACCAGTGTTTCAAATAACGCTCATAGCGTAGAAGTAGTGTACGCTACGTAGCGTAGCTGTAGCGCTATGTAGTGTGTAGCGCATGCTACAGTGTATTTTTGATTTATTTTTTATTTTTAAAGAGTGATGAGAACATTTTTTTTTAGTTTTGTCTGTTAAAAATGGTGTAGAACTCATATTTAAAATAAATAAATAAAACTTAAAATGTAATGTTAAAACCAAACCTTTCTTTGTTTACTTTCACTTAAAATGGTGGTGATCCTTCGTTAAAGTTGGTGTGAAACTCACATGCTAAAACCTTTAAAACTGAACTCAAATGAAAAGGGGTTTAGAAAGAGGTTTTTCAAAAACCCCTCTTTGTATAGATGACATTTGTATTGTACTTAATACTCTTAACATGTGAAATAATTATTTCTTTTCATACTTGTGAGTTGTGACTTGTGGTTTCAATCAGACAGTATTAATTAAAGTGGTTCAATTCAAAAAAATTAAAGTGGTTTGCATAGAAAGTTGTTGATGTGATAATTATTTGATTTGGTTTATGACTTTATATGCGGATTGGCTTTTGATAAATGAGAATTAATAACTTATTTGAATATGCCAATATTTGAATAAATTAATCAACTTTTAGGCTTTATATATTTTGTTTTTTTCTTACTATTTATCATATTTTTCCTTTATGTAAATTAAAAAATACAAGTATCGTGTAGCTTACGTTACACGCTACGCTATTTACGCTACATGCTATACAAAGGGTTGAACGCTACACAACACGCTACCGCTATTTAAAACACTGACCAAAACTAATGGCTAAGATCATCCGATCTGGAATATTTTCAATATGGTCCACCTATGGTGAGTCTAAGGGCCAGTTTGGGAGCGTGGATTTGAAATCCTTCTATTGTGTTTGGCACCCTGGATTTAGAATCCCCCGTAATCCAAAAGTATAGCTATACATAGTATATTTACAGGGGTTTGAATTTAATTAGTAAATCAATTTTAATCTCTAATTACTGTACGTATGTAATGTTTGACACAATGGTTGTAATCAGCCCGTTGAAATATATATTTGCCTGAAAATAATGAAATTCCAAGTCTCAGATGGGCGACAAGCACAAGATCACATCCGAGTGACTAACCAACGATTTTTAACAGTTGATTTACATGGACAATGTTTGGACGACGCAGATCATCGTATTAAAGTAATTATCATGATCAATTGATAATCTAATTGCTTTGGGATATCATCAGTAGACCATGTGCCCAATAGATTAATAGCTTAGTGACACATGTTACAAATGCATCTCTTGGAAGGATTTTAGATGTAATTCAAGCTTTCACCTTGGATTTGAAACCCCCTCTTTAAGGGGATTTGAAACCCCCAGTTACTTTATGGTGCGCCCCCCCCCCCCCCAAAAAAAATAAATAAATAAATAAATAATTCCATGGTGCCAAACGACCCCTAACAGAACTACGATCTTGAATTGAACCATTGGACCCAGTAGTACAAACTGAATGAATCATTGGGCCAAGGATTTCATGAATCCACCTGCAACGAAATAAAGATATACCTGCTGCTAAAGCTTCCAAGCGAGGATCTAGGATAGGTGGATACTTCACATTTATGGAATGATAAAGCTTGAAATTGACAAAAGCAAGAAGTGTCTGCAAAAAAATGAAAAATAATGCAATGAGAAGGCATGCTGAATGTCCAATAGAAGGATTACACAAAGCAGTCAATATATACACTGATTACAACCTTTTGTGGGCAGTCATGCATTATTTGTATCCAAAGGGAATAGAATCTTATGTGGATGGGGCAAAGCCACTTGACCAATGCGGCAGAACATCAATTATAGTAGAGGCTCAACTAGATGTCAGATATGATATGCTGTGCAAAAATTTAGAAGTGCATACCAAATTCCAGGTTCCACCATCAAGATCAAATAATATGGAGAAAATCCAGTTTATTTTGAGTCAACTCTCCTGAAGAACTTGGAGATCAAAGCACTACTGATTTCTTACTTACACACTATAAATTTATTCAGTTCACTCCAAAACTCTACGTAGGCTGTGGAAAGTGGCTTGTAGAAATTTATCTACAAGCACTTAGCAGTTAATTAAGTTCGTGTGCACTGACTATACAATTAATGTTCTTTATATGATGCACTACTTATCCCTTTTTCTTTCTTTCTTTTCGAGAATTTTGCAATTTTTCTGCACAAATTCCAACAGGAATTCCATTTTCGCTGATTTCCCTGGGCATGTGCCTACCAGCCCAAGACACACACCTCAATAGGCATAATGCATTGAGTTGCTCTTGCATTTAACAAAATCATTTGAAGTACATCCAGGTACCTAGCAATGCAATGATAGGTAATATATAGAAATTTTTCATCGAACAAGCTATTGAAGTTTACAGTTAAGATCTTTAGAGTTATAGGGTAAGTACTAAGTTGCATGATCATTCTAACCAAGTGCCGCTCCTACTTCGAATTGCACTTCCAAACTCACACTCCCACTTTTGAGCTATTTATGCATGCTAACATTAACAGATGCCTCCCAATCCCGCACCCGAATCATTTGCGGCTTCACTTCACATTTCGTGCAATTATCAGTAGGTTTTCCACGTATTGCAAGACACGTGAATTGCCTATTCATTAGCCAAAGAGATACCCTCTGGAGTGTCTCTTTGTATTGTACAAGCTCTGCAACTTCTATAGTTGGTACTTGCACTCTCTCACTTGAACTCTGAAGCAATCATTCATCGAGGAAAAAAAGGCGGAAAAGAAGGTTGTACAAGTAAACCCCACATGAACAAATGCCCTCGTGGTAAGCTCCTCACAAAGCCCATCCGCCAATATTTCAAGCCCCAAATAAACCAAGCAAAAGTATAAGATGGGGAATAGCAACTGCATTTGAAAACAAAATCTAACATATAAGGTGCACCAGTGCCCATTATAGTCTTACCTCATAAAATTCCAAAAAGGTTAGCATGACATTGAAGTCCACATCATCAGTCAAGACTTGTTGTAGGGCATGTGGTGTTAACCATGTAATCTTTTGGCCTTCAACCTCAGCCTGCACAATTGAACAATATGAGCATAGTAATCTAGTAAACTTGTATATTTCCAATGTCTACACAACACTACCTGGTAATATATGCCTTTGACAGATATGAAGGTCTTCCGCAGCTTATGAGTTCGGGAAATGTAGGCTTGCCATTCATGGCTCAACCTAATAACAAAAGCAACTTTCTAATTGTCATTCAAATAATGCATAACAAGAAAGCAAATTGGAGCACATGAACTATTTAGTATTGATCATTTCAACATGGCCTACAAATTTCAAATTCAGCAATAAACATGGCTAAGGGCTGGACACCATTGTGGTTCTGTGCATTTCTTATTCTTAAATAGCAGTGGCTAACCCACCATACATGTAGCGTAGATGTATGTCAATCTGGACCATACAAAACTTGGGCATCATCATAAAATCACACACAAGACGATCATAACCATCCAATTGGTAATGGTGGCCATCATATGGATGGCGATTCATCAAAAAGAATGTCCGTGGTCCAGATCCAACAACTAATGTCAGATGGTTAAGATCATAGGATCAGAATATGCTAAACTGCTATGAAGGTCATCGAATAAGATCTACTCAAAGAAACTTCACAAATGACAAACCTTCGACAATTGTGTATACGCTTCACTGCAATACGTTCACTCTCAACAGCAGGCAATGCTGCAAATAGGTGTACCATGGTGAGACAATCATCCAAATCTCTTAGTGCATCAATGAATTTTGGGTACCTAGATCACAGGTAAGATATCTTTTAGAATGTGAAAAAAAAGAACTAGCTAGTGGATGTTCAACATCAGCATTGATACAGAAGTTGCTCACCTCTCTCTAATAAGCCTATCAAGGGTGTAAGACGGCTTGCGACTCAGTAGGCGATCAGCAAGATCCCGATTCTTCTTTGCTAAAGCTTTCTTTACCTTCCTGTCATACGCCCTAATATCCCTGGAATGTGATAAAAACATACAAACAAATAAATACATGTGGTGTACAGCAAAACAGATATATGGATATGCCCGATATTGTCAAAATAGATGAACCTAAACCATTCTACAAAACTCAAAACTCATCATCATCTAAGCCTCTTATCCCAACTAACTGGAGTCAGCTACGTGAATCTTCCACCCATATGCTTCCGGGCCTTCCCTTTGCCATCTAAGTCTCCATTGCACATGACCAAACCATCTACTTCTACTTCCCCTCATCTTATTGCCTATTGGTGCTGCTTTTACATTACCTTGAATGCATTCATTTATTATTCTATCCTTCCTGTCCCTGCCCTCATCCATCTCAACATCCTCGTTTTAGTTACAATCATCCTATGAACATATTATTTCTTAACTGCCCAACATTTTACCCCATTAAACATTGTTGGACTTGGTCTATAGCTATCCTACAAAATTTCCCCTTCACTTTGATTGGTACACGACAATCATATAAAACTCTAGAGGCACATCTCCCTTTCTTCAGCGAAATTGAATTCTATGTGCATCATCCTTCTCAATCTCTCCACTCTCATGATGGAAAACTTTTTTTTATCAGCAATCTTAACTAATTCCTAGTTTTCGCTCCAATTGTTACTAAAATTGCTCTCCATATACTCTGTTTTAATCTAACTAATTATTAAGCATTTAGATTTTAAAGCACCCCTTCATAAATCTATTGTGTTTACGCCCTCCCTCATCTTATTAATCAAAATTGCGTCATTTGTAAACAACATACAAAAATGGGATCTCTTCCTGCACATGCCTTGTTGGCTCGTCCATAACCAATGCGAAAAGGCATGGCTCAACGCCAACCCCAAGTGCAAGCCTACAAAAACTGGGAACTCAGTTCTCTCCACTCATGGTCCTCATATTTGTTACTCTCCCCCATAAATATCCTTCATCACATCAAATTCTCTTAAAACACCTTCCTTTCCCAACACCCACTAGATTAACTCTCTAGGGACCCCGTACTATGCTTTCTCTAAATCAATAAAGGCCATATGGATATCCATCCTCCTCTCCTTATATCTCCCCATCAATTATCTAAGTAGAAAAAATAGCTTCGGCGAGCAGCAGTAGACCTCCCTAGCGTGAAACCAAATTGATTTTCTGATACATTCATCACATGCCTTGGCCTTTGCTCAGCATTCTCTCCCAAATTTTCATAGCATAGCTCAAGGTTTAATCCCATGATAGTTAGTGCAGTTCTATGCCTCCTCTGTGCTATTAAATAGGTACCACATAACTTTTACTCCACACATCTGGAATTTTCTTGAACCTTATAATCTCATTGAACAACTCAATCCAAAAAACTCAGCATCTCCCATACACTTCCAACCCTCAATCAGTATACCATTGGGTCCAATGGCCTTTCCTATTTTCATCTTTCTCAAAGCCTCTTTCACTTTGGATATCATAATCTTACAAAAGTATCTATTGGTAGCTGACATGTTCTGAGTTTATGGTTCTTCTATCCCCATGCTCTAGGGGTGGTTGACATTTAATAAATTCTGAAAATAGAGTGAAACTATGCAATAAAATGTGTGTGCATGAATAAATTGAATAAATGGGTTAAGAGCAACAATCTTCAATGTAACAAATGGGGAAAAAAAAAAGGTGCCAACTGAGTATGAACATGTATCCCAGGATGAGAAATGTTATTCAGATGCTTCTATATATATATATATATATATATATATATATATATATATATATATTGCCCGCTTCATGGAAGTTCTACAAAGCCCAGTACTGACCACCAGCATTTTATGTGCTGGTAATCATGGCCATTGAACTAGCGGGCATCATGTTGATGGCCATAGCCCAAATATCAATATCCAAGTGTTTGGACAATCTCGACCATATGACCTATGACTATGAGTTTCCCCTCCAAATATTGACTTCTGCTCAACTATGCACTGGTTGTCCATTTGCAAGTCACTGGTGGAATGGCTTCTGTAGCCTGAACGTATTAAATTAGCATTATGAACCGTTCACAAGGAGAGGCCCCTCATATCAACGATCCTGATCACTTCAAATGCATCGGGGAGATGCCCTGGTGCAAGCATCATGGTAGCATTTGTCATGCTCGTATTTCGTGTGTATGTGATACCTGAACTTCTCGAGTAATGGATCGTGGGCAAGAAACAGGATATCCTTCATGTGATAATATGTCTTGTGATTCCCTTCAACCTTCTTCTTTGGGTCTCGTGGAAATACACCCTTGAGAATGCATAGTCTCCTGCAATTACAGGAAAATGAAAAATTAAATTTTAATAAAATAAGGAACAAGAGAGCTTCTGACAAGCGACTGAAAGGTAAAAGGTGGGCCCCACCATGCGGGAATCCAAACCATCCATGAGCCGGGTAAGCCCCATCATAAATGGGCCATGTCGGACAATCGTGCGACCAATTTGACAGTTAAGATCGTTTGTAGGATGAAACCTTCAGTGGCATGAACCATCCAAGGTGGGGATCACTAGATGAACGGTCCGGATCACTAAGAGGTAGGCCCCACTGGCTGATTAGCAGGGTCGACCAAAAGCACCGTTTCTTTCAATCAAGCATCCTCTAATACCTCTTTCAGATCAAAGAAAACACCGACAACAAAAAACCTGATCCTAGAACTTTATATTAAAAAAATAATAATAATAATAATAATAATAGTTCTTCCACCAGAAATCAAATCAAACAGGAGGTGAGATTTCAACCATTCGATAAAAATACCTGAAAGTGGACAGATTGACTTGAAGGTAGTGGACTGCTTTCGTCCTTGTGATGTATTTCGCAGCATTTCCCTCCTTCTTCTTCCCCTGAAACCAAGATGAGATAAAAAGGAGATCAATCGACGGTTGAGATTAACGGGTAGGAATAAGAGGTTCTCGTGAGATGAGGGATTACAGGCGGTCTGTAGTGCTTCGGCATCGTTGAAATTTTCCTACAAATTCCGAACGAGACGGATAGATAGAGGAGCTAAAGCTGCCGTTGCTGCTGCTATGAAGCAGAAGCGAAAGAGAGGATTTTAGAGGGGTTTTGTTCTACGAAATATATAGTAGGGCAGAGCTCAGCGGCCAGTCCCTGGACGAGGAATCAGCGTCCGTCGCCGCCACTGGGCCCCATGTGCTGATTGGTCGGATGATCGGAACCGTCCATGTTTTGGAGTCTAATGGTATAGGGCCGCACCCATGAACTTACTCTGAACAGATGATTTTGACCGTCGCTATCTGTGGATGAATTTAAGACAATTAAAATAAAAAAATTTAATGACTCTCGTTCAGCTCTAAGAATCAAAGGTTTGGATCATCAATGATGCGTGATCACTGAGTAATAGATTAAATTACGGTGGTAACGATAATATGGACGGTTCAAATCATTCGACTATCTCGGCATGTGAGCCCCAGTGGCAGTGGCTGTCGACATGCGTTGGATTCTAAGTAATTGTGTTTGTGCATTCAAGGTAGCATTGTTACTGAATGTATATCTTTTAGCATATTTTCTTGATTTGTCTGGATACCACCAAATATATTATTTTTTATACTTACAACAGTAGATAAGTGACCTGTTTCAGATAAGTAATTTTGACTTATGATTAGTTATAAGTAATCTTTTTTTTTTACTTAAAAGTACTTAATTATTTTAATTAATTTTTTTTAGCTTTTCAACTTTTCATAGATTACTAAAGAGAGAAGATGAAAGAAATAAGAAGTTGATAAATGTGCTATTTGCCAACCATACTTATCTTCTTAATAAGAAGAAACTAACCCCTATTCAAGTTTGTTAACTATGCATCGTGATCTTTATCTACCCTTTTTTTTCTTGCATGGTTAGGTAGCAAAACAGTCCAAGTCTTATTGGATGAGTGGATGCCATTATGGGGCAACTGGGCTTTAAGAGTGTGACTAGACCACTTACATGGCATTAGGCTGGGAGTGGACCTATCGGCTAGGCTTGTGGGCCCATAGTAGGGCTGTATGTAAGGTTCAATTAAATTTTGGGCCAAATTAGTTTAGGATTAAGTCATTTTAGCTCGATTTGGTCCAAGCCAACTTTTATTAGTGTATGTATAATAGTCTTTATTAAATTTAACATTTCTATTATCTTCTCTCTCATTTCCACGCTAATAGCACCTTTCTTCTAAACCCTAACTCCATGTAGCTATTCAATGTAGTACTTGTATAGATAACTTTCATGTAACAACATCTTTCCAACTAAAACGCCACTTGTGTGGGAATTTTGTATCGGATAAACAATGGGTGCACCATGAAAATCACCTGGTACAAAGAGTCAGGCCGATCATTCAGATCACATATGCGACACTATTGAGATCAACAGACAACCGACAGTCAAACTCAATGCATGGGCAAGACTTGATTAATGAACCAATTTATTGTTTTTTTTTTTCGTTCATCTAGCGATCTCTATGATGGGTAGAGCTGTACATGAGTTGAACCGAGTTTAGCTTGGCACAGCTCGGCTTGGCTTAGCTTGGTCATCGAGCCTAATTGGCCAACTCAGCTCAGTTCAGTCAATAGCTCGGGTCAATTCGATTTGAGTTCAAGTTTGTGTGACATTTTCTCAAACACATAGTGTATGTTCAATTTCTTATATAATGTAAAATAATAACAGTAGTTTACAAGTATTTTAACAAACAATCGGTGGGTAGTATCAAAATCAATATATGAGGGTAATTTTATAATGCAATTTTTATTTTTTTAAAGCAATTTGTTTTGTATTCATTCATTCCTCGCCACAAGCTGATCCCGTGGAGAATATATTCACCCGAAACAACACTTCGTTGAGTCATTTCATCAAACACTCGGCGAGCAGCGACAATATCTAAATGAACAAGCCAATTCAATTTGAGTCAATTCGAGTTGAGGTTCAATCCGATTCAAGTCGAGCTCAGGCAAACTCGAACTCGACTCAAAATTTTTCAAGCTCAAAAAACAAACTCAACTCAGTCTGAATCCAATTTTGAGCCGAGGTGAGTTGAACTTTTCTGAGTTGAGTTGAGCAAGTTGACCGAGCTAACTCAACTCATGTGCAGCTCAAATGGTGGGCCTTACCATTTCCATGGCGCGTGGATGTTCAACACAAGTGGTATAATGTCAGGCAATATGTGTTGCCTAACAAATTAGCTTACTTCCAACTATCATGATCACCCTTTATAACATTGTAGTCATTAATGTTTTTGTTTTTAATCATTGTTGGGCATTTTAAGCCTAGCCGGCAATATGTCTAGCTGAGGTTATGTTCACAGCACAATGAAAATAAACTAGACAAATGGGACAACATTCTCTACTGAGGCTAGCTGACCATGCTAATAATGTACCACGCCAACCATCGTATGAAACTCATATAGGCATTCCGGTGCGGAGAGAAGGAAGCAATGATACTAAAAGTGGGGGAAAAACTCTCATGAACCATGAGAGGGAGAAAAATTCACTTAATGGACAGACACCCAGTAAAATAACGATTGTCAGGGAGTTGCTAAAAAAATTCAAACTTTTACTAGTTTAAATGAGAATTATATAATTAAATTCGTTTTCCCATTGCCCCTCGCATGAAACTATCTACAAAGCTTCGTATATACCACACTATTTTCTAAGAATACATTCCTATATAATTACTCTGTGACCACATGAATTTTCATCAAAATCATTAAAAAAAACAAAAATACTGCCCGTGCATCAAGGCTAACATTTATTCATCACCCCTAGTGACCTCGCACTCTAATACCAATTTGATGCAGAACAATTAACTACTTACTCTAAAAGTTCGAACTGTTACAACATGATGAATCAATCCCTTTATCTCATAGCCCAGACCCTACATCTCATGGGCTAAAACCTCAACCGAACTCTTCTCATGGGCCCCAAATCATATGAGTATCTCCTCACACTAGCCACTCACCTTACACGGGCTGGCCACCCTGAGCGTGCCCTTTATCTCACAGGCAACCCCACTCGAGCACGGTATGAAAATGCCCTACATCATGTCATATCTCATATGTCCCACTAGCACGTACTATATCATATGCTAACTTGGCGGTGTATCTTGAAGTGCACATACTAGGTGGCATCTTCTGGCTGATTGATCGATGCCTGCATCGACTTTAGCCCAGCACAACGTAAGCTATGAAACAGGGCACAGGATCAGTTGGGCTCACTGGTCAAACACGCAACCCACTAACGGCAAATAGGTCTGGCCTAGCTTGTCATTGCACCGCTTGATTACATTTTTTGAATTTGTTTTGGACCCATTTAAAATTGGGCTAGATTTATTTAGAACCTTAGCCTAGCCCAGCAAAAGGCCCAACGATCCTTCTCACAAATCGTGCCCAAAAGGACAATGTGTAGGCATCAGCTTTAGACCATACATTCCCATAAAGCCAGGACGGAAATTCCAAACGGCTATAACATTAAAAAACCGAAGGAAAGTTGATCTAGTAAGCTCACCTACACTAATAGTACCAGAAAACACTTTTTAACCATTAAATATTTATCATCTCCCCAGTTAATGCATCTAATGGTTAAAAAAGCCCTGTACCAATGTTAGTGGTGGAGTCATTTGTGTGTGATTAGTTCTAGAAAGAGAGAAAAAATTATATTCTCTATAAAGTTTCGATGGATGATACGCAGACAAATAGAAATTATGTGTGGAATACAAGCAATATATATTAAATGGTTCAAATTATAATTCTTAGTTTAGATGCATCGTGAACCAAAAATGAAACTTATTTAATCATCTAACTGTTGAATTGGTGGGTATTTATTGGACAGTTAAAAACAAAAAAAATAAAAATTCAAATGTCCCATTTCTCAAATAAGTATCCATGAATTAAAGACTGATTTATTCAGCAAATCTGGTTTTGAAATTGTCAAGTATGATTTCTGCTGGACTATCAAAGAACTTCCCACTATGGAGAGAACTGATGACACAAATATTACGAGATTTTGAGAATCTTGTGATATTTTAACCAAAAGTTAATAAACCAATATTATTGTGATAGTATCATGAGATTTTCATAATATTGATGACGGTATTTGAATTTTTTGTAATTTTATCACTCTAATACCTTGATATTAATGAGAAATTTATTTAAATTCTAACTAATTCATTAATATTACATTAAAATTTGTAGAACTGTTTATTAATTTATGATAATGTAGACACCTCACCCTAAACAGGATTAACACTATTATTCGACTTTAGTTGAGCTTCAATCTAAAGTACATGTATGGCTTGAAGCCGCCAAATCCGATTAGTTGTCATTAGAGCAGACAGGCAACAAGGCGAGTAACGCAGGGATGAACGTGATGAGGTCGAGCACCATCTTCCTCAAAAGGATAATTGTTCCAAATCCACAAAATTTTTCTAGACTCCTCATGGATGCTTCTCAAATTCACAAGAAAAGAGCAAGTAAAATAGAAGATAAATCCTATCAAATTTGGAATTGATTAATGAATGAAATAAATGAGTTCACAACCATTTAAATAGAAATATAAAGCAATGGGAGAGGAATGAGAAGCAAACAACAACTAAAATTTATAGAATTCACGACTTACTATAAATAGTAAACTTACTATTTATAAATGGTTCTGATGTCTACAAGTGCAAAAGGTTTTCGGCAAAAAATAATATCCTATTTGGCTTCACCAAACTGTTCTCTTAACTATTATAAGCTATTTTCATGTTGGTCACAACTCTTAAAGCCCAACAGATAAAGAATTATAATTAAACTAGAACTTACTATTTATAGTAAAAAAATGAATTAAATATGAAATTCGACCATCGATACGATGGAATCTCGCAAATTATGCGTGTGGGCAACCCGGCTTTTGCCGGGTTGGTTGGCTAAAGTAGCTCATCATACCCCAAAATCATATCTTTTACGCCCGATAACTCATTCCGGTTTGGGAGATACGCCCGATCTAAAGTCCAATGGTCCGGATCACTTTTATCGTTGACCGGGCCTTTTCTGATCCATCTTGGCCATGAAATTGTCTGCGACCCACTATACATCAGCGAGCAAGGGAGCACCACACTCTAAACACCATCGAACCAACATTGCTTTTGAAAAAGGTGGTAAAAAGTGCTCTACACAGGGTCATTTCTAATGATAATGGTTCATCATGAGCTGTTTATGGGTATGATTGCCTTTACAATCAATCTTCGTTCAACCCCTATTGATCCCTGCAGCGATGCGGCTAATAGTTTGCAAAGCCTGCCATGATTCCTATTGTAGCCTGAAAATAGCCCAAGAAAGGCTGTTATTAGGATTTCCCTTGCTTATTTAAGGGGGTTCACTATAAACAAAGGAAGAAAAAAATAGAAGGTTGAGAGAGCAGAGGGGCATGGAAAGGTAGAGAAGTTGTTGGAGAAGCCTCAGGGCACATGGTTATGCTAAGTTAAAGTTGTGCCATCATATATCAAAAGCTACATTGTGATAAATCATCCCCACTCCTCTGCTTCACCTAAAGGCATGATTGTGCCGTTAGTATGCCCAATTAAAAATACAAATATATAAAGCTAAAGAAATTATTGAATTTAGAAGAGTATTGTTGAAATCAGGGACATCTACCTATCCATTTTATAGAAAATGGGATGTTGAGATTTTCTTTTTTACTTCTCACATCTTAAATCAGTTTACCTTATACTGCACACATTCCAAACACACAAACAACACATGCACTTACCTTTATTTTATTTTATTACCATAATCCTCTCTCTATTCCACCTGCTTTTTTATTCTGAATACCTATCCAAAATCTTAAACCTTTCAAAGTAAGGTTAAGTTTAATTTATTTTCTTATTGCCTATCTAATGTCTTAAACCTTATGCAGTAAAGCCAAATATTGCCTATTTTCTCATTTTGCCTACTCAAAATCTTAATACCCATGGAATACATTGTAACTGAGAAATTCCTCTAAATTCCTCTAAAAATTGTAAAATCTCACACAATAAAAACCACATGTTGCATAATGGGAAAATGATACCCATCTTTTTTCTATTTTATAACTGAGATTCTTTCTTAGAATCTAAGATCATATGTCAACTGCAAAATTTATTTGAGTTAGGAAATTTTATAATTCTACTACC
Source organism: Magnolia officinalis (assembly GCA_021015155.1). Classification (NCBI taxonomy): domain Eukaryota; kingdom Viridiplantae; phylum Streptophyta; class Magnoliopsida; order Magnoliales; family Magnoliaceae; genus Magnolia; species Magnolia officinalis. The sequence continues at coordinate 62,230,959 of JAJHSJ010000016.1, read as the reverse complement.
TTTAATAGATTTTATGGTTCTTAGCTAACCTTAGATTTCAAGTATTATTTAGCTAGTGATGATTGAAAGTCAAATACACTTTTAATTATGAGTCAATTATGCATTTAAATTAAACCAAATCTAACTAAAAGAGGAAGATAAATATTGTAAAATTCATATTTTTAACATGATTTTCGTAATAACACCTAGATGATAGCCAGTGTTTTTTAAATCCCCACCGAAATTACTATAGGCAATTACCGCAAAGTGTGTACCGTATTATCTATCCCCAGGCCACATTTTACTGGAAATCAAAACCATTGTAACGGTACTTCCTACCACGAAGATCATCTGAAGAAAAAATTGGTGCAGTCTGTTCTTCATGTGGGCCACACTGTATCAATCAGCATACAACCGATGGTTTGATTCAACATATATTCTTGGCCCACCTAGTGAGAGGAAAATCTTTATTTTCGACAATGGAAATATGTATGGTGTGGCCTATCGCTTTCATGGTACGGATTCCCTCAAAAGGCGATCTGGTGGCAGGAAAAATGGCAGCGCACCACCGACGGTTTGATTCAACATACAGTTCTCTTGCCGGGGGCATTATAGTCTTATCGCTAGCCGCAGAATTCAGCAGGCGCGCTGCGTTTCCAAACTTTTTAAAAATTGATCAGACGGTGGATGTTTCCCGCCTGCTCCCATTTCGCGCCAAGAAAGAGAGAAGCAAAACCCTAGCCATTGATTTCAAATACTCTCTCTCTCTCTCTCTCTCTCTCTCTCTCTCTCTCTCTCGCTGAAAATGCAGAGCTCGAATCGTCTATCTTTCTTCCAAGAACTCAGAACCAGAGAGCTCAATGGATTCAGAGGTAGATAACCCGTCTTCTCCTTCATCCATTTCCATCTTTACCATCGATTTTTCCTCTAATTACCCTTTTGCCCTCCTGTTCTTCGTGCAGTGCGGAAAAGGCCCTACCTTGGCAACCTATCGTCGGATTCCGGCGGCCCCGGGACCGGAGTCGTGATGATAGAGCACGACGGTCACCCCTCTCCCCCATTGGCGGTTTCTTTCTGCAAGGTAATGCATTTGGAGGTGGTGTTTTGTAAGGTGGAGTACACCATTTTCAGCGATCTAGATCGTTCATCTGGGGAGGCCTGCCATGGATGGGCGATGGACTGGAAATCTCGGTCACGGAACATTTCAGCCATTCCATCCAATCGGTGGACCCCTTTCGCTGTATTTTTCTTTTAATTGTCCGTCAATAGACTGAACATTCGATGGCCGGTATTGGACAATGAGGGATCTTAATGCATCATTGTCAATTTTTGGTGGGGTTCGCTGTATAAGCGGCTCGGATAGCTGGAGGTGGGCCCTATCAGAAATCAGACGGAAATTCCAGTGTAAATCGGCATGTGGGCCCCACCTGAAACCAAACAGAAATTCTGGTGTAGATCTGCTTGTGGGCCCCACCCATAAACTAATAGTTTTCCAAAAGCTTCTAATCCATATATTTTTTCTCACCTTTAATTTTTTATTTTAATTTTTTTAATAGATGAGTAGAAATAGTCATTTTCTTGCGGTTTCGGATGAGGACGGGTACATTAGCTTCTATGACACCCGCTCAAAGCTTCCATCTTTTGCTTCTTGCCGACAAAATGCAGGTTTGCTCAATGTCCGTCTTCCTTAGCGATCTCAATTCTCGGCATCTGGGGTTCTGTTTTTATTCCTTTTCTTATCATCTATATTTTCTGTATTTCATAAACTTCAGAGGAAGCTCGTGTTTGTGATTGGGTTGCACACCATAATGCCATTTTTGATGTCTGCTGGACAAAGGTAATTTTCTTCTAAGTTCATCTGCTTGTTTATTTCTATCCACTCTACTCTAAGCAATTTCTGTTTCATGTACTCTTTTTTTGTTTCTTTCTTTTTATATTGAATTTCAGATGTAGAACTGTCCACAAAATAGAAAAAAAAAGAATTTATTTGATGTTTTTTGTAAGATCACACGGAAAATTTACCTTTTATGACTAGGCATGTCTATATTATGTACACCATTGAGAATTTTAGTTGCAGAGGAAAAGAATGTTTGTCCATTGTGGACACGTGCCTCAATCTCTCACCGTCCATTCATTGACAATGAATGTCCGGAGGGAATAATAAAAGGCCCATTTTGATTTGGTTGGGCGATCACACGGAAATGTTATCCCCCCTTAAAGTAGGCGTGTTTGTATTATGTACACATCATTGAGAATTTTAGCTGTAGGGGAAAAGAATGTTTGTTAATTGTGGATACGTGTAACTCAATCTCTCACTGTCCATTCACTGGATGTAGAGAGATCATGAAAAAGCCCATTTTGATTTGGCTGTTATTTTATTTTATTGCCCAATGAATGGATGGTGAGAGGCTTTGAGGGGTAATTTCTCATTAACAGAAGTTGAGACCCTATTGCATCTCTGATTTTGGCAGTTGTATAGCTGCATTTTATAATTTCACTTTCCATTGCAATCTGAGTCCAAACACAAGCAGGATTGTACAAGTTTGTGCTTTTCAAAAATTTGAACTCCAATTGTCTTTCTTTCTTTTCATTTTTTCTTTCTGGCCTGGAAGCTCTTTTATTGATTGTATTTCATATCTCAAGGTTATGAAAATTTGGATTACTCTCTTAAATCAATACAATTTATCAGCATTTGCTCCCTTCTCTAATTTTGTTTGTTTCTTTCTTTCAGGATGACACTCAAATTCTGACAGCTTCGGGTGATCAAACTGTAAGCTTCACTTACACGTGGACTCTCTCTAGATTATGTTAAAGTTGGGGAGTAAATGCATATAGTGGTGAGAAAAATGATTCTGACTTAACAGCAGCACAATGACTAAAACAACAAAAAAATACGAGGACTGACTATGGTGTGTGTATTCCACAATTCACCAACTTGTAGCAACTCATCCACAAAATGTGGCATAAGTTTGGGATGTAGCAATTGTGGGCCCATTACTATGGAGCATGTCTCCAAAACCCCACTGATAGGAATGCCCTAACCATCCATTTGGTGATCATTAAAAACTGGGCAGTGGTCCAAATCTGATGTGTAATCAGATGGTTAAAATTGTCTGATCAGTGTGATTTTCAGGCCATTTCCTCCATTGCTGGACCTATGACTTGGATTGATCAAATTGGCACATATCCATGCAATGCTGTGGTGGATAGGTTGCAACAATTTATTGAATTGTGGCAATCACATATTGCAGCTACACTAGCCCTTATGTTTGTTTTGTCTTTCTTCTATCGCTGTTAACACTGTTGCATTGTGGAATTGTTTATCTAACCAATCTGTCTTTACTTGCTGATGAGTCCGTTCCCCATGCTATTTTGTTGGTCCATTCATGCACCTTCTCACAAACTACTTTCTTGAGGCCTTACAGAAGGCACAGAACCACTGATTTCATCTGTATTTCAACAGATAAAAGTCTGGGATGCAGAGAAAAAGATATGCATCGGGGTCATGATGGAGCACAAAGGCAGTGTGAAGTCATTGTGTTCGCACCCATCTAATCCTGGTAGGATTATGATTTTTCATGCACAGATTGCTATCTTAGAGGGAAATTTTATTGGTCTTGTGATTTGTGACTCAAGCGACAATATACATGTCTAATTAATGAAGATAGTATTTATTTGTTGGAACAGACCTAGTTGTATCTGGTTCAAGAGATGGATCTTTTGCGCTCTGGGACTTGAGATGCAAATCTAGTTCCAAAAGTCGATTTGGTGAACTATGCTTAATGTAAGTGTTTCTGTTATAGCGTTATTTGGCTTTTTATTCTGTTGGAGTTCATAGCTATGTTAAATGCTTCTAGTTTCTACATTAGAGTGCTAATTTATGTTGTTTTCTCCTCAGGCCAACTTCTGTTATCAAAGGAGCACATATTTATCCCCAAGGAAAGCGAGCTAGGCGCGGGCCTAAAAAGGTTTGTCTTTTGCCAATGCCTTATATGGGGAATAAGGGTGTGTGTGTGTGTGTGTGTGTGTGTGTGTGTGTGTGTGTGTGTGTGTGTGTGTGTGTGTGTGTGTGTGTGTGTGTGTGTGTGTGTGTGTGTGTGTGTTGTTTCTTACATTGGAGATCAACTGTTTGACACCATTTACTAAAATAACTCAAAAACAGCTAATCTAGCCTTAATCCCTTGGCATGAAAAATTGGCTTATCAAGAGGAACTCTCAAACCCATGCCCAGAACTCCACTCTCCAACAAATCTTTAAAATAAGAAAGAACTAGGTGTAGCTATCAGAATTCTGCTCTCCTCTCTCTGCTATGACTACTTTGAGCATAGGATTTAGAATCCTACTCTCTGCATACGTGGCAATGTGGCTGCTTGGCTAAGCCAAAGTATAGTGGGTCAGCCTCAGGCTTGAAAATGCAGTTCATTTAAGCAAATAGGTCGGGTTTGGATTGAACCCCACACAACCTGACCTGTCCATATAGGCTGCCAATGGGTTGGGCCAGATGATGGAAACAAAATAATAGACAGTAAGCATGGATATGTGCACACCATTTATGTGTGTATGTATTTGCTAATTGTGTCAGGCTGGGCATACCTTTAGCCCTACATTCCATTCTTAAATTTGAGTGAGTTGTGCTGGGTCCGGCTGGGTTGGTCTAGTGTCTCTAGCCCAAACACCTGGATTCGATAAATGGGTCGGGTCGGGTTGGGCCAAGGATAATGGGTCATGGATAGGGTTCGAGCCAGAATTCTTGGCCTGTTTAGTAAACAGAGAAATGTGAATAATTGAAGTAACTTCTGTTTTTTTTTTTTCAATGAATCAGCACCTGAAGGCTGCTAACATGAGCATCACATCAGTTCTTTACCTCAAAGATGAAATTTCCATTGCCAGTGCAGGAGCAGTGGACAGGTCAGTTACAAGATCAGAAAGAAATTTCCTGCACTTACTCTCTCTGCACTGAGAGCTCATTTCTCGTTCATGTTAAAGTTTCATTAAGAATATCCTCAAGTCATAACCCAATCTACATGCATCCCTCAGCATTTTTTCACTGTTATCTTTGTTCTGCTTAATTTCAGCATTGTGAAATTCTGGGACACTCGAAGCTTGAAAGCCCCAGTTATTCAGACATGTCCTCACATTGAGCTATCTGTTGAAAAGGTTGGTATTCATCATATCAACATGTCATATATACATGGATGCGTAAATTTTCTGCTTGGGTTTCTGTTATCCTTTTTATTCTTGCAATTACCTAGAAGCTTTTGGCAGCTTATCTTCTACATGTAGCTGCTGATCCCGTTTTGGCAGCTGCTTTGATCTCCTGTTCCTTTGGTAGTTGCACACACACATATGGGAAATGATTTCATAGTATTTTTTTCATCAGATGATTAGTGGAAGCGTTTTGTGTGGGGCCCATGTTTGGGGCATGGGCCAAAAAATAGGCCCATCCATGACTCAGGTGGGCCACACAACAGCAAACAGTTGAGGTGGACGCCCCCTCCCCCCAATCATTGTGTACAGTTGCCTCTGCGTTGTGTGTATGCTATCCAACCCATGCATATGATACAATCTGGCCCAGCCCATGGCTAAAGGGGCTGGGTTGCATCTGATGGAAGGTTTAGATGTCATCAACACATCATGGTGGGCCCCACACAAAAACATTTTTGCTGATCTATATATGTGCATTTGCATTTGCATCTATGTCTAGATGAATATGTGCATAGGATAGACTGAACATGTGTTATCATACTCCATAGGCATCTTTAATTGTCCATACACCCTATACTTTCAGTGCTTGGCTTCTAAAACAATATCAATGTATTGTCTATCTCCCGTACAAAATTCTAATTGCAGTTAAAAGTGCTTGACAATTAGTTGTGGCCAATGCTCTTCCTATGTTCAGGAAAGAGGGCTGCATGGGATATCTTCCCTATCCCAAGATTCAAATGGTGTATTTCTTGCTGCTTCTTGCATGGACAATAGGTATTTTGAGGCCCTCAATCTTCTTCTTGCAAATGACAGCTATTTTATGTTAGTAGCATACATTCTCTTGTCCAGTGTCTAACTAGTTGTCTTCTGTCAGTATTTACTTATATGATGTACTACAGCTCGATAAAGGCCCCTTGAAAACTTTCTCGGGCAGCCAAATTGAGTCATTTTATGTAAAGGTAACCCCAAAAATCCTTAATTACAGTGATATGATTTCCCAAAATGCCCAATGTCAAAATACTCTATTATTGGGTTGCAATCAGTTGGTTGATGTTTCTAATTTCTTATAATCCTGTCATTCAACTGCAGTCATCGATCAGCCCTGATGCTTCTTACATTCTTGGTGGTTCTAGTGATGGAAATGCTTACATTTGGCAGGTTCTTATTTGTGATATTCTGTAACATTTCTCTTTTATTAAAAATAAAAATAAAAATCCTGGACTTAAATGTTCAAAATGTTATACCAGGTAAGGAAACCTGAAGCAGGTCCCATCGTGTTGAAAGGGCATGAAGGAGAAGTTACTGCTGTAGATTGGTATGTACTTTGGGCAACAAGACTGCTGCTTTACAAACCATGGTTTTAAGACTTGGACAAGTCCAATATAACTCGTCCGAGTCGGCTTGGATTTGGTACTACCCGATATGGTCAGATACCACAGACCAACCCACCCACTGACTCACATGAGTTGGAATGATATGCTGCCCAACTTGGCTGAGTCGTGATTTGTTTTGAGACTCAATGAGTTGATATGAGTTGGCTTGGATTTGGTACTACCCGATACCACGGGTGGACCAACCCAATGAGTCACACATGAGTTGGACTGATACACAACCAACTCGGATGAGCCGTGATTTGTTTTGAGACCGAATGAGTAGATATGAGTTGCCACCTATGTTTTCTTCTTTAATATTTTGACTTCTTGCAGGTGCCCATCAGAGACCGGAAAGATAGCGACTTCTGCTGATGATTTCATGGTAAGTTTATTAAGTCTACTGCTTTTATTGATTATTTTCTTTTTCTTTGAATCCATTAGAATCAGCTACTGAACATGGGTGATTTACTTGAGGAGTGCAAATGTGAGATCTACACCATTCATAATGTGGGGCCTGCTGCAAACATGACCTAATCCGAAAATCATGCCACAATTGTCGGCTGATTGTGGATCATTGGTTTCATTTTTCTAACTGTCCATTTTTTCTCTTAAAAGCGCGACCACCTGATGTCGAACAGCCTCTTTTTGGGCAATGGCATGTTGCTTGTAGTCCCTACCTGATAAATGGTCTGGACCTTGTATGAGTATACCATGTTGGCCCAGGGGTGGTGAGGCCCCTTCACCATCTGTTGTGTGAGCCCTATTAACAGGGTTCTATTTACTTTAACTTGGCTTGGGTAGCTGCTCATGCTTTATTTTTGATAGGTCCGCATCTGGAACATCCAGAAGGGTAGTTGCTCAGATACAAGATCTCCATCCTGCATTCGTAGGAGAGTAACTGCGATCCCAAGCATGGAGTGTAGAAGGCTGGTTATGGATGAACCTGCTTCGGACCCCACACATGCCATCAGCAGATGCTCTCCTTCAAAAGAGACCTTGATCGATCATCACTCGCCCAGTAAAATCAAAATGCTCGAAATCAGTACGCCTGAATCCGCGAAGAAGAGGATTTTTTCTGATTCGTTTTTAAAGGGAGAGGAGATGCAGAAGACTCCAGAGGATGCGTTGAAGAGTCCATCTTCTGTTCTCAACCCACCCCCGTCCTTGAAAAGAAGAACCATCCGGGACTACTTTATAGCAACCTCATGAAATATGGGATTTGTGGCTTTTTGGGTTCTCTCTTTTGTATTATAGAAAAGATTGGAATACGACGGTTGTGCGAAATTTGAGCCCATTCTCTCATGCAGTGTGCAATCATTGCTACTATGGTAAAATTAGAGCTACTTCATTTCCTTCTCATTCCTTTCTTTTCAATCTCATTTGCGGTCTTTGATCTTTTCTCCACTTCTAAGTTAAGCTTGTTTGTGTTTTTGCAGGGCATAATTGAAGTGTATAGAAGGATTTTTTTGGTTATCGATCTATATGGTTGAAGAGAAGTTATCAAGACAGATAATATATCTTTTAGAGAGCTGATCACGTACAGCTGAAGTAGGCTGCCTTGTCATGCAGCGGCTTCTTTCCCGCCAACATGATGCATGTGTAGGATGTCCCTACCGTGCAAATGGTAGGCCCCACCTTGGAGAACCTGATGGCTGTGACTGTATCTCTAGTCAGACCGACAGTTATCCATTGATTCCAACAGTGTCCCATCTGATGAGAGGATCTGCCTGATTTTTGTGCCAGGTGATGTTCATGGAGGGGCCTACCATTTGCATGGTATGGATTTCCTATGTTGGCGGAAAGGATTGTGGCCACTGCATGGCAAGTTAGTGTTACTTTCTGCTGTATGTGATTAATTCTCTCTTACACCATCGGTCTTTGTATGAGAATAAATTGGATTGCTGTTGTATGAAAAGAGATGTTCACAGCACAGGAGGAACTGGTTTATTGGATCCCATGAAATTGTAGATTGTTAGCATTTTATGTTCTGAAATTCAAGTAGGATGTGGAAGTTGTCTGTTTGGTAGACACATAAAACTGAGAGCACCTCATTATAGTTTACTGTAATTGTCTAATCACCACTTGATCTAAGAGCTCGAGCTGTTAGAGGATGGTGTAATCAATGCATATCGGAGACTTTAACACTCCCCCACAACATACTCCACATTTATACCATACATGTTAGAGGAATCAATGCATGCTGAGGGACTTTAACACTCCCCACAACATGTGGGAGAATATATTAAGGAGGCATATTTGCATCTCTTAGGATTCAAATACTTTGATCATATGCTCTGATGCCATGTCAGACAACTAATTGCTCTAAAAGCTTGAGTTGTTAGAAGATGGTGTATCAATGTATTTTGAGGGACCTTAACACTAACAGTAATTATGTGTTAGAGATTGTGATTGTTGGTTATGAAGGTTATTTTCAGAAGGACATGATCTCTAATACATAATTATGATGAACTAAAATGAGGTGAAGTCATTTTTAGGTGCCTCCCAAACAGGCCTAACAGAGTTTTCTTTGATTGAAGTGCTCAAGGACTTGTTTGGATGTCTCACATGTAGATTTCTTGTTATTTGCAGCAATTTCTGGATCATAAGATTTTAGTTGGCTGGTTGATGGCAGGCTAGTCACTGACAGAACTAGTTCAAGTTTATATCAACCACTGATCTCATGGGGTCCACTGAGGGTGGACCAAATGTCCAATTGGATACACCATACAAAATGGCCCTAAATGTACTTGAAACGACAAGTTTTGGTGATTTGGACTAAGATCTGATGCGCCCGATTATGGATGGGACAGGCCCAAAAATAGATCCCTTGTAGGAAGACTTTTTTATTTCCCCTCTAGTGAGGACTGTTGCTGCATATTTTACTTAACCGTCTATTTGAAGATTGAAGGGTCAGGATGGTCCTGTGTGAAATTTTGAGGGCTCTGTTGTCCCTCTGCAGTGAGCCCTCTGGTTGAATGGTCTTGATCATTGAGCCATGGGCCCCCTTTCTACAAACTCAGGACCTGAGAATAATATACAATTCCTTGGAAATGTTTTCTGCAAGACATTGATAGCCATAGGTCGGAAAGAATTCCAAATAGTTTCAGAAGCAATCTTATGGGAATGATCACGTGCTTTTAAGATGTGTGGGGCCCACCCATGATGTGTATGAAGAATCCAAACCGTGCATCGGGTGAGACTCCTTGTGCTAGCCATACATCCCAAGAATCATCCCTACTAAGAACTTAGTGGGACACCACAGGGAGCAAAGTACAATCACGCCTACAGTCTATGTATTCACTCGCTGTGCCCCACCTAAAATTTGGAATGCTTTATGAGTTTTGATGTCCTTTTAATCCTGGTGGGGCCCATCTAATGATTGGGTTGGATGGCATACTGACAACGTGGTGGACCCCATATTCCATCTGGAAGTTCCTATGGTAGGGATCTACTCCCTATGTCCACCATTGTTCCCATAGCACACCTAAGTTACGGTTTAGGCTGGATTATGGATCTTGCCATAACAATGGGGGACACATCTAATTGATGGGTCAGATGACATTTACTTATCATGGTGGGCCCCACATAGCTCGGTTCACATAATGCATGTGATTATTCATTCCCATGCGTGTACTGGACTAACTATCACTGCCTTTTCTGTTGTGGCTACCAAACCCAGTAATTATGTTGAGACACGTGACCATGGTACACAAGGCATACTTGTGAATCCAGACCATCCAAAATAAGGGCCCACCTTGGATGGAAAAAACCTGAAAATCACACTGATTGAGTAATCCTAACTATCCAATCAAAAGTATTTTACCCAATGAATATGGGCCGTGGCTAGAGATGGCCATCCATCAGACATGATTTTTCTACCAAAGTGATTTTTGGCCTTTGTTCACATCCACAGTCGTGCCCAAAATTTGTATGGCCTGGATTGATGTACAAGCCTGCCTACCTTACGCGAGAGTACGATCCATTATACACTCGCAGAGCACCACGTACACGCGGTGGCTTTTCTTTTCACGAACGAACAACGAACAAAATGAACCCTTCAAGATGACCAAACCACCCTCATATCATTTGTTTTTTCCCAGTTCAGCACCCAAATTTCGAGAGCTTTTGGGCCAATTTCTGTAGAATCAGGGACACATTCGTACTTTTTCGATCATATAAGGACGGATTGGGAATTCCCGTGTAGAATTCAAATTCCTGTTTGCCTCTTGAACTCAATTCCAAACCATTTTGATGGGTGTCGCCTTATTTCCATCCCTTCTCTCCGAACTTTCGCAGTCTCATCAGACCCTTCTCAAAACCAAACAATTACATTCCATCATTGTCAAATCCAAACTCTCCAATGATCCTTTTTTCGTAACAAAAATCCTACGCTTTTATGCCATCAACAACAACCTCCTCGCTGCTCGCCGTCTGTTCGATAAAACTCCCCACAGAACAGTTTATCTATGGAATTCCATGATAAGAGCTTATGCCTGGGCCCATGAATTCGGCCGCTCGTTCACTCTCTTTGCCCACATGCGGAGTTCCGAAACAAAGCCTGATAACTTCACCTTTGCATGTATCTTGCGTGCGTCATCAGATCAATCTGATCGGGCAGGCATGAAAATGGTCCATGGATGCACAATCGGGTCTGGTTTAGAATCTGATTCTGTTATTGGCAGTGCCCTTGTGAGTGCGTATTCGAAACTTGGGCTCGTTGATGATGCTTGTTCGGTTTTTGAAGGGATGCTTGAACCCGATTTAGTCTTGTGGAATTCAATGGTGTCGGGGTATGGGCACAACGGGTTTTGGCACCAAGGCCTTAGATTGTTGAGTAGAATGCGGAATTTGGGTAAGATGCCAGATGGGTATACATTGGTTGGATTGATTTCGTGTTTTTATAATCCAGGCTTGGTTGAAATAGGTCAAGGAATCCATGGCCTCTGTTTGAAAACTGGGTTCGATTCAAATGCACATGTGGGGAGTGCACTTGTAAGTATGTATGCAAGGTGTGATTGCTTGAATTCGGCTTATAGAGTTTTCAATAGATTAGCAAATCGTGATTTGGTTTCATGGTCTGCTCTGATAACTGGGTTTTCAAATTCAGGGAAGTGCGAAGAAGCCATAGTCTTGTTCACAGAGATGAATATTACTGGTCAAAGAGCGGATCCTATCTTAATTGCTAGCGTGCTATCTGCTTGTGCCTGGTTGGTGATGGTGGGGCCTGGTAAGGAGGTCCATGCTCATGTTTTCCGTCGTGGATTTGAGTTTGATGTCATGGTTTCATCTGCTCTCATAGACATGTATGCGAAGTGTGGCTTTCCTGATTTGGGCTTGCAGGTTTTTAAAATGGCACCAAAAAGGAATGTCGTTTCTTATAATTCAGTCATTACAGGTCTTGGGGCACACGGGTTTGGGCGACAGGCTATTGAAGTTTTTGAGGAGATGTTGCAGAAGGGGTTTAAGCCCGACCAATCAACGTTTTCGGCTCTTCTCTCTGCTTGCTGCCATGGTGGGCTTGTCAGGGATGGGAAGGAATTTTTCAGAAGAATGGAATGTGAGTTTGGTATTATGCCAGGAAATGAGCACTATGTATATATGGTGAAGCTTCTTGGGACGGCAGGAGAGCTGGAAGATGCTTACAATCTTATCAGGAACATGCCCATATCGCCAGATTCAGGCGTTTTGGGTGCATTGCTATCAGGTTGCAGCGTTCATGGCAACTCCGAGATGGGAGAAATCGTAGCTCATCAGCTTTTCAAGATCAAACCAGAAAAAGCCGCTTACAGAGTCATGCTCTCTAACATGTATGCTGTGGATGGGAGGTGGAATGATGTAAGGATTTTGAGAGATGAGATGTTGGAAGGAGGATTGAGGAAAATACCTGGGCTTAGCTGGATTGAAAAGAGTAATGTCTAAGGTAGTGTTTCGGAAGTACCTACTATTCGACATTTTGTTCCAATACATAGGCATGGTGGCGACTTCATCTTGAAGTTACCGAGCATTTGGGACAGTGGCGAAGATGAACCCAAGCGGGCAGATTTATCAGTTCTTTTTCGGTTTTCTGGACCTAAAATGATTACTCGTTTGTTTTGGTTCAAACTTGAATGAATGAAATTTTATCTAGGCGGAGAAGCATTCCACCAAACACAATCTCCCAAGGCACTTCTGAACTCTGTAATTCTGAAACTGCAATATTGGCATCAGAAATCTTGAAAATAGGAAAAGAAGGCTGCAGAAGGACGATTTTGAAACTGGTGTAAACTTGGATTACTGTTCTGATTGCTTGAAGATTTGGGTGGAAAACCATGTAATTATCAGATGGAATTCACTGTTTTGTATACTATCTATTACTGCTGGAAGTCTTTTACTTAATTGAAAGAAAATCTTCCATACAAACTAGTACTGTTCTTTGTGCAAAGAGGAATGCTAAGCTGATTCACATGACTATGAGAATCTCGCATAGCTGCACGATGATTGATCAGGTGTCCGGGCTTGCGGTTTGGGGAAATGGGAATGTTAGAAATGGGCCTCAGGTGGGCATCGGACCGATCATGGCATGACTGGGTGAGATTTTCCTAGGCGAGTAAATCAGCTTAGGGCCCGTTTAGGTGCCAGTTAAAAATAAGATGAACTCATTTTAGCTAATCATAATTATGTATCAGAGATCATGAATTCATGATTGTAATTCATGAATTCATCACTTCTTTTGATTATTTTGGTAAGGATTAACGATGGTCTTGATAACCTACGATCATGAATTCTTGATCTCTAATACATAATTATGATTAAATAAAATGAGATAAAATCATATTTAAGTGACACCCAAACATGCCCGTAGTATTCCTCTTGCGAAAATTATAGCAGAAGGGAAGAGCTAATTACTGAGCATTTGAACTAAGTCATCACCTCTAGCATTGGGCGATCGGGGTTGTCCATCTAGAGCCCCTGCCATAGATGGACCACAATTCAGAAGCAACTCACGTTCCTAACCGTCTCTCTCCTCCTTCCCCCCTCTTGTTTTTGAGAATCATCTGAAACAGGCCAATCAGACAAATTCTAGCCATTTCATTATTTCTGCAATAAGAGAACACAGGCTACCAACAATGTGGTACATCTGTGTGAGATCTGATCAATCTTCAGGTGGGCCATGCGTACAGAGAAAATAGACAGTTACAAGGAACTGAAAAGATTATATTCAACTTGTGGCCCATGTTATGAACTGATGACCAGACTGGCCTGGTTTTTGTTGTGACAGCATGTCGCAGTATGGCCCACTCAATGAACAGATTGGAGCTTGCACCAACGGCCAGACTATCATGCATGGAAGAATAGGATTCAAGAGAGAGAGAGAACAAAAATAAAATAAAATAAAATGCCGCTGGTCAGCTTAGCAGGCTACACAGCGATGCATGGATGATATCCTATAGGTCTTGTAACATATGGGCCATAGATTAAAAGTCAAACTGTGATGGCCCCTCCCTTTAATTGGCCGCATTCAAATGGACACCAAAAGGCAGGATTCCTATGCCCCAACAAGATCAAATAGAGTGAATTATACAGAGATTCCAGGGCAGGAAAAAGAGGAGCCCATTCGTGAGTACCGGGAATATGAGGTGGGGCCCGCCATAAACATGCCCTAACCCGAAACTAGTGTTGATCCACTATCAGGTGGCCCACTTGTGTATGAGAGAAATGAATGGTTAGAGAAAAAAAAAATCACCAATGATCCATATTCAAGGTGTACATGTGGCACACCTAATGGGAAGATTACCCTAATTTCTGGCCGGGGCATGTTAATGGTGGGCCCCACCAGTTCGATGGCCTGATTTTTCCGTAAGTGTGATGCCTAGCACACATGCTGCAGTTTATCTTCTTCAATCCTTTCAGTGAGTCTCTTCTCTGTTGTTGATATCTTAAATCTGGAAAATTTCTAGTTGATTGCCAGACAATTTTAGAGTTGCTACTTGAGGTCTTCGTATTGATCCCTAGCGGGGGTGGCTAACATGGAGTGTGTGTACTGACATGGGTGTGTACTAACAAGCTAACCCAAATAATAATAATAATAATAATTTTTAGAGTTGCTACTCAATGGCATTAAAGTAGCTTCGATGTCATTGACTATTCTTTGATGGTTGTCGATGCCACTGAAGGTCCAATCAAAAGTGCACGCAAAACTATGTAAGTGTGCTATTTGTTTCCTATTTTGGTTGTGGTATTATATATATTAGGTGTAATCGGAATTATGGTAAAGTTAGTGTTCTCTAGGACGTTCCTAAGGATTTAAGATCATTACTATGGTTTTCAATGAGGTTTTTGGGGTTGTTCGGATGGATAAATCCATCAATCTCTTATAATATTGCTTTCATAGTGGATTACTTGTTACTTTATGTCGTGATTTTTTCTCACGAAGGTTTTTTCCACGTAAAACTTATGTGTTCTCTGTACGGTTTGCTTTCGTTTGATTTCGTCTTGTTAGTTTGAATTTTGGTTTGCTTCCGCGCAATCTCTAACAATTGATATCAGAGTTAACATTGGAGTTTCGAGTTATAATCCGAAACACGTCGATGAAATAATTTAATGTAAAGTACGAAACGGATAAGTTAACCGGTAAAATTATTTTTGAACTATAGAAAATGAAGATGAGAAGTCTTTTAGTTTAATGAGAATTGCAACATATTCTCCTTGGCAAGGTGAAGCGTCTTGCATATATAAATGATGAAGAGTGATATGAACTCGATGAGAGGACTATAACCTTAATCTAATTGTGTCTAGCGGACAATGTTCTCTATAATGTCCTTGATCAAAAGGCTGTTGCAAAGGTATAGACGAAACTTGACAATTTATACATGAATAAATTCATGGACAATCGTTTATATTTTAAGAAAAAATTCTATAATCTTAAGATGACAGAGGGTTTTGATATCAACGAACACATGAGCACTTTCAATAAATTGCTCTGTAAACTAACGAATGTGTAGGTAAAGATCGAAGAAGATAATTAAGTATTGATTCTCTTGAATTCACTTCCACCGTCTTTGAGGATTTGGTAGACACGCTGATCCGTGATAGAGATATTATTGATGTTGAAACTGTCATCTCGATCCTTCATGAGAAGCAACTAACAAAGAAATATGGTAGAGGTTGTACTTCCATATATGCGCTGATTGCCATAGAAAAGATTTCTAATCGTGAGAAGGACAATTCTCGATTACGGTCTAAATCGAAAGGTAATGGTAAGATGAAGTGTTGGAATTACGGGATGACAAAATACATGAATAAGGATTGTCAGAATTCTAAGGTCATAAGGGAAAAAAGTTTGATAATGCGACAAAGCAGGCCAATATATCACAATCTAGTGAAGAGTTGGATGGTGGTGATGTCTTGATCGTATCCAAATATGGTTACCTCAGTAACGATTGAATTTTGGATTTGAGAGCCTCATACCACATGATTTCTCGTAGAAATTGGTTCATTAATTACAACAATAATGATGGTTAACAGGTTTTTATGAACAATGACATTGCTTATAAAGTGATTAGTATCGTTTCAACATTGAGGTCTTGGTATCGATTCACTAGTAAGGGTGGCTAACAGTGAAGTGTGAACTGACAGTAGGTGTACTAACAAACTAACAAAAAAAAAGTGATTAGTATCGGTTTCGTGCGTATTAAGATGTTTCATGGGATGGAGCATATTTTGACAGATGTAAGGTACGTTCCTGACCTCATGAATAATCTTATCTCTCTTGGGGCACTAGATACACTTGGGTGAAAGTTCATTGGTTTTGATCGGATCTTTAAAGTTTCTAAATGAGCTCTTGTAGTGATGAAATTGCAGCGGAATATCTATCTTTACAAGTTGATCAGAAATAGCGTGTTGGATGGAGTTGCAACATTTGTAGTGAAGTCCACGTCGATACGTTTGTGGCTTACTTGTCTGGGCCACATGAGTGAGCGCCGCGTGAAAATATTTTATGATTGTATCTTGATTCATATTTTTAAAAGTGTTGATTTTTATATACGTGAACATCGTGTATATATAGATAGTGAGGTGCATACATCCCACACGTGTTACATTGCGGCACATGCTCCCGCACGTGGATGTGTACGGCACTTCCACGCGCGTAGAATTATCAACTCCTCCCATTGCATTATTCGGACCAAAACGCCCATGCTGTTTATTAAATGACCAAAAAGCCCCCACCAATCAAATTTCCTTCGCGTCTTCTCATCACAACACCCAACTATAAATACCCCTTTGGAGCCAAAATCCCTCTTCATTTCATCGAAACAGAGAGAGATGGCGGGAGCTCTCACTGTCAAACCCGACGGGAATCCCGACGCATCCCTCAAAGACCAATGGGAAGTGGATTTCTCTCGATTCTTCGAGAACCCTCGTATCTCGCTCTCCTTTTCTTCTCTCAATCTCAAACCCCGCAAGAACCAATCCGGCGGCACCTGGATCTCCTCGTCTTCCGCCGCTCTCCTCCATCTACTCCCCAAACCACCGGCTATTCTCACCGTCTCGATTCGTGGAAAGATCCCCGTGAGTTCGATCGAAAATTCGCATGCAGTTCCCCTCAGTTTATAGGAAATTTGCGGTGTTTACTGTGATTATTTTTTAATTGTGTAGCGTATTCGATGAATTTTCAGATAGATTCCTCTTCCGGTTGCGTTTTTGGAGCTCTCGTGATCTTTTACTTGCCTGTTTCTGAATGATGTAATGCATGTGAGTTCGATTGAAAGATGTTATGTCAGTTTGTAGGAATTTCGATTTTCGCTGGCGTCTTCTATGAATATTCGAATAGATTCCTCTTCTGATAGCATTTGTGAAGTTCTCGCGATCTTTTACTTCCCTGTTTTCAACTTTTAGATTTTTTCCCCCTTTTTCTGTGGGATTTCTCACTGTTGCATCTTTCTTCGGGAGTTGTGTGACGTTTTGGTCTATTTCTGATAGATTCTTCAATTGAAGATCTGAATACGGAATTCCAAAAGAATTTTCTCTGATCCCATTTTCGGAGTTCTTGTTATTGTTTTCTGCTGTTTGTCTTTGAACTTTTGGAGTTTCCGAGTTCTGGTTTTGATATTTCCAGTTTTGTGGCCTTTTCTTTAGGATATTGTAAAGGATATGGAGATTTTAGATTCTCATTATTGTTTGGATTTCTGTGGATGCATTTGACTAAGATTTGAAGTGTTTGTTTGTTTGTTTTTTTTTTTTTTAATAAATTTTATTATTATTATTTTATTTTATTGTTTTAATTTTTTAATTTTCTGTCTAGGGAAAGATTTGTGTGAGGTGAAATTCGAGGATTCAATGGTATTTGCTTTGGATTCTGTTAGTTATCGTGATGATTTTAGATGTTCAAGTTGTTGTTTGAAGGAGGGATTTTCATACCTAACCTTCAGAAGCTTTGAGCTCTAGTTTGATATCTTTTTATTCGGAGTTCTTCTGATCCTTTCATTGTTTTAGGAATTTTGTTGAAATTCTTTAAACTGGTAATCTTACAGAACAAAGCCCCAATATACATTTTTGGTAGGTTAACCAAGGAGCATTATATTGCTACTTGTTTGTAATGACACTCGACTTCGGGCCACTCAATTATGCAATATCATGATTCATGCATGTAACATAATATTATGCATTCGGGATCTATAATAATTAACAATCATTATTTCATATATGAATTACATTGTCAATTCTTATATAAAACAATATTGCATTTACTTAGAGGGTGTTGTAAACCCTCACTTGAACCCGGCGTGAAAATGGACCTACATTAATCACCCCCGGTGAGGAGTCTAAAACACGAGACCTCCCGCTCTGATACCACTTTGATGCAGGAGAATTAATTACTTGCTCTAAAAGCTCGAACTGATAGAGCATGGCGAATCAATCCCTTTATCTCATAGCTCAGCCCCCATATCACATGGGTTAGGACCTTGGCCAAACCTCCCTCGTGGACCCCACATCGCATGGGTTTTGCCTCACACGGGCCGCCCACCCCAAATGTGCCCCTGCATCCCACAAGCCACCCCACTGGAGCCCGGTGTGAAAATGCTCTTGCATTAGCTAATATTTGTGCATTCGCTTCATCTGTGTCCGTGTGACCTTATTAACAGGTTGGATGGCAGATACACATCCTTGTGGGCTCTAGGAAGGTTTCATCTTTCAACGATGGGTGCATTTTGCACCCTATTTCTTATTGTGTGGTCCACTTGAGCTTAGAAGCTGCCTCATTTTTGGGCTCATGCCCTAAATGAGCTGGTAAAATGGATGGATAGCGTGGATCAGACACATACATCATGTTAGGTCCCACAGAAGTGATGCGTACACAATACTCGTTAGATTTCTTGTATGCAATCACGTTTTGTGAGGCATAATTACATGGGTATTTCACTCTCTACCAAACATGGGTAAAATGTTGTAATGGTTTATTTACTACCATTTACAGGTGGAAATGAAAAATCAAACACCTCCTTAGTGTATGTACCAAAGTGATGCACATAATCCTACTCTTAGGGGTTGTTTTTTCAATTGCATATGTCAATACGGGTAAACAATTAATTAAGTTTGAAGAGTGTTTGTTTAAGAGGGAAATCCGTCGGTAATTATGCTTGGGAAAAAATAGCGCTATAAAGCATGAAATCAAACATGGCTTCGGTATTGTCAAAATTTGTGGCTCCCATAGTGATGTATATATGTGATCTACACCGTCCATCCATTTTATCATATTGTTATAGGGCATGAGCCCAAAAATGAGGCAGATTGGAAGCTCAAGTGGACCACACCACAGGAAACAAGGGGATTAATGATGTCCACCATTCAAAATTGAAACCTTCGTAGGGCCCATAGGAATGTGTATCTACCATTCAACCCGTTCATAAGATCACATTGACATGTATGAAGGGTATCCACAAATATCAACTTGATCCGAAGCTTCTGTGGCCCCCAAGAAGTTTTTAACATTAGGTGTTCAATTCCCACCATTTCCTATGGTGTGGTTCACTTGAGCTTCAGTTTTGCCTCGTTTTTATGCTCATGCCCTAAAATGAGCTGGCAGAACAGATGGACGGCGTGGATAAGATATGGACATCATGGTGGGCCCCATGATTTTTATGTGTGGAAATTGTACGAATTCAATGCTCTAGAATGGGAAGCTTTCAAACAAGCTCACTGTCAACGTCAACCTTGAGATTGATGCCGTAATTACATTGGTAAATAATCATTACCTATTTATCGGTAATTATGTGTAAATGAAAAAACAAACACCCCCTTAGTGTGCCACTCATTGGAGGTTGTAGGTTAATTGGTCTTGCATGATGTACCAGAGCTGCCCGTGATATTGACAAGGCATGGTCCTCCATAACAGAGCTGAGGGAGAACAGCAAAAGCACACTAAAGCAATGGATTATACCCTAAACCCACACCTTTTAGAATAAATAAAACACCACAAAACAGCACTCTAAAAAAACCCCTCGCACTACACCCCACGTGAGACTTGCTACAAAGATCAAGCTTTCCACTAAAGTTGAAAACTTGAAATACTACTTTCTCACGTAAAGCAACTTGGAACATTTCTGGAAAGTTTTAAAAACAACGAATCTCTTTGAAACTCTCACAAAGTCTAATATTCACCTAATTAGGATAAAACTCCCACATTCCTACATAAGGGGATCAAAACCAAACATTTACCATATTTGTATTTTTAAAAAATCAGTTTTATTATCATTTCTAAACACAAGTTTAAGGAAATAGACAACCAGATATCCCTACCTTGAGATTCGAGGAAGTCCTGGAATATGGGTGTCCGATCCTTACGGCCTGATTGGAAAAGTACAATATGTAAATCTAGCATGGGGAGCGGAAGGTTTAATGGAAAGTTAGGAGTTCCTTGTTTCCAAAATTGCAGATTATTTGGTTTTGTAAATGTAGTCTCATTGGATACATGGCAAAATTTTAGAAGTCTAGATTGCTACTATTTTGAATTAGCTCTACTCTTTTTTCGTTAGTTTATACATTTTCAGTAAATTTCTAGATTAGAGTCTTGAAGTCTTTGTTGTCAGATGTCTTAAATTTGTCCATCTACAGTCCACTTGATTTAATAACTCGAGTAAATTCTGATCGTCTAATTTGAACCATTGATCGACGTACCCAATTAGTCCGATATGACCGTTGATCTACAAGATCAACTGGTCCAATCTCAACCACTGATTTGGACTTATCCAATCCAACTGTTCATTAACTGATAAATCCAACAATGCATTTAACCATCCATCCAATGATACAACCATCAAACCGTCCATATGCTGAAATCGTCAGAACACTTATACATCCATCTAAACCGATTGACTTGCGCAATTTTGCGCAATTGTGGGTTTTGTTTCTTAATTCGGTTTTAATCCTATTTAAGAGTTTGTAATTGGAGATTAGGGTATTGGAAACGTGCTTAGGGCTTTTGGTGAGCAAAGGGAGATCAAAGCTAGGTTTTTTTGTATGGTTTTCAGAGTGTATTTTCAAATTGGTAAGCTCTTCCATCTCTTGTAACATTGATCATCATAGTGGATTTGCTGTCGCTTTGTGCCGTGGTTTTTTCCTGCGAGGGTTTTTCCACATAAAACCTTGTGTTCTCTGTGTGCTTGGCTTATTTGATCTCTTATTGTTTGATTCTCACTCAGATTGCTTCCACACGTTCCCCCAACAGTCTTATACTTAGGTCTTGTAATTTACATTCAGCTTTTTACTGCTTCTGGCTATATTTTGATCAAATTGATCGTCTTTGGAGTAACAACATTATGGAGAAAACTCTTAAAGAAATGACTATATGGAGAAAGAACTGAAATCTCCAAATTGAGAATGTACTTACCATGTTTTTTTCCCTCTAATTTTGTCATGCAGGAAGAACACTTTGTTTCCAATCTCCAGTTCTCCTGGCCACAGGTGTCATGTGGCGCTCATTGCCCTGTCCGGGGGAGCAGGGTTGTATTTGCCAGCTATAGAGATTGTGATAGCCAGGCAAGATTCCCAACTCTATCAGTGTTTCTGGTTTTCTGTCATAATGTTTTTGGGTTTTGATATTTCTTTGGTGCTGCTACCATGGAAAATGCTTGTTGGGGAACTGCAGATCCAGAAATTTGCATTGAGGTTTTCTGTGCCTCGCGAAGCACAAACCTTCTTAGATGCTGTGAAGGTACAACCTTCACTTCAACTTAAAATCATACTAGAAGTTACATTCTTGTTATTGTTCAAACAATCGTGGTGCTTGTGAACGAATGGGACCCTTGCATTCACTATAGAATTTCACTTGCAGAAAATATTGGTGGGTGTTTTGGCAGATGATCTGATAGCTAGCAAGAGTCTCGGTCTTCTGACGATGAAGTTATTTTCATTAACTTCATTTCTCAGTCATCTGTTTATCTACTAAACTGTAAAAATATGATGCTTATTTTGAAATGGGATCATCTTATCTTTCACTCATTTTTTCCCTCCAAAAAGGAAAATTCGCTTCATTTTCTTGGACTCCTACGTCTGTTCAAAATCCCAACAGTTCCCTATCTTCCATGAAATAATCATGTGATGGGTATCTCCAGCAAGTATCTAGAAATACTAAATCTTGTAAAAGTGTAGGATCTTATGTGCAATTGTCATATGTTATCATAACTCCGACAGGGCTTACTGAAATAATGAATATGTAGCAGCGGGGCCTATATAACCATGAAAAGGGACTCTGTAAGTCCCTTTAAGCATATGACACGAGAAAAAGATTGTTCTGTCAACTAAAATTTTGAATAAGATGATGTTTATGTTTTATATTTGTATGTGGACCAACATGTCGAATTCGTTTGACAATATGCCATGAAACAAAACCGATCCATCAACCAAACCGTAGTAGTAAAATATCTGTTTTTTTTTTCCCCTTCCCTCCCTTGTACTTGTCTTTCTAATGCTTTTCTATTTCAGGAAACTTCGAAGAACATATTGGAAATTGGATATCCAAGAGATGACACTGGATATGAAAATTCACCTCAATTAGAGTATATTGCCCTCCCCGAGTACAGGTGAAAAAGACATGCAATTACTTTTCTAAAACATTCTGACTTATGTGAAGAGAGGGGGGAGATGATACCTAAAGCATTGCCACACGTGGATCTTATATTTGCAGAGCTGAGGAATTGGGCTTCACAAATGCGAATGCTAGTTATCACCCAGAGATGCCAGTTTTGAACTTTCAAGGCGAGCAACATATTTGTTCCCAGCAGCCATTACTCACCAACAACTTTGATTCTGTTCTCTCATCTTTACCTCCTAGCTTTGCCACACTATTGACAAGCTGTTCAGTGGAAAAATTGAAAGGTATGATATGCAAACAAGAAGTGTTGTAGTTCTGGCATATTGCTGTGTAGATTTTCTTTTGTACACTGTTCAAAAAACTTGTGGCCTGACAGAAAGCTTGACTGAGTTGACCTGTTCAAAAAGCTGACAAAACATTCCAAGTTGATGATTTACTTGGAGTATTAGTAGTTTCAACCCAGCAAGTTTCTCGCTTGTTGAAACTGAAGTGAGACTTTCAGTTTCTTCTGGGAATTGCTGGCATTTTGTTTGATATCATCTTTTTGTTGATTCCATTCCAACACAAGGAAAACCCAGTTGAAATTGGTAAACTTTTGGTTTGTATTATTGGTTTTTGCTGGCTTGTAATTGAAAAGTCTCCGTCTTGGTTACACTTGTAATTCTCTCTCCTTCCCTACCAATTTATTCTGACTGAGGTGTACGAATGTTGCAGAGGCACCCGAACCAATGGAAACAGATTTCATGTCCCAAATCATGGTATTGTTTTTGTTCTTGACCCGTTCAATTTCTTTGATATGATGTTCCTGCTGCTCCAATATGTTTATTTATTTATTTATATTTTGTTTTTGGTTGCAGAGATACTTGTCGGATTCTTCATTTCATGGTATGTTTCTTTGCTTTTCTAATTTATTTATTTATTTTCCTTTCGACATAAGTCAGTCTTCTTTTCATGCACTTGCTTATTATATTAGGGATTTTGACATACAAACCCCTATCTTTGGATCCATCGCCATAAAAATTATTAGTATTCTCAAATAGCCCTATCTTTTACACCATTGGCAGAAAAAAGCTTCTACTGTCAGTTCGCCGCACCAACCATTACTGTATTTTGTACATGGACCCAAATGGCAGAATTAGTGCGTCCAATAAAAGCTCCATGGAGTCCAACACGTCCTCAGTGTGACATTCACTTAGTCCATCGGTTTTGCCAACTCACCTTAGGTTGTGAACTGAAACATGAGGCAGATACAAGACTCAAGTGGGCTACACAATGGAAACAGTGGGCATGTAAATGCTCACCATTGAAACTTTCCTGGGGCCCACCATTGCGTTTGTATGAGATCCAACCTATTCACAAGGTTATTCCCACCAGATGAAGGAAAATATAAAGACTAGCCTGATCGAAAACTTCCGTGGCCCCAATTACCCCTAGTTGCAAGGCTTAGTTGGACCCCAATTGGCACACTTCAATACAATGCATGTCATTCCCACTAACTAATTCTCAGCTGTTCACGATTCACGTTCTTATCAGATACGGTGGCCAAGGTGGAGAAAGTTATCGGTGATTTGGGAGGCAATTTATTGCTGTAGCCCACCCCGGATTGCTTCTGACACGTCACAGATCTCTCTGTCTCTCCCTTTCGGCATTGCTTAGTCCTTGGCCTAAACGTGGTCCCACCCTTGATTCTTTTTCAGTCTGGTGTAAAAGAGGCTCCTTGAAGCTGATTTAGGTTGCTTCTTGCCACCTGTACATTGGAATGCACAATGCATAGATCTGACGAATGATTGACTTGACTTGGTCCAGTCTTTTAGTTGGGCCATCTGATGAATGGTGATGATGGTAAGGCACCCTGCTTGATCTGTACTTTTTGGTGGGAATCATTTGGGGGTCCTGCTTCCCTTTACCATCAGATCTTGATTGGACGCTGATAAGTGATTCACCCACTGGGTGCTCTCCAGTGGTACCAGTACTAGTACCATAATGAGCTTTCGTGACATGGGGTAGATGTGGGGTTCATGTGATGTACGCAGCATATCTACCCATTCTATCTGATGCGCGGCCTCATGTTACCCCCAGGTCCCAAAAATCAGATTGATCCAAAACTCAGGGGCGGGGCGCTGCACAGGGAACAAGTTAGGAGGGAGCGGCCACCTTGATTCTCACCTAGGCCCATCTTAGTTGCAAATCATGCCAGATGAAGGGTCTGAATGCCCTCGGTGTTAGTATGCTGGGACAGGTATTAATAGGTTTTCCAATTTTACGTTAGCTCACACCAGTTACGAAGAATCTAATTACCAAAAAATGATGTAAATTCAATATAATGAAGAGATAGAGGGAAGGTAAAGCTACGAATTCAAAGGGCTTTATGTAAAAATGTTTTCTTCACCACACGGTCCACACCAGACCTTAAATTCCCGGGCTAGTTGACGAACCGGCAGTTAGTCCTCACCTCCCCTTTGTGTGAATCTGTCAGCACATCGAGGGTGCTGATCTTTGCCATGGCCTCCCCAAACTGATTCGCCCAACTATGTGGATTCATTGCGAAGTACTTCACCATCTTCCTTGTCCTTGAGTCGGTCATCAGTGCCTGGTCGCTCTGGAGCAGTCCCCGCCCTGTCTGCACGCCCACATAGTAGGCATTGTCGAGTGTCATGCTGGTGATGGAGTCGAGCGGCATCGACCTGCTGCTGTTCGGGAGAGTTTCTGATGGCGTGCACATGAGCTTTAGGTAGTAGGCGTAGGCCGGGTCCAGGCTTGGGTCTGTTGGATTGTCAGCACTGAAATTAAGCATCCGGTACTCGAAATTGCGGCACCCTGCCTTACCGATGGAGTGCGCTCCGGAGAGTATGACCATCTCGTCGGCGCTGAAGCCCTTCTTACCGAACATGTCAATGAGCTGGGTTACGTTGTGGTAGGGTGAAGGGAGGTTGTTGCCTACTTCAGATGCGAGGGATGTGCGCCCATCGCGGCGGCCAGACTGGACTCTGTAGTGTGGGAGGCCTGCGAGGACGGCGGCATCACGGGCGGCAAACGCGAGGATGTCAGCACAGGAGACCCTGCCAGGGCACTCGTCCTCAAGGCGTGCCTTGGCCTTGTCAATGACCTCGAGGCCTCGGAGGGTGCCGGCATTGGCTGGACTGTCCTTCTCGATGGTCTCATTCGTCGGTGTGGCGTCCAGCAAGATGGAAGCATCGCAGCCCTGTTTCCATTGCGGGGGAGAAGTTTATTATGACATAGCATTGCAGGTATGCCTCTGTGCGTCAGCATATGGGGTTCACTACTACCCCAGTGCAAAGATTATGCTTAAAGACGGTTTCTGCATGGCGACATATCAAGAGGCAATTCGTGAAAAATATCTAGGTCATTTGCAGGGGGTATCATCAACTTACTCTGGCCTGGAATTCAGACAGGCTCACCCGCTCATTAGGTGGGCCATATGTATAACTTCGAACGTCGACTGTTCTTTATCCTTTTCCTACCCGTCGGGTGTTCTCATGCACGTGGACCCACTTGATGAGTGGTCCTGCTGATTTTTGGCCAGGGCAAGTCTGTATAAGGCCATCCTATGAATGCTCGGATCATGTTGGCATCGTTTTGGCACGTGTGCCAAAATGATTCGTGTTCTGCAAATCTCTTGAGCCTATCTACCAACCACATAAATAAGGAGTCGTTTGGCCCCCCTTGACTCTAAAAGGAGTTCTGAATCTGTTTCTGGAGAATACATTTTCGGTGAAGGATTATCTATGGTGTTGGGCTCTCAAAATTCACTTTTTATATTTGTAGCCAGGTGACGGTGAGGAGAGGAGATCCCTTTCTTTATATCATTTTCAAAAACACAATGGCAGAATTAAATCCATTTTCAAAATTTTGCTTTTTTAAAGATGGCAATCATTAAAAGTGCAAATTTTAGAAATGAATTTTCATGAGAATTCATTTGCCACCCTTCTCAAAACCCAAACACATTCAGCCGTAACCATCTAAAACCACGTGAAGACATGGGTCAGTTTGGGCAGTGGGATTAGAAGGGATTAGGTGGGATGGGATTTAAAAAACACAATTATTACCTATGGCTGGGATTGTCCCCTAATGCCATGGGATAAAATTAATGCCATGCTTTGTTGATAATACGGTGGTACATTGAATGCATATACCCACCATCATTTGAAATTATTGAGAATAACACACGTGTTATATCTAAAGTGTTCATTTGTTTTGTAACCTCATTTTATAGCATGGGCCTAAAAATGAGGTAGATCCAAAACTTACGTAGCCCCAAAGAAGTTTTCAACGGTAAGTATAAGTATTCAATCCCTGTTGCTTTCTATGGTGGGGTCCACTTGAGCTTTAGATTTACTTAATTTTTTGGCCCATGCTCTAAAATAATCTTGATAAATGGGTGGACGGTGTGGATATAGCCCACACATCATGGTGGGACCTACACAACTTCCCAAACATTGAGTGAAAGTGGCACGGGACCCAATGCAATTTCATTTAATGTAATTCTTTCATTCTTCCCAAACACGGAGTGGAATTGGCACAGGACCAGATGAATCCTATCCCACCTAATCCCTTCTAATCCCACCGCCCAAACTGACCCTGAAACTACTTGGTGGGGCTCACCTAAGTTTTGGATTAAGTTTTGGATGCAGCTGAAACTTGGTCTGACCCCTCATCCAAGTGGGACACACGATAAACGTGCTAGATTTGTGAATCACAGCTCGGTAGACCCAATAAACGATCATGAAGGTTTTAATGTGAGGGTAACCCTTCTCAACTGTTATATGTGGTGTGGCCTACCTAAGTCAGGGATTGACCTGATTTTTAATTCCGTGGCCTATCATGGAATGATGCATCTAACTAATGGTGTTGATATCCTATTTACATCACAGTGGGGCCCACCCGGCATCCCTGCGCAGGAACTTCATGCGAAAGGCTTTCGCAGGAAATCCGCGTCCCAGCGGGCTCACAATATGGGGCGCGGCTTCGGTGGATCCAAGGTGGGTGGGATGGGATCCCTTACCGCAGGGGCCCACCTTGTTGTATATGCTTTATATCTACGCTGTACATCCGTTTTGAAAACTCGCTTTAAGGCATGATTCCAAGATCCAAATCTCATGTCGACCATAATATATGAAACAGTGGTAATCAATCGTAAAGAACTTATGGTGGGCCACAAAAGTTTTGGATAAGCTGATATTTGTGTCGTTTCTTCGTCCAGGTCTTTGTGACCTTATCAATAGGTGGGCCACAAAAGTTTTGGATCAAGCTGATATTTGTGTGGTCTCTTCATCCAGGTCTTTGTGACCTTATCAATAGGTTGGATTGGAAATAAACATTCCAGTGGCCCCCACTAAGTTTTTAATGGTGGTGATTCAATCATGACTTTTTTTTTTTTTTTTTCTACCTAAGATTTGGATCTGCTTCATTTTAGGATCATGCCCTGAAATGAGCTGTCAAAATGGATGAACGGTGTGGATGTATGGCACATACATCACAGTGGGCCCCATAGTTAGGGATCCACGCAAACCTCTCTCCACTGTCATTTCCGCACATAATATGATCGTAGTGATTCGAATTTTCGTATCATTACCGTTGTAGGACATGAGGCCTGTTTCTACACCTGGAGTTCATTCTTGGATTGATCTGAGCCGTTCATGTTCTCAATACTATCATATATAAGCTGCAACCTTATGTTCATTGATGATCCTGACCGTCGAGTCTCATATTTGAATATGAACCATTAAATATTCATCTTCATACACAATCACTGGTTCAACAAATATTTCTTACCATGGTCTGGGTAGCATAGAATCAAGACTATGACCGGTTCAGATCATCATTTACTGAATCTACGAGAAAACAAGGTATGTGGTTCACTGACTACCAGGTATTCCCTCAGCTCCATTTGTTGGAACCTTGCAACCTGATAGGGATCCGTCACTTCCATCATTCTCAGCCGATGGATCCGAAGGGACCATGAATAGTAGTTGCAAAGAGAAGGGAAGCGGATTTCCTGGAAGTTCCTGCGCTGGAAACCTAGGTGGGGGTCAACTTGCTGTTTGTGATAAATTTATCCATCCGTTTTTTAAGCTCATTTTAGGACCTGAGACAAAGATTGAAGAGGATCCAAGACTCAAGTGGGCCGCACAAATGTAAAAGGTGGTTAGGGAAATTTCAACCGTTGAAACCTCCCTGGGCTCGACGGTGATGTTTACCGGCCATCCCTACCTTTCATAACGGCATTCCTACTGGGATGAACTGAAAAAACAAATATTATCACTTATTTGGCCCCATGAATATTTCAACTGTGGACAGTCAATCCTCACGTTTTCGGATCACTTGAGTCTTGTATCAGGTTCATTTTTGGTCCATGTCCTTAAATGAGTTTAAAAAGACGAGTTTAAAAAACGAATGTACGGAGTAGATTTATCACAAACATCACGGTGGCCCCACTTAACTTTCCGGCGCAGGAAATGCTTTCGGAGGAAATCCGCGTCCCAAGAGAAGATGTGAAAATCATACTCGGACAAAACAGTCGTGGAAGGACAGCCGGATGAGGCCGGCGGGCAGGCCTGCATCTGCATCGACGGCAGCGCGGACGACATCGGCCACAATATGTTCGGCATTCGGGCAGGTATAGTAGTAGAACCGGTGGCGGAGAGGATGAGCTGCGGCCGATTGGGCTAGGAGAGAGAAGATGAGGAGGCCCCACACAAAGAGTGGGGCATTACCAATCTCCATGGTGTTGTATGGTGGATGCTTTCGTGAGGTCGTCTGGTGGGGGACGGACGCGCCTCAGCTAGGGAACCTTGGCGAGCCGCTTTTGACATATAGGAAGAGTGCTTTTTATATATAGATATCTGGTGGGGCACGCTTTGAAACAGTCTTTGACGGTTTTGTTCGTTATTCTAAGGCTTTCTCTCCGGGCCCACAGGGAGTTGTGCTAAAACGGGAAGCCTGCCCAGTGTAATTCAATCCATCCTTTTCATCTCGTGTGGAGTTAATTAATACTCTGCCATATTGTGATGCTTGATGCGATGGAGCTCATAAACTGTACACGTCACAGAATAACTCAAAATAAACGGACCACCCAAACGAAACTAGCTCATTCGTCTGTAAAATAATAAGACTGGTTGAATGATTCTGACCTCTAATTAATGGACACATTTTGACCGCTGTTTTTTTTTTTTTTTCTCCCAACCGTCCATTAAATGTCCACCAGTTAGCCAGCTAAAATAATCAATCACTGGAAATTTTGGTTTGTTACATACCACGAGTTGGACGGTTTACTTTTGAGTTATTTGAATCCCAGGTCTACGGGCTATGTTTTCTTGGTGCTTGCGTATCAACCATCATACACTGCCAGAGTATTAAATTCGTTTCTCATTTTTTTTTTCTCTCTTCCACGTGTCATTGGAGTACCAGTCTTCCAAATAACATGGCCGCGTGTAGGATCCTCCGATGTGGGTGGGATCCTGACCGTGGGACTCACTGATCAGTCTTATATCCATGCTATCCATCCGTTTTGAAAAGTCATATACTATTTTAGGATATGATCCCAAGAATGATGGGAATCCAATTCTCAAGTGGAAACACCGGTAATCGACCGTTAAAAAGTTCTCGTAAGCTACTAAAGTTTTGAATCAAGCTGATATTTGCGTGGTCTCTTTATCCAGGTCTTTGTGACCTTATCAAGAGGTTGGATGGCAAATAAACATTCAGGTGGCCTGCGAAGATTTTAATGGCGGGGATTCAATCACTACTGTTTTCTGTGGTTGGGTCCACCGGATTTGCTTACCTTTTAGGATCATGACCTAAAATGAACTTTTGAAGTGGATGGATGGTGTGGATGTAAGGCACATATATCACAGTGTGCCTCACAGTTAGGAGCAGTGATCTTTCATTGAGTACTAGATTGTAAGGGAGAGCTTTTCATTAGTAGCGTAAATTTCTTTTCAAATTGCCGAACCAAGGAAAACTTAAATTTAGAGCTTTGCTATCCATGTTACATATGCTTGATTGCCAATGAATGTTACTGTAAGTTTTTATTTTCATTTTAATTTAATACAATTGAGTTTCTTTCACTCTTATATTGCACGAATTGGGTTATCTCTATTATAAAAAAATGCTTGCACTTATTAAATGTGAGCATGACCAAAACACAACAGAAAAAAGTGAAACCAAAATAAAAGATAAAATGCACATAAATTTACATGATTTGTTAATATGTTACTACATGAGTAATAACATAGAGATTTCTTCTTCACTACAAATAAATAAACAAAAATACAAGATTTAACTTTCTACCACTCGTATAAGGAATCCCAAATTAAGAAATACTCCGGAAGATGAATACAATGGAATTTTAGTACCTCTCTATGTCATGATCACCTAAAACTACACTTCACTACGTGGTTATATGGACGTATGCATGAGAGAGAGAGAGAGAGAGAGAGAGAGAGAGAGAGAGATATGTCAACGGCATCTCTCACCTCGGCTATTATAGTGAGAAAAAGTCTTTTCGACTCATAGGTAAAAAGAATCACAAAATACCTGATTTCATTATAGGTGGCTGAATAGACAGCTGAATTGCCTCAAATTTCCATCATAAACGATAGCTCATAGTCTCTCTATATATCTCAATGCGTAAGTTTTTGGTTCAGATGGAGCTGCGAAATGCTTTGGTACATTTGATACCATTTGGTACCATACACATGAACCAACGACCAAAATTTGAGCCAAACAATGCAACATGCCATTATCTATCTTTGAGTATATCAGATGTGCCAGAGTACAACATGTGCTAATATTCAAAGAAGGTGTCTCCTTACATCTTCAAATAAAATATTCACAAAAACTTCAAATTTTTTTTTTTACCAAATAACAAAATTTGATAATAAAGATTTTTTTTTTTCAAGAAAATCTAATTGGAAGACAGCAAAGAGAACACCTTCAATCAGATATGACTTTTGCTATTTTTAATATGATGCTCCACCTGTTGGGTGGCGCAACTTACTATAACTGCTTTACAAGCTGGATTGTGATGACCCAGATGAAGATGCCTGTGTGCCTAGACAGGCGGTTACGGTTTAACATATGGTGACATGCACACACCAGTCAACCATTGCTTCACTAAGGGTGCGTTTGGCTGCACCAAATATAATTAGGTTTTTAGTGGTAGATTGAGTGAAAGATACCTCTTTTCAACACTGAGGTCTTGGTATCGATTCCCTAGTGGGGGTGGCTAACAGTGAAGTGCGAACTAGCAATGGGTGTACTAACAAGCTAACCAAAATAATAATAATAATTAGGTTTCATGATTAATCAGTCTAATTTGAGGGAAAATATCATGAAATTTTATATTATTTGGTGCAACCAAACGCATGGAAAAATATAAATATTCCTCTATTTCGTGACTCAATACCGTGGGTCACCCCTTTGGGCCCACATGTACATATAACATGATAGATGGGAGACCGTCCACATTCTAGGTGCTGAGGTATTGCATCAACACATGACTCATTTCGATCCATTACCTTAGGAGTCGCGCTGCTTAACAGTTGTATATGTCAGTCATGTTGCAATGATCCAAACCGTTTATATGATGGAAGGCTGCCGTATAGATGGTTTACATAATAATAAAAAAAAGTTCTCCAAGATTGGAAGATCCTATCAATGGCCTACAAAACAACAGTTAAAAGGAGAGCTCATCCTTGAAGTGTACAGTGAGTTCAGTTTGTACATGTGGGGCCCATTATCGTGAACAATTCAAGTGATCCGAGGCGTTGAAATGATGGTCCTCAATGTTGGAGTCTTCCTTATTGGAAGGTCCCAGCTATAGAATATTTTAGCTTTTAGAACGGTACCTGATATATGTAGCCTTTTCTTTGTTGGCCACCCATTTCCATTAGGGGAATTTTCGGTGCTTTGGCCACTCACAGAGAGATCCAGGCCGTTGATCAGGCAGGACCACTCATTATGTGCTGCAGCTAGTCCTTGCAAGTGAATTAGAGAGAAAAAAAAGACATTGGACCACAGCAGATACCAATTTTCCTTACCTGCGGCTCACCTAATGAGCGGCCCAGCCATACACATTGGACCACAGCAGATACAAATGGGCCCACCTGACGGACAGCCTGAATCCAACACGTGCCAAGTAGCCTTACCAGGGTTCTCAGTTGAAGATCCAAATCCAATCTTAAGCTAGAAACAACTCCAATTACATGAAACAACAGTTGGCCATCTTTTCCTTATAAACAATTATCAGTTAGATTTTCTAAATTCATATTAACTTGAAATCTCATAAATACAAGTTGAGCCCCGGGAAAAGAAAAGAAAAAACACACTACGAATCCGACTTGAAAGAGGAGGCAACAGCTGACGGTTCTCTTGGCGGAGTTGCAAAGCCCTACGACGTGTATGGTCAACTGTTGATGCGGTGCCTTTTAATGTAAATTAGCAGCCAACCCATTAATGCTTCAATCTCTAGAGGTCCAATCTCTACAACGTTTGTGGAATAAGCTTATTTAGGCCAATCCAACCTGAAAATCTCGATGACAATGGTAAAGGTTTGGAATATTTAATTAAGAAAAGACCGACAATACAAGACCATTGAACTGATATTATACAAGATTAGAGGTACAGATAGATAAAATAAAATAAAATAATATGCCTAATATAGCTACATGTACAACTTTTTTTTTTCAACACACTCACCCCACAATTGGTACACAAACCCATGACCTGTCTTGAAACTCTTGTGAGTCTACTACTGAGCCATGAGTAAGGACCCGGCTACATGTACAACTAATATTCACTACATACATGAGAAGTACTATAACATCCGTCCTCAAACTCAAGATGGTATAAAAGAAAACATCCGGAGTTTAGATAACAAGTAATGGAATGTCACAGAAGGATGAGTTTTGGTAAGAAGATCTGCAACTTGATGCTCTGAGGAAACAGATGGGAGAGTGATGGTTCCTTGAAGAAAATGATGATGAACAAAATGGCAATCAAATCTCAATGTGTTTTGTGTGCTCATGGAACACATGTGAGTAATTTGAATTTCGCTTTTATGATCACGAAAAAGTGGAGTCGGCTCAGTTGAGGAACACCCATGTCTTGAATAAGCCATCAGAGTCGAACAAGTTCAGATAAGGTTTGGGCAAGAGCATCATACTCTATTTCAGCACTCAACTGAGCAACAATTGTTTATTTCTTACTCTGCCATGAAATATGAGAATCACCCAAGAAAATACCAAAGCCAGTAGTAGATCGCTGATTAGTATCATCACCTGCCAAATCAGCATCTGGATAAGAATGAAGCTCAAGTGCAGAAGACGAGGAGAAGAGTAACCCCCTGAACTAGAGAACTTCGAATGTATCTTAATATCAGAAGAACAGCCGCACTGTAAACAGAGTGAGGTGCAGCCATGAACCAACTCACCACATGTACAGCACAATTGATATCAGGACGAGTAATGGTGGGATAGTTAAGACTGCCAACAAGCTGGCGATATGAGGCAGGGTCAGAAAGAAGCTTTCCATCTATAGGATGAAGCTTGACATTCACATCAAGTGGAGTATCCACAGATTTGTTATTAGATAATCTGCCTCAGGTAAGAATATCAGATTCATACTTCACTTGAAACAAAATGTAACCATGGGAAGAAGAATAATCTCCTTCAATACCAACAAAATAAGTCTACCTAGATCTTTCATCTCAAAGCATTTGCTTAAATGGATCTGGGTGTCATGAATGCCAATGGAATCATTGCCAGTAAGTACCATACCATCAACATAAAAGAGAAGCAGGACAAGAGCTCGATCTGCTCGTTGAACAAACTGTGGGTACTCTGTATGAACCCAAGAGTAATCACAGCAAAGCAAACTTCTCAAACCATGCACAAGGTGCCTGTTTGAGCCTATAGAGATCTTGACAGAGCTTGCATACCTGATGTGGTTGATGTGCCAGACCAGGAGGCAGTTGCAAATAAACCTCTTAAAGGAGATCACGATGAAGGCAGGCAATCCTTACATCCATTTGAAGAACTGCCACTTACAAGCCGAGGCAATGACAATCAATGTGCAATCAAAATTCATGCGAGCAACAGGGAGAAGGGCTCTTCATAGTAAATTCGATAGTCTTGAGTGAGACCCTCAGCTACCAGCCTAGCTTTGTTCCATTCGATGGACCCACCTGATTGAGTTTTAACTATGTAAATCCATTGACACCCAATTAAATATTTTCCAGGAGGATGATCAACAAGATCTCGGGTATGTGTAGGCATCGAGTTCTTCAGCCATATCTTGTTGCCAATGGGGATCATAAGATGCCTCTCTGTCTCTAGCAGGCATATATGGTACAGGATCAGTATGAACAGATAGATCTGGTTGATTACTCCTCAGAATATCTACTCCTGGGACTCACAGG
The DNA here is from genome assembly GCA_021015155.1 of Magnolia officinalis. Classification (NCBI taxonomy): domain Eukaryota; kingdom Viridiplantae; phylum Streptophyta; class Magnoliopsida; order Magnoliales; family Magnoliaceae; genus Magnolia; species Magnolia officinalis. The sequence goes on along the minus strand of JAJHSJ010000016.1, from coordinate 62,195,894 downwards.
TGGATTGATGGACAAACAGAAATCAGTACCAATAGAGTCAGAGAAAGAATGAAGAAACCGAAGTGCTTCATGGCTAGAAAAAGACGTGGCATGAAATCAAGGAAGAGAATAGAATCATATCTGTTCCTGGAAGGTCACATGCCAAGCAAGACTAAGTTTCTATGAAACCAGATTGTAACAACGATATCACCACCTCCCCCCGAATCGGATCTGTTCCCGGAAGGTCACTTGGCATTTCCATAGCCCAAACATACACAAAGAACAAACTGATTGGACCAACTTATTTCATTCATGTTTACGCAAGAGAATAAAACAAGTACACCCACATAAGTGAAGTGTAGAATAGTCTGGAGATACAGAGTAAAGATGCTCATAGGGTGAGATTGCCATTAATGACAGCAGAGGGGATATTGTTAACGCTACAAACAGAAGTATATGCAGCTTCTCCCCAAAATTCTTTTGGTACAGAAGAGAGGCAAGTTAAAAAGTACGTGTGAGTGATGTTGTTTTCTTTCAGGAACACGAACACCATTTTCTTGTGGTGTTTCTGGACATGATAATCGGGCCAAAGTGCCATGAGAAACGATGATCTTTAAAGATTTAGACATGCATTCTCCACAAGAGTCAGGGAGAGATTTTAATAGCTTTGGAAAATTGGGTATTTATCCTGGTGGAAAATTCAATACAAACCTGATAAAAATCGGGTTTGGGATGCAGAAGATATATCAAATTATAATGAGAAAAATCGTAAAATAAGATAACATAATACTGAACACCACCCATAGATGTCACTAGAGCAGGACCCCGCAAGTAAAAATGAATGATGCCAAAGGAGATGAGGCAGTTTCACTAGTTGGAAATGGCAATGCTGTATGTAATGCCAGTTTGCAGTCAATGAAATTGATGATATTTTTGGTTGGGAACTTACCTAGCTTACCAGTTGAAGCCATATACTTAAATCTAGGCAAGGAAACATGACCTAATCTGTTGTAAAAGAGTCAAAAAGGGGCAATGACCGAGCTGAACTAGCAAGGAATGGGGGTTGTAGTCCTAACCTTAGACCCTGTCCCAACCTACTATCCAGTTAAGCCTTCTCAAACAAAACAACCAGAGAATGAGAAGACAACATCAAACCCTTGACCACATAAATGTCCCACAGATATAAGGCTCATGCTTAACTTAGGAACATAGTCAGTAAGGGATATTTTGGCATCCGAGGTTTCGACAGAGCTAATTCCCTTCACTGTCATAGGAGAACCATTTGATGTATGAATAACAGGAGGATTAGAGTCTGTTTGGTTTTCCAATTACAACGGTAAATGGCTGTAAATGGGTAACGATTATTTACTCTTGTAATTGAGTGGTGACATCACTTACATTTGACTGCAATGATGGTTTGGCTACACTGTTTCTTTCACCCAGAAATCACTGTAAAGATGGTAGTTTTATAGTGTGAAAATGCAATAATTACAATACGAGCTATAAATCCTATTTAAACAAACATCTGGAAATAATAATGATGACACATTTACTTTGCATTTCATAGGAAATCCTATTTAAACAAACATCTGGAAATAATAATGATGACACATTTACTTTGCATTTCATAGGAAATTGGAAAACCAAACAGGCCCTTCGGGACAGATGCAACGGATTTAAAGGCTTCAGGATGAAATGTCATATGATGTGAAGCAACTGAACCAATAAATCAACAGGGAAACCTGAGATAATGGATAGGACTGAGCCAATGGATGAGTTGCAAATACGAAGAAGAACTTGATTGATCATCTCCTGGATTTCTCCTATAGTAAAATGTCTAAGAGATGCCATTGCAGATAAGGTACCTGACAACATTTTTGCAGATCCCTCGATGGTAAAAGAACCATTTGTGAAGATTTATGCTGGTTGATAGATACTGAACAGGAGCGATTCAGCATGGACAGAAAATGGCTCGTAGACCTTTTTTTTTTTTGGTACCTTGGAGGAACCACCTCCGAGGGGCCTGTAAGGAACGGAGACAAGGGAGCTTGAAGCATGGACATTCCCCTATTGGGGATGTCTCTACCAATACCAACTTGTAGATTTGACAAACAGAATATCAAAGCATGTGCATCCATGGACCGCCAAAATGTGCATCTGTGGACCACCAAAACAAGTCAAGCCCCTTTTTTCTACAAATGGATTCCCCTTGCAAAAAGGAGGGTAGACAAACTGAGCAGTTCTGGCGAGCTGAGGTGAGATGAGGCGGAGCAGGACAACCTGGTGCTTGTCCAACGAAGTTGCGACAATGGAGGTGGACAATACAGCAACTGTTGGCGAATAAAACAGAGGTGGTAGTTGATTGGAGCAGATGGAACAGGTTTTAGGAGAGGATCTCTCACTTTCAGGTGACGGAGAAGGGGCTACTCCAAATGGCAGGCTGCTGCAGACAGATGGTGGTTGTGCTACAACAACCTAAAACAACGGCTGTGGGCAACTGTGGATGGCTGGTACTGGATCTAGGGAACTGATGGCCCAGACCTACGGCTGAAGAACCAGATAGCCTGGATCTGGGCAGAAACAAATCCAGGTAGATATCAACAGTTCTTGGATGCGATTGCAGATGATTCTACTGATGGCAGACGAAGAACTGAAGCAGGATGGTGGGCATAGACAACAGCAGACCTTGCATATCAGATGAACGAACACGACCACTAAGACGGAACTTAGTGCTGAAGATAGGAACCAAAGGCTGAGATCAAAGGCCCAAGAAGGGCTCTAATACCATGAAAATCTGGATGACAATCGTAAAGGTTTGCGATATTTTATTAAGAAAAGACCGACTATATAAAACCATTGAGTACTGCTTATATACAAGATTAGAGGTAAAAATGGATTAACATAACAACAATGCAGGTCACTGCGTGTGAATTTCTAGGTTTTTTTGGTGTTTATCTGTTGTTTTCTATGGTGTGACCTATTTAATGATTGGATAGGCATCTCATCATCTCGCACACGCGCATGCGTGTAAAGGTGCATGCATAATTATCTAGTCTACTTTGCTAAAGTCAGCACATTTCAACAGGAGATGGACATGCTCAACTGAAAGAAAAGAAAAAGAATGATTTTAAATCTGCTGACCTGGATAGGTGGCCCATTGGTATCATCTATTGGTGAATATATAGCTCTTGCTTCGCTACAAAAAAGCATCCAATAACACTCCCAGGTTCCATGATGAACTGTTCTTGGAAGGTTCCCATCCGTTTGCTGGTGAGATCAATCGAAAGATCTTGGAAGCTCGGCATGCCCTCTGCCTGCACACCATTTCCGCAAATGAGAAAATGGGTCCCGATTATGAATGACCCTGACACACGGATGGCGACTCCATCTTGCCCGTGTGCACGGCACTGCAGTTTCTCCACGACATGCACAAGCTTCTCATGGGGCCGGTCACCTGCTAATGTTCTTCGTACATTTGATAGGGTCGTGAAGATGTCGTTTGGACCCACGGAAAGTTTCTCTGAGAAGCTGGCACATGGAAGGAAGGTTGGCGTTACTGAAAAAATGAAAACTGAGTTTTTTCTTTCCCCCTCTTTGGAAGTATATACTTAAACGCCTTGAAATTATAGGTGTCTTTCTAGAAAGGGCGCGGTCCAGTGGTACTGATACCACTGTAAGCCACAATGGTACTGTTCAGATTTGGGGTCCACATGATGTGTTCACAACATTCGGCTCGTTCATAAGATGCAGGGCCCAAAAATCACCAAACAGAAACACGAGTGGGCCACAACACAGGGGACATTGAGAGGGGACGCCTATCCTCGACTTGCGTGGGTGCCCAAAATATTGTATATATGAAATCCAGGCCGTCCAGACCCTTCATCTGCAACTCAGATGGGCTGCGGTGAAAATAAAGGTGGGCATCCCCTCTCACCTTCTTCCCTGTTCTTTGGCCCACTACAGTTTTGGATGGAGCTGATTTTCAGACCCCTGGGTAACCTGAGGGGATGCATCGGATGGATGGGTTGGATGTAATACATACTCCATGTGGGCCCCACTTCTGCCTGATACCACCATAAGCTTATGATGGTATTGGTACCACAGGTATGCACCTCTTCCAGAAAATTTGCAACCCAAAAGATTGAAAGGGGGACACAGATGAAATGCTGCATACCTGAAGGTTGAACCATGATTATACAAGGTTTTTGCATGATGCCAAAGTTCATCAGGTCCATCAAAAAGCATGTAGTAGTGTACTGTGAGCATCTGTCAGGCCGATAGAGTAGAGTTTAAAAAATTCCATATTAAATCCATGTTAGTTTTTAATGCCAGGCCCATATCAATACAGAAAGAACAACACATTTCAGATTTCTAGCCTTTTACATACATACAGATATAAGCATGCATGTTGACACACTTGTGGGCAGCTCTTGCCCCCATTTTTCTTAAATTGTGAAAAAAAGGGAGTGATTGGCGAAACAGCAGTTGCGAAGCTGACTCCACGTGGCTGGGACAGTTCTATGATGATGGTGATGTAAAATGAACTTTCATAATTTATAAGCATGACATTTTTCCTTCTAGTTTTAGAAAAACGGGAGTGATGGCATATTTTGAAGCCAACCCCTGGGTTCCTAGTCTGATTTGGTTGACTTCACGAGAAACCACAATTTTTTTTGAAGAGGTTTGCTAAGCATGTGTGCATAATGCAACCCATCCACACGCCACAACAAGTGCCAGGTGGAACACGGCTAGCCCATCAGGTGGATCTGATCATGTTGATGTGCTAGCCCTAAAATCAGGCTAGTCAACCCATCAAGTGGGTCATAATATTAGAAACAGGCAGATGCCTTAGAAAATGTTGGCCAAAATTTCTTTCAGCTGCCCATTTGTTTCAGAAAATTTGGCTGACATGATGTGTGGACAGGCTTGATTTTTTGGGCCTGGTAATCCCCATGAGGGATATCTTGATGGAATGCTTGGGTCTTACACCGATATACCATGCTGGCACATGTAATAGCAGTTGGGTGGCCTTTGTTGTGATAAGAAAGAAGAGGCTTCCTTATGCATGTGGACCATGTTCAAAAAACCAGACCAGAACAAACGGTTGACCAGTTTGGACCAGAGGTCCAGAACCAGCCACAAACTGCCAGGTCACTAGACACCCAGGTCAACTGTAGGCCACCTATTTTCATTTGCAATTGTGTAGTTACCTAGGTCAATATGAGTACCAAATTTCAAAAGGCCTTATCCACCAAAACTAAGTATTTTGCTAGCTTATTATTTTTACCTCTTCTTCTTCTTCTTCTTCTTCTTCTTCTTCTTTCTTCTTTCTTTTTTTTTTTTTTTTTTTTTTTTTTTTTTTTTAAAATAAAAAATAAAAATAAAAATAAAATTAATTTCATTTATGGTAATAAGCAGATGTCCCAAGTAGGAACAGTTTGACCCGGCTGGACTGGTGGTTGGACCAAACTGCCCAAAAAAACAGGGTTGGTGATCATCTCAGTTTTAAACCACTGGTGTGGCTTGGGAAAGCTCAATACTGAAAAAAAGAAGAAGAAGGAAATAAACAAAAAAGAGAGAAAAAATAAGAATACAGATCAGGGAAGAAAGATCAATGGAGATCCGATAATGTTAGGGTTATTGAAAGAAGATAGTGTGAGTAGAGGTTATTCTTTTGACTTTGAAGGGATCAAGGCATGTTTTCTTATTTGGGGGAGGAGCTTAATTCAAATATAACATTATAAACACGAACTGTCTAAAAAACGTTGGGAAAAAAAAAACCAGGCAAATAAAAACAGAAAAAAAGAACCCCCAGTTTCCTCTGATAAACTCAGGTGAGTAAATTGGCAAATTGATCGTCAATGCATCAATTTAGTTGATTTACTGAAAATCAGCCCAGAAAAAAAAAATCCGAGTTTTTGGGACTCAGCTCCCTCGTCCTGACCAAGCTGTTAACTCATGGAGTCAAGATTGCTTCCCAATACCATCAACCACAGGATGTTAGTGCACAATTTGATGGAAGGTGACAACAAAGAAGTACCAGGAACTCACATCTGCTAAATCCTTCAACCTTTGAGTTGGATCGAAGATGCTCCTGACAAATGCTGGTAGGTCCACGCTTGTGTTATCATACTTTGTAATAAATGGGTGTGATAAAAGCTGCAATATGTTCATCAAAATCCATTATTGGAAAGTAAAAAAGAATACCATCGCAAGAAACATCTTATCATTCCAATCAAAACAGTAATGCAACTAACAGAGAAGTTTCCAAATGGATGGCTAAAAGACTCCATGACAGACGCTAGTTGCAGTTTCCCATTTCATTTCACAGAGGAAGGAGGTACATTTTGTTTCATAGGTATAATGATACGCAAGATATTTTCAATTTCACAAGGACAATGCATTCTTTTTCCTTTTCCTTTTCCTTCTTCTTTTTCCCAAGTGTCGTATTGCGCAATCTTGTTGGCACATGCAACCACATCCTTCCAGAAAAACCTTAACTTTTTCCTTATTATTCACAATCATTTCTTGCCTCGAGTGCCCAATACTACAATTGCATCACATGTTACTTGTCAGTATATTATTCAAAAGAATCACTATAATGGTTAAAAGCTGCATAGTGACTTAAGAGAGCAACAGTGGTACTCATGGTATTAAAAAATGGTTACGCTGTAGTCATTATGTAAAAAAAATGGTCACCTTTGTTAAAAGAAATGGTTACCCTTGTTACACGATATGAGGGTGAATCAGTCTGTTATGAAAAAAGTGGGCTGTATCAGCCGATATGGGACAATACACCATGTATCGGCACCATTATGGGGCTAAAGGGCCAATTTTGAGAATTTTCTTTTCAAAAATTTCTCTTGTTTTTCTACTTTTTATTGATTTCATTTATGAAGGAAGTTTAGAAACTAAGTTTAAACTAGATGTAGGACTATTTTTAGGATCAAAACACACAATTTGAATGGAATTCAATGAACCAAAGTGGACTGGACTATTTTGGGAGATATTAAAGGGTAAACTATCATTTTTCGTTTTTTCACTTTTTGTTGTACTCGTATGTAACAGGCCCTAATCCACCAGGTCATGCTTAATTTGTGTCTGATTAGGGCTTGCTTGGTGAATTTTCAGTAGGACAAGTTGGCATTGCTCAACAAACAGCATTCTTAACAAAGAATCGCCCATTACACCATCAAATACATGTCCAAAAAAAAATAAAAAAATTTTTTTAACATGTTTTTCAAAAAAAGAAAAAAAGAAAAAAACATATTTGGGATCCTCACTTCAAAAAAAAAAAAAAAAGAATTTTAACAATAAATTTGACATGTTTTTCTCAAAGGAAAAAGTTCTGGCCGATACGGCCCGTATCATATCGGCCAGCAAGTTGGCTGATAAGCCGTTCATTACCTTTACCTAATACCTTGGTGATACTACAAAACTACATAAATAGATAGATAGTTGAAAAAAGTGTGCAAACTTCTTTAATATGCAAGAGTTACAATGGCTAGGAATCTCCCACCTGCTCAGCCGTTGGCCGTGCATCTGCATCCTTCTGTAGGCAAGCATCTATAAACGAGCAGAACTCAGGGGAGAATGAGTTCTTTGAAGGCGAAGGAGATGGATCATACAGGATCTGTCATGAAGAATGCAAACTCATTGTAAGTTGGAGTTTGATGACATACAAAATCGATGGAATGTGGAGGGAAGACAAAGAAGTTCCAAAAATGAGTATGAGTACCAAAGTACACATGATCAAGGCATGCTATAATGCAACCGAGAAATAAAACAAACCTTTGGAAAATTGACTTGGCAACTAGGGGTGCATATGGTAACAATTCTATGTCAGTAAACATCATATACAGATTGATTTTCTCACAAGCTTCTTTTGAAAAAGAATAGCTTTGAAAGAATAGTGTTTGATGTAAATACTTTGGAAGAACAAGGCTTGTTTCTAAATTGATTATGATAAAAGGTCCAGTTATCCTCTGGATCATGCATTTCATGGGACATTTGATCGGTTGCTCATAACGCCTCTAGCTATTATTTTGATCCTAACCATTGATCAATGGATGGTGCAATTTATTTTTCACAACAAATGATTCAATCATGGATTTGGATCATATAATGCACGTGTTCTGCCTTGGCTTCGTCATGTCTCTCAAGAATATCTGACTTGGTGATCCTATCTATACTATCTAAAGGTCACTTTGATTTAGTCATGCTAGCCACTGATTAGTGTACAATAACACGGACGGTCCCAATCATTTATGAAAAAGGTTTAATCACAGATTTGGACCATCCACAAGGTGGACCCATCCCTTACTTTACATGCCTATAAAGAATCATTTCGATCGAATGATGCTAGCCACCGGTTAGCGGTCAATAAAATGGACAGTTCAAACCATTTATGATAAAAATAAAAATAAAGAAAGTTTAATCATGGATTTGGATCATCCATGTTGTGGGCCCAAGGTATTCCAAAACGGTTATGTAATAGCTATAAAGACCGTTACGTAACGGTTATGGTGACAACTATTACGCATTAAGGGTTTGTAATGGAAAAAATGACCCGTAACAGTGTTATGTGGCCAAATTATTATTATTATTATTTTAATAATTTGTAATGGCCATCATGGCCCATATGCTAACAGTAATGGTCGTGGCCTTAATACCTTATGGAATACCTTGTGTGGGCTTGACTTGTAGTTCCTCTTTTTGCTAAGAAAGCATCTCGATCTAATGATCTTAACTATTTGATCAGTGAACAAGAAAATGGATGGGTCCGGATCATTTATGATAAAATACCATCCGATCATGGATCTAATTAAAATCATTAATCTTGTGGGCTCCACCTTTTCTTTCCTGTACCTCTCAAAAATTGCTTTAATAAGATGATCCTATCCATCTTATCAATGGCCAATAAAATGAATGGTTTGAATCATCTATTAAAAAAATTGTTTGAACATGGATCTAGGCCGTTCATCTTGTGTGCCTCCCTCTGATATCCTCATTACTCTCAAGAATCACTTTGATATGATGATACGATCAATCATCATCATCTAAGCCTTATCCCAATAAATTGGGGTTGGCTACATGAATCTTGTTCTGTCGGACTCATGATGGAGGTTATGGCGTGAGTTTGACAGCGGTTGCCAACCTGACACAACCATCCTTTATTTGGGCTGGGGACCGGCAATGAGAGCACAAAACTCCCACCGACACTACTTAATAGACTATTACATATGTTGATTTACAATCAAGCACTATCTAGCAATCTATTATGTAGGTTGATTAAAATCGAGGAGCTGATTGCCATCCGATCCATGGCAACACAAAATGGGTAGTCTAGGTCATTTATGACAAGTATCTGATTATGGTCAGCCGACTATTGACTATGGAATCTATGGCCAACAAAATAGAGGGTCCCAATCTTTATGACAGAAGGTTTTATTCATAAACTAGAACAACCATCTTGTAGTTGTAGGCCCACCTATGATTATGATCAAAGGTAGAGAGAGAGAGAGAGAGAGAGAGAGAGAGAGAGAGAGAGAGAGAGAGAGAGAGAGAGAGAGAGAGTCCTCTATTTCTATTGGGAAGCAATTACAGCCTATTTTGGGGTCTTAATAGAAATGTTTATCATAAGGACGTCCCCGAAACACCTTTACACTTTCAAATAGCTCCTTTCTGAAATAGAGGCTGCCAGAATAGCTTTTGGCGATGCTACCAAAATTACCCTAGATGCATAATACTTTAGCTATTTAAGTAATCCCTGTATATGTTGCTCTCCCAACGAAGGCACACAACTGGTCAGCTTTGAACTTTGCTTTCAAAGACAGTGTCAGTTTTTAAAGCTTTAATCGCAAAAGTGAATTATATTCTTCTGTTCTGTAGCTGAGTATGCATTTGCTTTAGCCATAGATTCTTCTTTTCTATAAAAAATTACATATGCTCCCACTTGGCACAAAGCCTTTTTATTATTTGACCGCCCAATATTACCAAGAGACGCAAATAGCCTAATGGCTGTCTAGAGACTGTTCAAGAAAGTCACATACAGTATAATTACATTGTCTGAAACTTTCAAGTTACCATTCAAAAAAGGAAAAGGAAAAAAAAAAAAAAAAATCATCTTAGAAAAAGGATCTTGCAAGAATCTCAATCAAATATGCATTTGCTGAAGTCAACATCAACTAAGAAGTCCTGTGAAAAAATTCATGTAAAAAAGTTAACGAAAGGAACTTGGGAAGCTAATTGCACACGATTACCTGTAACATGAGATTAACAGGCCCTTCATTTGCTGTATATGGAAATTCACCTGTACCACACTCAAATAAAGCTAGTCCAAGACTCCAAATGTCAGCTGGGTAGGAATAGCTCTCATTTCGAATTCTCTCAGGTGACATGTATGTAACAGTACCAACAAAAGTAGCACACTGGAAGAACATTAATGCATATGTTAGGCACATCTCCTAGATATTACCTCAATGTTGTGTAACTAGCAATAAAAATCTCAAACTTGCAGATATTAAGTAGAGGAGCACAGGCAGTCATTAATAGAGTCCCAGGAATCACTTACCATTGCCACTGAATTTTCTAATCCAGCACTTATACCGAAATCGGTGATCTTTGGCTCTCCCTTGAGATTTATAAGCAAATTCGCAGGCTTAATGTCTCTATGAACCAAATGCCTTACTCCATGTAAGTAGCTTAGTCCCTTGAAGAATGACATAAGAGATGTATATTCAGCTCCAGGATTAAAAAAAAGAAGAAGTTATATAAAAAAGAAAGAAAAAGAAGGACATGCTGGGAATCCATGCTGCTCTGATGAGCAAATAGCTAGAAGAGAAAGATCCTTACATTCAAAAGTTTCTGGACCATACATGAAAGGACTGGCTCTGGTATAAACTTTCGCACTCGTAAAACATCTGCAAGGGATCCTCCATCCATGTACTCCAGAGCAATGCTGATTTGCCCTGAATCGGGGGTGTAAAATGCTCCATGGAATTCCACCAAACCCTGATAACAGGGTGCCTCACAGAGCGTCCTTATCTCATTGAGAAGCTGTTGCCTTTTCTCCTTAGAAATGCAAAAGAAGAAGAAGAAGAAGAAGAAGATTTTTTAGATTGCATGAAAGAAGGCTCAACTTGATGAAAGCATTGAGAAACCACAAATTTTTTTATTTTTGTTTTTTTATTATTATTTTTTTACTGTAAAATGCAATTTCACACTAATAAACGTCAGAAAAAGAAATATGCACCTTCTCAAAGATGTTAATCTTTTTCAGGGCTAAAATTCGATGGACGGGTATATGGATAGCCCTCTGAACAACACTGCTTGCACCGCAACCTATCGCTCCAAAAATATGCATCTCATGAGAAGCACAACGGTATGTCTTTTCACTAGCATCCGTTTCATCTATCAGCCCAGATGTGCGCTTTTGCAAACCAAGCTCATTGATATTATACACTCCACATGATCTGCTCAAAAGATTGACCGTTCCACCATCTGATACCTTCAGGAAAAACCAGTGGTGTAAAAGAAAGAACCTGACTTCATATAAGTCAGAAGCTTTAACTGCGACAGCTTACCATATACGATGCGGAAGGGTCCATGAACGTGCCATCTGAGATGCCTTTGTCAGCATCAAACAAGGGACCTAGCTTCTTTTTCAGCTCCTCCAACCCAGCCATGACGACTTACTGTTCCACTCCTCTCGACATCAGACATCAGCATCTTCTACATGTCCAGAGTGGTCCACAGCAAAAATTCATGGTTACTCCCTGATAACAGAAAGCCCAAACAATGTTTTCAGTTAAAGAAGTTATTTTAACATAACACAAAACAGTTCAATTTGAAGTTTGAAATATACGCATGATAGAGAAGATTTTTCTATTTCTGGTGAGCTAAAGGGTTTACTAAAATAAATAACAGTGCAACGAACATCTAGCGTTGCTAGTACAAAGGCCGAACATGGTTGACGTGAATGCAGAATAAACAAAAGCATAGCCATGAAAACACCAAGGCAAACAACCAAGTCTAAGAAACCAAGTTCATCCAGAATACGGTTTTCCATTACTTATGGGGGTAAATTGCCTTTGTTCCGAACCGTGGGAATTTGGGGTTGGAAAGTGGACCATATGGTGGTAAAGCTATGATGCCCAGTTATGGGTACGGGCATGGACAAGGATACTGGGATAGGAAATACAACTTTGCATTTCCCAAACACAAAGACATTGATACAAAAGCAGACATTCCATATGACCAGTGTTGTCAAAATCCTACAATTTATGATATACGATATACGATTTTAGTCGAATATTAAGCAAAACAATTTGAATCCCAACCTCCCTTTTCATATGAATCCTACGATTCATGATTTGAATCCTACGATTTACAATTCAAATCCCAATTTACGATTCAACTTATACTTGCTCTCTTCTATTTTAAGCTTCACTGGGCTTTCATTTTATGTTTTTAAATTGGTGGGGGCTTTAAGAATTGTTTAGAAAAGGTAAATTATTTTATTTGTTCTTTCTAAGAGATTAAATGATATATATTCTCTTCAACGTTAAATCATGTAGCTCTTTTTTTTTTTCTTTTTTTCTTTTTTTTTTTTTTTTTTTTGTGATTTCTTACTTTTTAACTGGTCAAAATACCAAATTGATGTATGACTTATCCGTAATGTTTTTATGGATGGTTACGTTCATGCTGACTTATATGTATTGAGGAATGATGTTTAGAAATCAAAATAGTATCAAAGGCCACTTTTCCACTGTGATTCTACGTTCAAGAAAGGTAAGAAGAACATAACTTATTCTTGCCATGTGGTGGGCCATTTGGACTGAACGAAACGAAAGATACTTTAACGATAAGTCTTCGTCGACTTCTTCTGTGGGGGCTAGGGCTAGGAAGATGGTTGTGGAATGGGCAGCTAATGTTAGGGATTTATCAAATTTCGATTTTACCTTTTTAGGCTGATTGGTAGTTTCTGCTATCTCAGCAGTTTCTCCTTTCTTTTTTCCTTGTTTCTGTTCTCTTTTTCTTCCCCCTTTTGTTTCCTTTTCTCCTTTTAATGAATTTTACGTTTGTTGCCTTTAAAAAAAAAAGAAGAACATAACTTATTAAAGGTCCCTTGTATCGGTGTTGTCAAAATCCTACAATACATGATTTTAGTCGAATATTAAGCAAAACGATTTGAATCTCAACCTTGAATCCCTTTTTATATGAATCCTACGATTCTATGATTTGAATCCTATGATTTACGATTCAAATCTCAATTTATGATTCAAATTATACTTGTTCTCTGCTATTTTTAGCTTTACTTAGCTTTCATTTTATGTTTTTAAATTGGTGGGGGCTTCAAGAATTGTTTAGAAAAAGTAAATTATTTTTACATTCTTTATAAGAGATTAAATGATATATATTCTTTTTCAATGTTAAATCATATAGATTTTTTTTGTGTGTGTGTGTGTGTGTGTGTGTGGGTAATTTCTTACTTCTTAACTGGTTGAAACACCAAATTGATGTATGATTTACCTGTCATGTTTTTATGGATGATTACGATCATGTTGACTTACATGTATTATGGAATGATATTTAGAAATCAAAATATATTTTTTCATTGGTCTACAGTATCAAAGGCCGCTTTTCCACCGTGATTCTACATTCAAGAAAGGTAACAAGAACATAAATTATTAAAGGACCCTTGTATGTTTTTTACGGAGAATTTCATGGAAGACAAAAAAAATAAAGGAATAAGAATCCTTTAACACTATCATGACATGGTATTAATTGGTGCACATTGATGGCAAAAGGAAGTTAGGTGAGTTCTAAAAACAAAAAAATCTGATTTATTTATATTTTTCATATATATATATATATTCAAAATTTTAAGAAAATTGTAAAAAATCTTACAATTTGTGATCCGATACAATTCAACACCTACTATGATTTGCGATACATTAATGATTTTGACAACATTGCCTTGTATGTTTTTTTAAGGGAAATTTCTTGGAAGACAAAAATAAATAAAGGAATAAGAATCCTTTAACACTATCATGACATGGTATTACTTGGTGCACATTGATGGCAAAAGGAAGATTGATATATTAAAAAAATAATAATCTGATTTATTTATATTTCTCATTTTTTTCTCGATTTTTAAAGAAAATTGTAAAAAATCTTATGATTCAACGATACGATTTGTGATTCGATATGATTCAATCCCTACTACGATTTGCGATACGATAACGATTTTGACAATATTGCATATGACACATTGATAATGTGAGACTAAAAGTTAAACAATGTATCAACGTATTTCAATCCAATTGAAGAAAAAAATTACCGTGTGATGCACACAAGGAGAGATTGAAGAAGTGGAATTAGATACATGTGAGCAAGATCAGTGCCAATCATCAGCTGGAATCAACTACAAATATGCCCTGTCCTAAATGAGGTCAATCTAGTCATTAGACGGGCACACGCTTGGGTGAGGAAAACACATGGTTAGAAAGAAAATCACCAATGATCTACATTTTAATGCATGTGTCGCCCAACTAATGAGTGGACTGGCCTGGCTTTTGTTACAGCCTTACAGGGCACATTCTTGTTGTGTGGACCCTCACCGGGTACACGGCCCAGATCTAGTACATGTGTGCCCAGCTGGCATGATAAAAAATGAAGTGAATCCTCACTCATTGAATAAATTTTAAACCACTATCTATGTCAGGGCTGGGGTACATTGGGTGAGGAGATGAGCTGAAAGGATGCTTTTGACCCAAATCACGAGCAGTCAGGAATTGGTGCTGATCATGATTTGTGAAAGGAATGTGCTTCCGCTGTTTTCAAATTCAAGAAAACCGCGCTGCCCAAACAGTTTCTCTTCTCTAATTTTAATCTAACAAAAGCACTGGATTTGCCAAAATCATGATTTGGGCGATCACCCAAATGTGCCCTCCAAAAGTTCATAAAAGACCTAGAAAAATCATAAAAATCTAGAAAAATCATTAAAAAAACCCTAGTTCTCCTTCTGACCTATCATGAATTCACATGAAAATATACAGGGATCCAAATTCACGAAAATTCAGGGAAAAAAAAAAGAAAAAAAAAATACAACTCAAATTAGAAACAAAAATGCACACGATTGCAGATTTACAACGATATTGAAAATTTAATTTGGATAGAAACTGATAAGAAATTCTGTAGCAATTCAAAGCAGAAATCACAAAAAATAAAATAAAATAAAATAAAAAATCAATACGATAAAGAGTTTCGTTCCAGAATTCGAATCTAACACAATAAAAATGCATGAATGGATTATAATAAAGTGGAGAAGATCGCTTACCTCAGAAAAAAAAAAAGGGATAAAACATGCTAGAGAGAAAACCCTAGAAATCGCTTTTCGTTGGATATGGGTTTTGTTTTCGTTCTTGCGTTTGAAGCAATTCGCAGCAGAGAGATAGAGGTTGGACTGTAGTTTCTGCGGACGCGGATTGCGTACTGCCCCCGCCCGTCCCTAGATCCGAACGGGCAGTTCTGTGGGCGGGCCCACCTTTATGTATCTGTACATCCAAGCCGTCAATCCCTTTTCTCAGATTATTTTAAGCATTAAAACAAAAATGAGGCAGATCCAACGATCAAATGGACCACACCACAGATGACTCTTGCATTTAATGCAACTGACATTTAATGCTATGTGCATTTTAATACAACAAAGCTTATTATTTGGTGCGGTCCACTTGAGCGTTGGATTTACCTCATTTTTGTTTTAATTCCTTAAAATAATCTGAGAAAAGAGATCGACGGCTTGGATGTACAGATATATCACGGTGGGCCCGCTCACAGAACTGCCCCTTCGGAGCTACGGACGGGCGGGGGTAGCACGCAATCCGCGTCGTTCCTAGCTCGGGACAGGCGGAAACGGATCGGCTACTCACCCTCCCACTAGCCAATGGCTAGTGGTCGGTGCTCTGTGGGCCACACCATGATGTGTGTGTTTCATCCATTCCGTCCACCCATTCTTCGATATCATTTTATGGTATGAGCCCAAAAATGAGATTGATCCAAATCTCAAGTGGTCCGCACAGTGTTGATTGAACGCTCACCATTAAAAACTTCTTAAGGGCCACAAAAGTTTTGGATCAAGCTGATATATATTTTTTACCCTTCATCCAAGTCTGTATGACCTAATCAACAGGTTAGATGTTAAATAACCATTACAATGGACCTTAGGAGGTTTTTAATGGTGGACAGTCAATCACAACTATTTTCCCATGGTGTGGTCCACCTGGAATTTAGATCTACCTATTTTTTAGGACCAAGCCGTAAAATTATCTTTTAAAATGGATGGACAGCGTGGATAAAACACATACATTATGGTGGGGTCCACATATAACCGGCCACTAGCCACGCAGCTGGTGGCAGCGTCACTAGCCAAACCGCATCCCCTCACTAGGATGGTGCGGCTAGAGGTGTACACGAACTGAGCCAGCTCGGTTAGCTCGCTCGACTGGACTCGAAAAGGCCTAATTCGACTCGGTTCGAAGCTGAGTTCAAGCTTGAGTTGAACTGATTTTTTGAGCTCAAAATGAGTTCGAGCTGCCCCAGTTTGACTTGACTTCGATCGAACCCAGCTCAAATCGAAGTTAGATCGAACTAGTTCGATGACTCGGTTGCTTTGCTATTGATGTTGCTCACCAAGTGTTTGATGAAATGACTCAAAGAAGTGTGGTTGGTGGCAAGGAAGGTATGTCTATGAAACCAACACCTTTTTTTTCTTGATTTTTATGTTGCTTAGATGGTGTATATGAAACCAACACCTTTTTTTCTTGACTTTTTATGTTGCTTAGAAGGTGTTTGATAAAATACCTGTAAAACCATTATTGTTGTCTCAAATACAGTGAGATTTTAAAGGTGCAGTCAAAGTGTTTGTGAAAATGCTGCAATGGCGAACTTGGCTCGAACTGGCCCGAGTTGCTGACCAAACTGAGCCGAGCTGGCCAGTCAGGCTCGAGGACTGAGCTGAGTTGAGTTCGAACTAAGGTCAGCTAGTGGTCAAGCCGAGTCGAGCCTCAGCTCGACTCAGTTCAACTTGATGTACACCCCTAGGTGCGGCCCTTACTGTGGGGACCACTTTGATGTATGTATTTTAGGGCATTATCCCAAAAATGATGCAGATCCAATTATCAAGTGGACCATACCAGAGGAAGCATTGGTAATTGACTATTAATGAGCCATAAAAAAATTTGGATCAAGCTTATGTTTGTTTGTTTTTTTTTCTCTTCATCTAGGCTTTTTAATCTTATCAACATATTGGACGAAAAATAAACACTACGGAAATACTAAAGTACACCCTAAGAAAATTTTAATGATAGTGCATTCAATCACCAATGTTTCCTATGGTATGGTTCACCTGATAATTGAGTCTACTTCATTTTTGAGATTATACCATAAAATGATTTGAAAAGAATTGATGAACAACAAAGATATAGAAAGCATGCATCAAGGTAGGCTCCACAATAAGGGCTGCATCGCTAATAATTAGAGTTGTACGTGAGTCAAACTAAGTTGAACTTCGCACAGCTGGGCTTAGCTCTGCCAGTAGCTAACTCTATCTCGGCTTGGCTTGGTCCTCAAGCTTGACTGGCTAGCTCAGTTGGGTTCAGTCAGTAGCTCGAGCCGAGTTTGAGCTTGCGTAACATTTTCTCAAACATACTGAATCTTCAATTTCTTACATAATGCAAAACAGTAACATTACTTTACAAGTACTTCATCAAACACTTGACGAGCATCATTAAATTTAAGATTGATGGTAGTCTTATAGTATAAAGTTTTTTTGTAGTGATTTTTTCGTATTCATTCCTTCCTCGCCATCAGTCGATCTTTGTGGAGAATGAATGCATGCGAAACAACACTTCGTTGAGTTATTTCATCAAACACTCACCAAGCAACATCAATATCAAAATAACCAAGTTATTGAGCTGATTCGATTCGAGTCAAGTCGAGTTCAAGCAAGCTTGAACTCGGCTTGAAATTTTTTCAAGCTCCAAAAACCAGCTCAACTTGATCTGAATCCAATTTTGAGTCGAGCTTTTCTAGGTTGAGTCGAGCGAGCTGACCGAGCTAACTTGACATGTGTACAGCTCTAACGGTCTTGGGTGCGACTTATGGAGCTGAGTGTCATGTAACTGAACATGGAATCACATACTGACACTGCCAGTACCAACCTTGCTACTGGATGGTGTCTTGTGGGCCCTACAATGATGTGTATGTTTTATCCACATCATCTATCCATTTTGGATCATTATTTTAGGGCATCTAAAAAATGAGGCAGATCCTAATCTTAGGTAGACCACTCCATAGGATAACGGTGGTAATTGAACGACCACCATAAAAAACTTCATAAGGCCCACTGTAATATTTATTTGGCATACAACTTATTAATTAGGTCACAAAGATCTAAATGAAGGGAAAACACAAATATCAGCTTGATCCAAAACTTTTGTGACCCATAAGAAGTTTTTAATGACATGTGTTCGTCACCATTATTTCGTGTGGTGTCGTCCACTCCAGACTTGGATCTACCTTATTTTGATCTCATGCCTTGAAATGAGCCAAAAAAATGGATAAACAGAACAGATAAATAACATACATCATGGTGGGCCCACGGAGCATCGTCCAGTAGCATTGTTAGTAGGGGTGTACACGAACTGAGCTAGCTCGGTTAGCTCACTCGACTCGACTCAAAAAAGGTCGATTCGACTCGGAGCTTGACTCAACTCGGATCGAACCAGTTCGGTGACTCAGTTACTTTATCATTGATGTTGCTCACCAACTGTTTGATAAAATGACTTAACGAAATGTGGCTGGTGGCAAGGAAGGTTTAGCTGGTGACAAAGAAGGTATGCACATCAGCATCGATAATAACGACTACAACAACCACTACAACAATAACAATTCTACTTGATTGCCCCCAACACTCCCCCACAAAATCAATTTATGATATGAAGAGCTGTTCTCAGGGCAACTGCAACACGGAGCAGTGTAATAGCTACCCACACTAGCTTCTTAGCCACATCAATTGATACAGGCACTCGTGGAAGTAATACTGATAGCAAAAATAGTCCCATACCCAATTCAAAGGTGGCGAGAACCACAACAGCATAAGCTTTCAAGAGAAATTCATGATGTGGGTTTTTATAAACCCTGATGGAAATACCTTTTTTCTCTTTGTTTGTTTGTTTGTTTATTATTTATTATTTATTTTTTATGTTACTTAGAAGGTATTTGATAAAATACCTGTAAAACCATTGCCTCTGTTTGTAAAATAGTGGGATTTTGAAGTTGCAGTTCAGGTGTTTGTGGAAATGCCTCAATGGAAAACTCGGCTCGATCTCGGCCCGAGCTGCTGACTGAACCGAGCGAGCCAAGTTCGAACTGAGGTCAGCCAGTGTTCGAGTCGAGTCGAGCTAAGGCCAGCTCGACTCGGCTCGAGTTGATGTACACCCCTAATTGTTAGTATTCAATCCGCAATCCGCGTCCCATGCAATTATAGGACGAGGATTAGTATTGAAATGTAGTGCTAGGCAGGATCCGACCCGAACCAACAGATCCGACCCGATTGAACTGGTCGGATCCGATCTGACCCGAACCGAAGGCCAAGATTGGGTCGGATTGAGTAGGCCCACTTAGATCTGATCACGCAACGAGTCGAGTTCGGGTCAGTAGCCAATCTAATCCGCACAACATTCATTTTACACTGTTTCCTATAATGTTGTCCACTTGAGATTGGGATATACCTCAATTTTGGTTTAATACCATAAAATGATATAGAAAAAGAGATGGACAACATGGAATAAAATAAACACATCGTGGTGGGGTCCATAGAGCATCGACCACTAGCCATTGGCTGGTGGCAGGGGGAGTAGCCAATCCATCCTCTCAGCTCATGACTCGAGGTGCATTGAGTACTGAGCTCTGACACAAGAAAAGAAAGAAGATAAAGGAAGTAGATTGACAGGTGTATCATGCACCACGTAACTGGTGTATTGACATCAGCAAGTTTTGTGGGTCCCATCATGAGGTATGTGTTATATCCAAACCGTCCATCCATTTACCGGGCTTGTCTTAACGCTTGAGCCAAAAAATAAGATAGATCTAAAGATCAAGTGGACCACACTGCAAAAAACAGCGGGGTGGGGGGGTTAAATGTCTACCATTGAAACTCTTTTAGGGGTCACAGAAGTTTCAGATCAATATGAAATTTGTTTTTCCACTTCGTCCATGTAGTTGTGACCTTATTAACAGATTGGATGGAAAATAAACGTTATGGTGGGCCCTACGAATTTTTTAACGGTGAATATTGTGTGTGTGTGTGTGTGTGTGTGTGTGTGTGTGTGTGTGTGTGTGTGTATATATGTATATATTCAATAAAAATAAAAATAAAATAGAAGACTCGATCCAAACTGTACCTAACTTAATCTGACTTGGTTTCCTTGACCGAGTTAGATTCTGTTCGGATCAGGCTAGCAGTGCAACGAATCGGATCAAGTTAGATGACCTGGACTTGGTCCCTGATTAGATCGAGTTCTGGCCAATTCATTGAAAATTTTGGACTGAGTCAAGTTGGACCCAATCCGGTTCGCCTCGACTCGATGCCCAGCTCTAAACGGCTGTAGCAACTATCTATTGAATGGTGTTGTGGGCCTCACAATGATATATGCATTTTATCCACTTGGTCAATCCATTTTGGATCATTATCCTAGGACATGATAAAAGAAATGAAATAAATCCAAATCTCATGTGGACTAGACCACAGAAAACAGTGGTGATTGAACGCTCACCATTAAAAAGTTCCTAGTGCCCATTATAATGTTTATTTGCCATGCAAACTGTTTATTAAGTCATAAAAATCTAGATTAAGGGAAAATACAAATATCAGCTTGATCCACAACTTTCCTTGACCTGACTAAGTTTTTAATGGTGGGCGTTCAATCATTACTGTTTCCTACTGTGTGCTCCACCTCAGATTTTTATCTGCCTCATTATTCGCAAAATGAGCTGGCAAATTGATGGACGACATGGATAAAATACACGTCATAGTGGGACCCACAGAGGACTGTCCAGCAGCGAGTCTTGCTACTGACAGTGTCAGTAGCCAATCTGCATCCCTACACCATAGGATTGGACGGTTACAAAGATTTGACTACTGTTCTACAGTAGACAACTTGTGTGGGCCACAAATGAGAGTGAAACCTGCCCGATCAACGGCTTGGATTAGCATGCTATCCCTTGGGATTGTGGGTAGAGGTGCACTTGCACTCAATGGCGTGGATCGCGTGTGAGTTGAAGCAGAAGTATGGCTACTCGCGAGGGTAGCCGTCTGAACCTACTCCCATTGCACGTGCGGGGTATGGCAGTGTGCAAGGCAGTTCAACAGGTGAGGGCTGTCAATCGGCTGTTCTGGGCCGTGAAAAATAAAAAAATTGAATAGGCCCAGCCCATTAGGCAAGGCCCGAACAGTTCAAAAGCCATTGCCCCTTAAAAACCCTGGTTGTGCTCCACAGCCTATGTACGTATGAAAATCAGACAACGTCCGGTGGTCAGGTAGTCTTACACATGTGGTGAATGTGGACAGCTATTGGATATTTTGAGCCGTCCATTCCCAAAATAAGTCCATGAGTTTGCAGGAAGAGGTCCTGATGTCAAGTGGTCTCACGCATGTGGTGAATGTGGACAGCTGTTCGATATTTTAAGCCGTCCACTCCTTATCTCAATAAAATGATGAGTTTAAGGTTCGAATATATCCAACCTTAGAATATCAGACAAGGTCCAGTTGTCAGGTGAATACATCCAACCTTTGAAAATCAGACAAGGTTCAGTTGTCAGGTGGCCTTACACATCTAGTGATGGGGACGGCTATTTAATATTTTAAGCCGTCCACTCTTTATATTAATAAGATGATGAGTTTGCCAGAAGTTTGTTGTAATACATTCCCATTACGGTACGTCAGCACTTTAGCCTTTGAATTTGGGTTATCATCAAATGATCCAAGCCGTTGGACAAGTATCAATTTGAATAGTTGAAGGATAACAAATAAATTTTTTTAATTGAATTGTTAGGGGAATATGGAACGACTCATGACAAGGAATCGAACCAACAGCTAGCACGGATCAATGGCTCAAGCTCGACAAGGATCCAAAGGCCATCTTAGATCGGAAGGTTAAGGACTGTGTCGATCAAGCTCAAGCTACTCGGAAAATAACCACTAGCGAGAAATGCCGAACATAATATAGATTGGGACGACCACAGGTTAGTATGAGCATAGGACGACATGACCTTCGATGAACTTCAGAGCTAACGGGGCCGACCGCCATAATGACATTACAAGATTGCTTAGTTGGCTTAGTCATCAGATGATGCCGACCCTTTAATAGCTTGGCCAACTTATCTCTAAGAGGCCACCGCCTCCCCATTCCGACCTACTCTATAGGTCGGGCAAGTTCATTTGAACCTAACTGACGATCAAACTTATTCAACGGAAAGGTCCAAGATCCCCTCCGATAATCTCGGAGGGATAAGACCAAGATCCCGAGGATCACGCGGAGATACCGATCCCTTAGGGACCCCAGCTCAATTCACATCTACCAGAACGACAGAGAAAAATCCAATGGTGTAATATTCCTTTGGTGTGATCTTCCCTCTCGTATAAATAAGAAAATCTTTAGACAGTAAAAGATACACAACCCATAAACCTGAAAAGACCGGAGACTCTTTCTTCCTTGAATCATTTTTCACAAAGACCCATATCTCTGACTTTGACATCGGGAGTTTTAGCGTCAGCCAGGGTCTTCATTTTTTTCTTATTTCTTGCATGCAGGTGTTTAAGGGTTCAAGGAGAGTTCATCGGAAAACTACATCAACATAAATTATTTTAAACTATTTGATAACAGCCAATGAATTAAATTATTCAGTTTATCAGTTTTTTTTGGGACATCCGCCCCATCCGAGGGTAGTCCTATAAAATAAATGGTTTGCGTTGTCCCCGACCTATCTTATTGTAATAGGTCGGGATGTAATCGAGCAGAACTCTTGTTAGAATACATTCCTAGGGACATATATCAAGGTATAATAGCCGTTGGCTTTGGGCCATGTTAGGTGATCTCAACCGTCTGGGTGATTGCACTTGGACTGGCTGCTGAACGGCAAGATTTGCATATTGAAACATTTTGATACCTTGACCCTCTAAATTCTCTTCTTTTACGGATGGACCATTATCTTAACTATGATTTATAAGCATTGATTGAATGGTTAAGATCTTTTTATCTCGACAGTTTTTTGAATTAGCAACCTTCAATTTTTTTTTAAAAAATCCCTATCCCCACCCACACTAGAAGGGGATTGCGGGGTGTGCCACACACCACCACCTGATGTATGCGTTATATCCACACCGTCCATCCATTTTGTGAGATCATTTTATGGATTGGACCAAAAGATGATTCAGACCCAAAGCTCAAGTGGACCACACCAGAGAAAACAGGGATTGAACACGCCACAAAAGTTTTGGATCATGCTAGTGTTTATGTTTTCCCTTCGTTCGAAGTCTATGTGGCATTATGGACAAGTACTTGGATGGCAAATAAACATCATGGTGGGTTCTAAGAATATTTAGATGGCCTTTTCATTATCGGCACTGCCTTCTTTGGTGTAGTCCACTTGAGATTTGGTTCTGCCTCATTTTTGGGCTCATGCCCTAAATGATCTCGCAAAATGGATGAATGGTGTGTGCATATAACACATATATCATGGTGGGGTCCACAAATCTTGATGACCTCAACACACTACTGAGGTTGCGGGCACCTGACTGTGGAACATGAACCCACACAACTGTTGTGACTTGTCCTGCACCATATGTTGGGACTCTACCCATTTCAATGATCAAAGCACTTCAATGATGGGCCTCACCTTAGATGGGGAATAAGCAAAACAGCCTCCAAGACTAAAATATTTCAATTGTTCAATTATTCCAAGGTCAATGAGATTATCCATATAAGAAGAGAAAGACTTGAATGGTTAAAAATTCAATCTGAATGTTTATTATTATTATTATTATTTTGCTATGACAAGGCTTAATTCTATCAACAGTTTAGATCATTGAAAGATGGCCATATATTCAGCAGCTAAAGTCTGTGTTCTATTGTAATACATGATGGAATTTAGTAGCTGGATGGGGTCCTTTCCTATGACCTGAATAGTTTATATGTGGGTGTGTACTAACAAGCTAACCCAAAAAAAATAAAAATAAAAAATGTGGGCAATTTTATAGATTGAAGATACCCTTAAAACCTCTCATATTGGAATAACTCAAGTAATCCATTATTCAAGTGTTAATAAGACAGTCCATAGCTCCATATTCAAGGTAAAATAATAAAATATATAATTAGTGGGCCTAGATAATCCAATCAAGGAAATTTATGTTTATGCTTTTTCCCCATCCAAGGTGAGGTCCATGTCATAAATGATTTGGATCATTGAGAGATGACCTAAGTCCAAAGGGTATATCATGGTTCCACTCTGAACCTCAATGGTAGAGGCTGGAGTTTAACAATGAGATTATCGCTTGGAAATTTCAGATTTTTACGATGGCATCAAGTAGCCCTCGATGACATTGAAACTGTCATCGACATACCTGCTGATTTACATATTTATGACATCAATTAACAAAATTTATACTTCATGTGTCTTGGTCTAATCTTGATTTGATGATACCTATTTTTCAGAGTCATCATGGGTGTTGAATCTTTTAAACTACAAAATGACCAATTGTGAGCCAATTCGCTGGTCGTGAACTGTTTGTTGCCATTACTTTTTTTTAGTTGTCTCTTGGTCTTAGTAAACCAAGTAACCACCACTAGCAGCTCTAGCATAGTTTATTGCACTAAATCAAACTCTACCTTAGTGATTGGTTGATTCTCCATGACATCTCCGAAGCTCTATTACTGTCAAATTAGCTATTAGAAGCCATATCCCAAGGAAAAATTTTGCTTTGATACTAAGTAATATAGCAGGTGTGTGTATAAAAAAGAAAGGCTTGTTGTCTTCTTCTCGAGAATAGTCATGAGATGCACAAGTAAAGCAAAAATCTTTAAAAATGAGAAATAAAAATATTATTATGGATGAAAAGTATTGATTACAAAGTATTCAATGTACTTAGATAAAATCCTAAAAAGATCAAAGATGAAACTTTCTAAAAAAATTAATTTTAACTTAAAACATCAATTTTGACTCCTAAAACAATTGAATTTTGCAATGCCTTTCGAGGTTCAATGAATCGTAAGTGCTTCGTTAGGGCGAAAGGATGTTGTTAGCTTTTCAACCATACATTACATGTGCTAAACAGATAAACAATCATATAGTTATGGTCAATAGGAGCTATAATATTACACATTTCAACTATTTTTACTCCAATTCGCAGTCATCTCTGCATTTGTTCTACATAAACATGCAATCCAAATAGAGCCACTAAAATATTAAGCTCGTTGTAAATGGGCTATATCTAAAAAGTTGGATTAATTTGATGAAAACTAAAATCAGATTAGTGGAGATTCATTTGTTGAAGTTGGACTATTGACCATTTTCACTTTAAGCATCCATGAGATGTCCATTAGTCAAGAACTTAGCACTATTCTAGTTTAAGTTTTCTTTATATATAATTCATATAAAATGCCCTATAAAGTGGGCGACACCATTTTGGACGCTTAAACTTTTGATGGGTGTATGCCACATGTTCAATTCTTAAATCCATATGCAGGTAATTAGATTTTGTACACATCAAAATCGTAACTCAAATTATACCATCCATGATGTGGGGCTTATAGTGAATTAAACCATCCATGATGTGGCTTATAATGACTAGGTCATCTTTCCAAAGAGGTTTGCCTGAATACATCTCTAAGCACACTCCGACATTAGCCTTTGAGTCCGGGGTGTCTTCCGATGATCCAGACCATTTATACGATGGGTCTCACTTTATATGGTGGAAAGTCAACAAATAAAAGTCTCAATTTAATTATTTTAACCCTTTGATAATTTGACTCCTATTCTTCGAACATGTAATCATCGTACTTTTTATATAATCAATGGGTTGAAAATTCAATCTAGGAGCATTTTTAGGCATCCCCATGCAAGGGGAGCCCTAGGATCAACTAAATGGTTTGTGTCATAAAAAAAGAAGTCCAAATCCAACAGTTCCCGATGTATCTTATCATTATATCTTCGGATGTATTAGAGAAAATCTCCATTCTAAAATCAGATGATTGAATGCTATTAATTAGCCTTTGATGAGTGGATATTTGTTAGGCCATTAACTACTTTCATTTCAATAATCAATTAAATGTCCACTAATTGGCCTTTCTAAGAATATAATCAAATACTAATTTTCTTTTTTATGATCTATCCAATTACTGGCCACAATTTGGATGGTTTAATTTGAGTTACCTACTAGGGTGCATTTTCGTGCATGTGTATCAACCATCATGCTCTGCAAGAGCACAAAAATATTCGTTAGATCCGACCATGATAGAGGGTTCCTCCCAAACCACCAAAAGCAATTTCAAAAATTTCGAAATCTAGAAAAAGAAATCTCTACCATCGATGACCTATGATGGCCTTATATAAAATACTCTCATGTGTGATGACAAAGGGTTTGTCATGATGCCACCATATGAATCCATTACCAGAAGAAATATGTTATAGTTATGCTAATCCCAGCTTCCACGGTTTTGTTTCAAGGGATATGATTTGTATGATCCCCAGTTTTTCATTTTGGTCAAGTGGGGCCCATCGTTCAGTAATCTGAACAGTTGGTCTGGTGGGCCCCACCACGGATAGACCATGCCCCAAAAATCCCCTCCATAATATTGGGCTTTTTCTAGTTGAACGTGGACTATTGCTGCATTTATCTTTTAACCATCTATTTGCCGGCCCTCCAACAACGAGTCAGGAGTTCAACGGTTGAGATCAGTAAACCGTGGACCCCACTTTTACAAATAGAAAATCAGGCAATACTATGCACATATGCAGTTGAGGATCATAGAGTTCATACTCACGCATGTACCCAATTATTCTTTTAGAGGGAGTGGGGCTTAGTTTGTAAAAGTCAAGGCCCCTCAGATTTTCAAACTATATATGATTGAAAGATTCCATAAATAGAGGTATGATCCAGCATGCGGTCTTAATACCTTATTTTGGTGCGTTTATATGTGGGATCCATATGGCCACCTGTGATAACTGTGGGCCATTGGGTAGAATGGGTCCACCATAGATTGCACATCGGTCCAATATCTCCCGGATTGGATGATCTGAGCCATTGACTCTAACCCTTAATTTACTTTGTGTGTTATGGCCCACCTGAAGAGAGAAATTATCTAAATTTTCTAAGGATTAATTATTTCCAACCTTATGGAGAGCTTGTATATCATACACGTGTTTCAGTGTCAGTTTGTGGATGTGTACTGTTCTACACGCACGTGAAATTAGCAAAACCTCTTTCTCTTATTGTGCATAGGAGAGGCAATGGGTTGGGTCGACCCATGGGTCAATTGGCTTGACCTACTTCTAAGCCGGGTTCAAGCCAAGTTAGGTCGAGCTTGGACCAAAAACCAACCCATTTAGATCAATGGGTGGGGTTCAGTTTAGGCGAACTGTACCCGGCTTGCCCCGCCAATTTATTGAATCCAAGATCCAAGCCAAATGATCGATCCGACCAGACCGCACCCATAACCTAAAACAGATTATCCTGATATATACACACAATTACTTTTTGTAAGTAATTTAGAAATGAGATGAAACATAAAAAATATCGCTAGAAAATCCAATCCTATAATAAGCATGTAATAGACACAGTGCAAATGAAAACTCCCATAGTAAGAAAGAAACCTAATATAAAAGATTACTGATAAAATATGAGTCGGGTTAGGTGGGTCAGTTGAGCTTGACCCTATTGCAATTAAATGAGTTAACTTAGGACTTCGGAAATTTTAGGCGGGCTGGGGCGAGTCAAGAGAGCGGCTCGATCAGCAAAAAAGAGGACCGGGCTAGTGCCTTTCTGTGCGTGAAGGTCACAGGGGCAAATCCCAACTTCTTGATTTCGGTCTTGTGCCTTGGTTCCCGCCTCGGCTAGCCTGATAAGCACATCAAGTAAGGTAATGGGTAGTGGGTCAGGTTAAGGCTAGATTTCTTGACCTGTTTATTAAATGGGTCCGGCTTTAGAAGAACTCAACCCATACCTAACCTGACCCATGTACTGGCTCTAATTGTGCATTTTGCATGCCCTTAATTGTATGGCTGTGATTATCCAATCATGGCTTTTTTTGGGACATATCATTCCTCTCATCAAAGGTCTTTGTTCGTATACATATATAGGTGGTCTAACTTATCCAAAGCTACTAACTTACTGCAACCCAGCTCTCTCATCCAGGTAAAAGTACCACATGAAATACACTCGAAAGTGCTAGGATATATTGAAGAGGCAATTCATCGCACACGTGCAAAAGTGTGTGGGATCCTGCTCCACTCATCAGGTGGGGACTGCCTTGAACATCCCTTGGAGGAAAATCGGGCCACTGTTGCCACTGTTTTACTTGGAAAACAGGCCATTAGGAATAAGACAATCAATGGTCTATGTCTTACATCCGTGTGTGGCCCACCTGATGACCCCAACCTCATTGATTTTTGACCCACATGACATCTACGGTCTACCCATTCGATGAATGGCCTGGATCTCATACAAGTGCACCAAGCTAGCACGTGTAGTGTGAATAGCCATTTCAATCTCTCCTCACAGAAAATCGCCTCAGAATTTCTAAAAACTCCTGTATGAAAAAACAAAACAAAAAGACAGCCATTCGTTCTTCCCTGTTTGGACAGTTGGATGACCGGCTAGAGATGACCTTACACTGCAAGGTATCTAAAAATCCAAGTGAAAGACAGGAGAAGGTAGAAAACTAGTGCCATGTTGCCAGCGTCCGGAATCAGAATCCAATGATCTTGATCAGGTGGGTCCTTACTCTTGCTCGGGTGGTAGACTCTCAGGAGTTTCAACTCCCGGTCAAGGGTTCGTACTCATACGTGGTGAAATTCCACTAGCGTGCGTGTGTGGGGGTGTGTGTGCGTGTGTAAAAAAAAAAAAGGTGGGCCACCTAGCCCATAATAGCGTACTCCCAACAAACGTGCAATTTGCAAGGACCCAAAGGGACACACTTCCATTTTTAGTGCACTAATAGTAGTGGAACTATGTAGCCTGTCAAGCTCCACACACTCTCCACATGCACCATTAATGCAGAAACGTGCCATGCATGAGGTGGGCCCCACGGACCGGGTAGCCTGCCTGACCCGACAGCCCTACCCGCTTGGACCTACTAGCATGCTCATGGTCCGGGCTTGAGCCTGGCATGCATGGTGCAACTAATTTTCCGGTCGAAGCTTCGGCTCAAGCCATTTTAGCCCGACCCTGGTCCGGCCCGGTACGGTCGGACCCAAATTTATAGATACGTACATGTGTTATATTCCACAAAGTATGCCATTCCAATCTTCAGATGATCCATTCATCTTGAATATAGAACGTTGATTTCATTCCTGCGCATGTGTGGCCTACTTGATCAATACATAGATTAGGAACATTCAAGTGGGAAATAGGGATTTTATCAATTTTGAAGTCGGCTCGGTTGGTTGGGTCAGGACTGGGCTCAACCAATAGGCCCATGCATCTTCTTCTAGGCTCCAAACCCAGCCAATTGCCTTCCCTGGTTGATTATGGATCTTTCGCAGTTTTTTGAACCGTCTATTCTTTTTTTATACAGGTGTCTCTCTCGGTAAGTGGAACCGTCCGAATTTTACACCAGGTTTACCATCATGGCTTGGGCTGATTCATGAACTGTTCAGATGTCCCAGACACACGTGCCATGTTGGAAACATAGACTTGGAAAGAAGAATGATTCTACACGTGCCGCTTGTGTTTGTTTTTACATCAGCTTTGAAATTTTGAATATATGTTATTTAAAGGTATCCCATTCACCAAACCACTAAAGAATGAGGTTTCTCACTCCACCCGGTTGGACCACAAGGTCCAGTCAATATAGCGGATTACTTCCAATTTATTAAGTGCATGTGACATCCAAACCTTCCAGTACTTTAGCCCTACCAGGCCTATCTACTCATCAGGTAGACCACACCATAGAAAACAATACAGCCATTGATAAATAGCAAAATAAAAGGGTGGCCATCTAGTAAGTGTGTGGTTGATTTTTGCACAAGGTGTTTCTCATGATAAGGTCGACTATTGAACGGGTTGGATTTTGTACACACATGAAAGGCTGGAAGTTATTTTCTGGTGGACTGTCCACCTTGTTGGACTGGATAGCTTCTCATCAAGAATAACCTTGTTATAGCCCGCAATCATGTGGAGAGAGAGAGAGAGAGAGAGAGAGAGAGAGAGAGAGAGAGAGAGAGAGAGAGAGAGAGAGAGAGAGAGAGAGAGAGAGAGAGAGAGAGAGAGAGAGAGATATGAATGTGACCATATAACTTTAAGATGGAATTTCTCAAAATAAAAATAGAGAGAGAGAGAAGTGAATGTGACTAAAGAACTTTAAGATGGAATTTCTCAACATAAAAATAAAAAAAGGCTACATGCATCTCAGTGTAGGGTTGATGGATTAGGTTTCTGCGTACGTCAGATTCTTATGGACGGGTGGAAAGAATGATATAGGTGTCCTTAGGTTTTCCCCTGTGGGTCCCACACCACTTGTCTTAGAGGTACCATTTGATGTGAAAGAAAAAACCCCAGAATACTCTTCCATCATTTGCATATGTTTGGAACGAACGATTCCATGACTTTTTTCTTCTTGCAAGAGTATAATCTTTCACTGTATTGTATCTTTATACATACAATCCGACAGACTTGACATTTGGAATTCTTCCATCTCTTCACTGCCTCACTGACAACCAAAAGTTCGGCGTATACACTACCACCCACAGTTAAAAGATGGTTTGCAGGAACTTTTTTAATTTTTAAATTTTTTTTTTCTATTAACAAAGTTCAAACTGCCAAAATTTACTGTCCGTTTTGAATGCTTGTTAAGATTCCAGTACAACATTATTGAATGGTGGGAAATGTATGCATTTTGAATGCTTGTTAGGATTCCAGTACATCAGTAATTTTATCTTTTTCTTTTTTAATAACAAAAGTCCTTGCTTGTAGGTATGTATAACTTTAGTAGTTATGGACAATTTCGTTGGGAGCCACAAGCTTTGGATTTTAAAAGTACATTGAAAATTATTTTCAATATAAGAAGAGTACTATGGAGGAAATTTGGATGTTTCTATTTCTTTCACCAAAGCATGTTATACATTTTAAAGCAAGTATCCGGGGACACATCCTCTCTCTCTCTCTCTCTCTCTCTCCCTCTCTCCTCTCTCTCTCTCTCTCTCTCTCTCTCTTCTGTATAGCACACACTTGTCCTCTCTTTGCATGTATCAATCCCATACCTCTACACCTTCTATCTCTTTCTAATATTTATACTCTACATCTTTTCTGATAAAGGAGTTCAACTCCCCCCCTCCCAAAGAGGAAGTCACACGAGAGACTCTTTCTTCTGCTCTCCTTTGGCCTTTTGGACTCTACTACTTTTTCTTACTGTTTTACTTCTTTTCATTACTCATCTACTTTTCTTTTCATTACTCATCTACTTTTCCTTTTCTCTCTCGGCCTCTACTTCTTGTTGTAAAATTCTATAAATTAATTTGTCAAGTGAAGGTTACATGATTTGTGTGAATACCCTCAATAAGATCGTGTGAACACCTATTGACGCAAGGAATGACGTGATGAGGTCGATCACTGTCTACCTTAGTGATAAGCACTTCGAATTCACGGAGCTCTCTACACTCACTGAGATTCCTCAAATCCACAGGGGATGAAAATAGAAATAATTTCTAATAAATTTAGTATAAATTGATTGATGATAAAAAATGAATTTACAATCCTTTAAATAATGAGTTCAAACCTAAGATGAAGTTTTAGACTCAAACTTCCTAAAAACGTGACTTACTGTAAATAGTAGACTTACTATTTATAAATGGTCATGATTCCTACTAGACTTCATGGTTTTCGGCAAAAAATAATAAGTGTCAAATTTGGCCTAACCACGTTATTCTTATAATTTTTCTAAGCCTCTTTCGTGTTGGGCATGACTCCTACAACTCAAAGGATTAGAAGTTATGATCGAACTAAAACTTACTATTTATAGTAAAAATGAAAATAAAACAGACTTTTAACCATCAATTTGATTGAATCTTGCAAATCCGACATGGGGAACCCATCGTAGTAGGGTTGGTTGGCTAAAGTAGCTTCTCTTACCTCAAAATCATATATGATATTCTAAAACTCATCCCGATTTGCGAGATATGACCATTTTAAGGTTCTGACGGTCCTGATCACTTCCACGTTCGATCGGGCCTTCTCTGGTCCATCTTTGCCATGAAAGTGTTTGCGACCCACTCTACATCACATATCTCTTTTCTATTCTCTAAATTTCTTCATAATATTTGAGCTCAGATTCGGTGACCACCATTAATTCCGATGACCATTGAATCCCCTCTCTTAAAAAAAAAACCCAAGCATCAAACCATTTTGAATCTCCAAAACTCTTCCCAATTAAAATCCCTAATAGATCCCAAACCCTTCTTGCTATTGTTATTTTTTTCAAAGGAAGAAAGTAAAAAACTCCTTGCTATTCTTTTTGCCATTCTCTAAATTTCTTTACTTTTGCCTTGCTCTCTCTCTCTCTCTCTCTCTCTCTCTCTGTGTGTGTGTGTGTGTGTGTGTGTGGCCCACACACGTCCTCTCTTTGCATGTATCCCACACCTTGAATTTCTTTTTGCATGTATCTTGCACCCTTTCACTTATAACTCTCTCTACCTGTGTCATAATTAATGTTGTGCCTAGGCTATCGATGGGTTAGGTTTAGGTCAAGTCCTATAATAACTGTTGTGGCAGTGAAAGATGACGTCTCCCAGTATGGCTATGCCGTTTAGAGACGTCTCTGCTTTTCCTTTTCTCTCTCTCTCTCTCTCTCTCTCTCTCTCTCTCTCTCTCTTGTGTACGCTTGTACGTCCGTATGGCTATGCCGTGAAGCCTATTTCTCTAGTTTTTGCCACAACTATTTCTCATGGGTGTGGTCTATATAAGGAGAGCACTTTGTAAAGAAACTGTTAACTAATCTTATAAGACATTTCTTGTACGGGTGGGAGAGAAGTGTCGTATATTTTTGTTTCCATTGTTTTTAGTAAAGTAGAAAGTTTTGTGTTGCTATCCCATGTAAGAGGTATATTGCTGAACCACATGAACCCTTGTGCCTCTTGTCTTTTATTTTTTATTTGACCATTTTTATTTTGTGTTTTAGTTTCACTTACATTAATCACGTACATGCATTTTTTTTTTTTTAAAATAATTGGTATTAGAGCCAAAGGTTGAGAAACCTTTTAGCACAAGATTGGTGTTAGCATTGGTTTTACAATTGTGTTTCAAATGGCTGGATTGAGTTCTAACAGATTCAAGGTGTTGAAGTTCGATGGATCCAATTACGTGTTGTGAAAACAGATGATAAACGCGGCGTTGGAGAAGGAATGATGTGTAATTGTGATTCAGGGAGAAAAAAAGAAGCTTGGAAAGATAAAAGATGAGATATTTGAGGAGAAAAATCAATTAGTAATGATAAGCCTTCTTCTTGCACTGGATGATTCGGTTTTGTTCAACATGTCTGATCAAACCATTGCAAAAGGTTTACGGGACAAATTGCGAAACCTATATGAAAGAAAATTGATGTTGCACAAGATATTTCTCTGAAGGTAACTGTATAACTTGAAGGTGAAGGCAATGTCCTCTTTGCAAGAACACTTTAATGGGTTTTATACCCTTACTAGCAGATTGACGACGATCGATGTGAAGATTGATGATGAAGAACATGTCGCACTTTTGTTCTATTCGATACTAGATTTATGGAATAGTTTGATAATGAATCTTAGTAATGGTCCAGATTTTAATATGGAGTCAGCTATGTCCACATTGCTTACCGAAAAGTCTCGAAGAAAAATGCATGGAGAATTTGCAGGTGATGCTATGATGGTTAGAGGAAGATATATTGAAAAATGGTATTAGTAGGGGAGATCAAATGAGAACCAAGTCGAAAGGGCACAAAATAGGTAAGTACTGGAATTGTAGAAAGAAATACTACTTACACGTACATACAAAATTATAGACTTAAGAAAGAAAATAAAAAAAATTACAAACCTTGTATGATCAAGCATAAGATTCAAAGGGTTTCCAAAGAAATCTAGTTAAGAAATATAATTCATTCTAGGACGAGAAAGTGTTGTCTGTAGTGATTTTACGAGAGAATCTGAGCCATCAATATATCTTAAATTTGGACACTTCATTCCATATGACTCCACATAGAGATTGTTTCTACGCATATCAGTTATGTGATGACGATACAATTTACATGGGTGATGACAATACATGTAACATTATAGGGATTGGAGATGTTAGAATTACTATGTTTGATGGTATTATACATACAATTTCTAGTGTGCGCATATACCAAACCTGTGGAAGAGTCTTTTGTTACTGAGAAAGTTGGATGAAAATGACTATAAATTTTTTAGTGAAAAGAGTCGATTGAAAATTGTAAAGGGGAAGATCAAGCACATCGATGTTCAATATCACTTTATTCGTAATGTGGTAGAAGATGAGTACATCTCATTACAGAAGATTCACACCAACGACAACATAGCAGACATGTTAATGAAGCCTATTGCAATGGAAGTTTGTTTAGTGCAAGACTTCTCATGGGCTTATTGTTACTTAGCTATTGGTGACGTTTGGACATGCTATTGGTAATGTTTTTTGCACCATTAGAGAAACTCGTTTTCAAGTGGGAGAATATTATGGTGTTCGAAGATTACATCTCACGGTGGGAGACGTCTCTGCCCTTCCTTGTCTCTCTCTAACTTATTTCTCTCTATCTATCTCTCTTGTGTACGTTCGTATGTCCGTATGACTATGTTGTGAAGCTTGTTTCTCTAGTTTTTACTCCGATTCTTTTTTGTGGGTCTGGTCTATATAATGAGAGTTCTTTGTAAAGAGGTATTTTGTTAATTCATC
Organism: Magnolia officinalis; assembly: GCA_021015155.1. Classification (NCBI taxonomy): domain Eukaryota; kingdom Viridiplantae; phylum Streptophyta; class Magnoliopsida; order Magnoliales; family Magnoliaceae; genus Magnolia; species Magnolia officinalis. Next base: position 62,160,703 of record JAJHSJ010000016.1, on the reverse strand, counting down.
TTATAGGGTATTTCTTGGAAAGGTGAAAGAGAGATAAGTCTTGTATTTTTGTTTCTCTTATTTCTACTAAAGAAGAAAAGTCTGTGTTATTGTCCTGTGGAATAGGCATATTGCCGAATCATGTAGATCTTTGTGCCTTTTGTCTATTGTTTTTTATTTGGTTATTTTTCTTTTGTGTTTTGGCTTTGCATACATTGATTACGTATGGACATTTTTCCACAACAGTAATCATACCTGGGCTATAATCACATGATCGGGTTTTACCAGGTATGAGTCTAGTTCTTATATACCTAGGCCCGGATCCAATCGGATTCGGGCTCAGTACTCACTGGGCCTTTGAATTAATGTAGGTTTTGAATTGAGTTGGGGACAAATAAGAGCATTTACATGGTTAGGCTCACACTCCCCTCTCTCCATGGTTGGATTAGATTGGACAAACCTACCACTTTATCACGTGCGTGGTGTGTAAAAGAGATCTCTTGCACTTATGTCTTAGAAAACAAGTTTTAGTAAAAAACCTTATTTCATATGCTCGAATAATCTATATATATATATATATATATATATATATATATATATATATATATAATATATAATATATATATATATAAAACGAACTCAACAGATCCGAGACCAACTTTAACCAGGTCCATCACTTGGACCCAACCCAAACCGGACTAAACTTTTTAATTAACCAGGTCTAAAAGGTGAGACTCAAACTTGACTATAGCTTTCCTAACAGGTCCAAAACAATGGGAACAGGAAGTGTTAAGATCGTACCAGTAGGGTACCCGTCAGTCCAGGTAGCCATTGATAACCCTAGCCGTGCCCACTAGCATGGAGGAAAAAAGTCACTCACTCACATAATGATGTGAAGTTATGTACTATGCTAGTAAGTTTTGCACCATTTTAAAAACTGTTGGCAGCTCGATCTCCTCACATATGGCGCTGATGTACAACTATCTAGACCATCCAACCTGTGGGTCCTATCAAAGATGGAGCATATATCTAAAACAACATTGATTAAGCAATTCTAACCACCCAAATAATGGGCAATCAAATGGATGTGTTAAAAGTAAAACAGTGATCAGTCCGAATTTGAGAGGAAAAATCACATAGCCATGTTATCATCTCAGGGCAATTTTTTTTTTTTTTTTTTTTTTTTTTTTTTTTTTTTTTTTTTTTTTTTTTGTATGCTCTATCATCAAATGCATTCACAATTTAGACAATCTAGATTTCCTCATAATTACTGCACATGTATGTTTGAATAATCGTCACCATTTTGAATAATTTAGGAGCTAGTTGGTGAAATGATAATTAATTAATTATTATTATTTTTACAAACACCCATCTAGACACCCACATTGGCTACTTGAACCCATGATCTCAGCGTTGAAATGTTGTGTCTGTAATGGAACTATGCACTTAGACCCGGCCAAAAACGATAATAGTTTAGGGGTTGTTGGACAGTGCAAATTTGGAATCTGATTTAACAATTCAACATCTGAAAATTTCAGACCTGAAATTTGCTTTCTTTTGGTTGTGTTTGCAAGGCTAAATTTTCATCCCTGCGGAGTTCATAAATTATGGTTAGCAGAAGAGAGTAGTTATAACAATTGTAAAGGATTAAAAAATCAGGATTTTCATTCCCTTGGGTTTCAAAAGGAGCGCTTTTGAGGATTTTCAATCCAACTTAGATTCAAAATCCAGATTTTGGGTGGTGACAAACATGATTTAGATTAAAAATCCTAAACTCTAATTTTTAACTTTCCAAAATTCATGCTGCGAAATGATCCCTTCATGTAAATTATGAAATTAAAATTTTTAGGCACACAATATTTTATTTTTATATTTATATTTATTTTTATTTTTATTTTTATTTTTTTGTCTTTTTCTACATTATGTGGTGCAAGTGCATCTGTACTAGTGTATGGCCAAATGTAGATAAAGGGAGTATACATGAAAAGGATGGCTACAAATGTTAAGTCCCTTTCTTGAAAAGAAAACACACCCAAAATTGGGATAAAAACCAAACAGATGGACCCATGAGTCCCGTATGTAAAAGCTATCACAATCCCAAAAACAGTTTCTCAGGGGACTGAATTCCTTTCGTAGTGATGTGATTAAGAAAGTAAGCACAAGCTCCAAAAACAAAAGAATGAAAATCAGCTTTACATTTATTTAACACACACATCATTAATCATTGTTCCACATTCTATTCTAATTATCTTAATCCCTTTTAGCCAATAATCAACTTGGTTGGCCCGCCGCCACAATGTGACCTACATGTGGTATTTGATAGGAAAAAGATCTCCGGCCGGCGTGCAAGCATGACGCATCCCCTACCTCTGAAATGGGGCAAAAGAAAATGAGAATTATACATTAAACAATGCTTAAGTACAGAAAAAGTCATTCATATAAGGATTTGGTGGACCGTCCAATCATAGGTATAAGTTGATGTAGACATCGCAATCTTAGGCTTAGCAAGGAATAATAAATTAAGTTAAAGAAGAGATGGGCATTGGTTATATGAAATTAGTATAAAATTTCAAAGCAATCATATTGCAATTATACAAATCTTAATGTGCATGTACAAACATAGATATGGGTAGATGTAGACAGAGATATAAGAAAGCAGCAATTTCTTAAGGATTTTAAACAAAATTCCTTGGGAATTGGCATTTTACCAAATAATGCTGGGGCATTTAAAAATTCCATAGGGATGCTTCTCACGGGAGAAAATCACCAAAATACCCTCCTTTATATATTTATTTATTTTCTTTAAAGTAGTGAATTTAAGAATTGTGGGGCCAACGGGTATTTGTATAACATCCAACGTGTTCAAGGTATGAACCGTTTTATGGTGATCATAGGAATGGAAAATCTGGCTGATCAAATCATTATATGGGCAACATTTGAATTTGGATGTTTTTGAGTCGTGCATTTTATTTTAGATAGTTTGGTCCACCTTATGATTAGATCTATCTTATTTTTGGTTCGTCTAATAATCATGCATGGTGCATTTGGTGGATAGGTTGGATGTAAGACGCACATACCATGTGGGTCCCAGAATCTCAATTACCTATTTTTAAATGCAAAAAGAAGAAGAAGAAGAAGAGTGCATTTGTGTAATTTCTCCCCTCATGAAGCACTGTCCAAGGATTTTTTTAGTTCCTTGAGGCACTATTTGATAAGATCGAATTACAATAATAATTAAAAGAAGAGAAGAGTGTTGTTTATTTGATTTTAGTATAGAATATCAGTGCAATGATAGTGCAATTATACATACCTAAGATTGCATGTATGTGTATGTGGATGTGTACACATGAACATTTTCCTTAAAGCATAAGGTAATTAAATAAATTAAAAGAAGGGTACTTTAGTGTTTCCTTTAGGTGCAAATGGTCCACTCTTTCGGCTGGATTTGACCTAAGCTAGACGCCCATTGGGTGGGTAAAGGCTTTCGTTTTTCAAGCCAGATTAGGGACTTGGCAATGGGCCAGCAGGGCCTGGCCCGGACTTTAAATCTAGGTTCTACCACAAGTCAATGAAGAAATAACCTGGCCTGACACCCAGATACGTGCCATGCTATACACAAGTGAGGGATCTAGTCCGTCCATCTTAAAGGCCTCACCATTCTAGATGCCATGGCTGAAAAGTCAGGCTTGCTGATCCACTCAAAATGTGGGCAACGGTGTTAGAAAGAAATGGATAGCTAAGAAAAGTTTGGTCAATTTTTCATGGCCCTCCAATTGTTTCGTTAATCGTGGTACACTTAATTTGAGAATCAGCAAGATTTTTTCGATAGGTGTAGAACACTACAGGACCCACGTGAGGGACAGCTAGGATGGTGCACCCATATGGGGTCCACATTTTTATTCTCTCTTTTACTTGCAGGGCCAGGGCTAGGCTTGGCCCAACCTGGCTGGCCCTGGTCTAGTCCATTGCCACTCCTAGGCCAAGTAGCTAATTAGGCTGGGCCTAGATATAACCTGACAGAATTGCAGACAGGATATATAGGCGGTCCAACAGGACTGATTTATCACTATCTGCCCGAGAAAGTCACTAGTGGAACAGCTCAGCAATGCATCATCCTTAAGCAAGTGAGATATCACTGGTTGAGATCCAATAAGCTTTAGCCTATCTGGCTGGGCTCAGCCTTTTTAGTTTACTGTTTTACGGTGGGATCCAGTATTATTTTATCCTTTTCCCATAGCTTTAGTTCAGAAAATATCTGAAAGTAAGGTGCTTTTGTGGTTTATCTTTTGCCATCAACCGCGGATCGTTTGCATCTGAGCTTCATGTTACATTCCATGCAAGCATCTTGTATTGTATGTACTGTACACTTATAAATCTTAAATCCAAGAGAATAAATAAAGCTTTTAAGAAGTTTTTAACTGGTAGATTGAATGAATGATGCACATAAAAATGAGTTTAACACCTTTAAAAATTTTAAACAAATTCTAAAAACATAACCAAAGACTTCTAATTAAATTAGAAAATAAATTCAGAAAATATGCAAATTTTCATTGCCCATCGACATGTCAACTCGATAGGTCAAACCAGCAAAAAAAGTATCGACAGATTTAAACCAGAAATCTGTGACTTCTGACCTATCGACCTGCTAACTTGAATTTTGACTTGTTGACTAGATTTGTCAACTTATCTAAACTTGCATAAATCAATCTGCAAGCAATTTGGAATAATATCTAAACTTGCAGAAATCAATCAGCAAGCAACTTATCTAAACTTGCAGAAATCAATCAGAAAGCCAGCAAGCAATTTGAAAATTTTGACGAAATTTTGAACCGTTGACCACAAATGTTGACTAGTCGAACTAAGCTGAATTTTTGTTGACTTCTCTCAATCCATTTGCATCAGGAACGTGTTTGATACTCGTCTTACATCATAATTGATGGGGCTCGCAGATGCACCCTTGGCCAGTGGTCCACTGAGTGGGATTTTGAGAACAATGGTCCCCACCTAAACTTCCAAGGACATTTATGGTTCATGAAGCATGTTTGGCAATTTAAATAGGAATAGGATTGAATGAAATTCAGTAAAGTACTTCAAAGAAACCAACCTACTACACCTCATGCCTTGGAGCACGGAATTGAATTTCATGTTCTTTGGGCATTCGCAGGTGTCAGGCCCATTTTATTAAGAGATTACACAGTGAACCATGCCTGATTGAAGGAGACCTGTGGCACACATGCTTACTTTGCAGAAATGTACCATGTATGTGTCATTGTCAGATGGGGTCCTCTGTAAAATCGATCTGGGTGAAATGGCCTAATATTTTAGCTAGACGATTTAACTGGTGTGGCCCACCTGATGGAAAGCTTAGATCGTGCCACATGTGTAATGTTGGCTCGACCTCTTGTACGGATGGGCATGCAAAGTCAAATGGTGCAGGCTAAGTGTATATGAATATCTTATGTATATTTGGTGATGAGTTTCTCTTTTTTATAAGGGTACGTACGAATATTCTCGTCAGAGCAGATGTTATGTGAACTTGAATGAGTGCATTTCTTTTTTGGTACTCACCTCTAAAACATGGTAGCATGTTAGATTTGAGCAGGATCCAAGCCGCTCATCAGTCAGGTTTCATGGTGTGGATTCCTCTGCCCAAAAATCAGGTCCATCTGCTCATTAGGTGGGTTAAACATGGACATTTGTTAAAAGAAATTAACAACAGCCTGTATTCTACCTGATGAGAGGACCAGATTGACTTTTGAACCAGGGCATGTTCGTAGTGGGCTGACCTTAATGGAACCACCTGAGTCAGATGATCTTGACCACCCATATCTATGGCCTTTTTTTCTTGTTCTATGCTGGATATTTTAATTCTTAAATGATCCTTTTCTTGGGGGATTTTTGAGAGCCCCTTGTAAACTTGAGGACTGTTCAGATCAATGAGTTTTGATTACAGAAGCATGGGCTCCACTTGTACCAATTCTCATCAAGCTGCTATTCAAGTGGGCCTTATACCAAATCTCCCATGATTGTTGTTTGACCAGCCAACGTTTTTGTTTGGTGTACATCATTTCTCAAAGGGATGAACAATGAAATAAACAGGAATTGATCACCAATGGGCAACGGTACCAAAAGCTATTGTATCTATCATAAGCCATTTTGGTCTTTATTACAAAAAATAAAATAAAATCCTTTAATAGAAAATTATTTTATCCATTGGACTTTATCCTTCACCCAAATTATGAAATTACCCACCCTAACCATCTAATGAAAATATGCCATGTGTTCAAAAGACATGTCATTTGATCAATTATCTACTTTAAAATAACCAAAATACCATCACCTTCAATTATAAATACCCCTTACCCTTTTCATTTGCAACATAACACACTATTACCACACCAACCTTGAAGACTATCATAAAGATTAAGGGTGAAATGCTCTCATCTTTTTAAGACCATCCTCTCATAAGTTGCAAGTGTGAAGTTTTGAAGATATGGCGATGATGTTTTATAGATTAAGGGTGAAGTGATCCGCTCTCTCTAGAACTACTCTCCCACATGTTCTAGCAGCGGGATAGGGATTGAAGAGCTCTAGTTATATTTTCTAACGAAGAGTGCTATTGTTCTTTCTTTCCTGCTCATATATCTAATCAGGGTTAGTCATTTTGTGAATGAAAATCTTGTCGCTAGAGTAAAGTTGGAGATTTAAGAGCTCCAATCATCTTCTCGAGTATAAAAGTTCTTTAATTTCTACTTACATCTCAAGGCTCCTAGTTAATCTGGGTGATTCATTTACTTTTTTTTTTTTTTTTTACATCACTTTATTATTACTGTGTTTCTATATTTTTGTTCTCATATATTCCCTATTAGAGATTTGTTTAATTTTTCGTTCAATTCATTTACTTATTTACAAGCAATAATCTAAATTTAGAATTTCAATAATCTAAAATCTTATAGAGTAAAGAGTACTATACACTTATATGCATTAGAAAATGTGCTTGACATCATCTTTCTCCATAATTGACACTCTTATTTGGAATCTACAAACATATGCTATGAGAGTCATTGGAATCCAAAATGTTCATTTTGGCCTTTGGATCATCATGGTTTTATAGTGTCTAGCTTACCATAAATTTCAAGATTTTGGTTAGAATCATCTTCACAAATCATTTATTGTTTTTAATTTGGCTGTCCATTAATTATCTACCAATCAACTAGCTAAATCAAGAAAACATAATTTTTTGTTTAAGAACTACCAAAATCAAGGCTCACCATTCATACAAACAATTTTTGAGTGTGTAGCATTAACCTTGGAGCCCGACTTGGCTGCAACTCCAGAAACAATGTGGGCGGGACCCTGACCGTAGGACTCACCTATACAATGGCAAAGTATCAAAGTTTCTGCAATGGTAAAAAGATGGAGAGCATTGCCAAGCATAAGGGTATACTTTTTAAATTAAATAAATGCTCTTATTATGGTTTAAAACACCTTTTATATCATTACTGTATATATTAACTATTAAAAAACCCAATTGCAAAAAAGTTGTCCAACAAAATATGATCACTGCCACATCAAAATGGCACATGGGTACCAGAAAAGAGCCACTCATCAGCCAATCCCCACTATACGGTATTTATACGGCAGCATCTATACGGTGAGAATCAGCTTTTTTTTTTTTTTTTTCTTTCTTTCTTTCTTAGAAGGTGGGAGAACAGTACTGCCTGATCAGCCAATCCAATCTATCATATGATCATTGTTTCCTCGTGTGGAACATTTATTTACTGGCCCACATGTGGAATTCCTTTTCTTATTTTCTAAGGCCGACGTGTTTCCATAAGATAAATATACTTTGTTAAGCTTTTGAGTAATCTAAGTAGCTTGGTCGCCTCGTATGCACCTCTACATGCAATCACGTGTGCCAACATAGCATTGGTGTGAGTAGGTAAGAACCAGTACTGCCTCAATTGTCATGACAAAAGCTCGAGCTCTAAGTAAATATCAAGTGGGCTATACATGTAGGGGTGCAACTAGGTTGGGTGGGGTTGAAGGTTATAATTCGATCCCAACCTGACCTTAAAGACATCAAGCCAAACAAAACTGCCCTATTCTGTAACTTTCCCTTCTCTCGTACGTTCAGACCTGACCTAAATTCCAATCTGAGCTAACTTTTTCTTTTATTATTTTAAAAGAGAAATTTTATTGAATGTCAAATGTAAATTACATTTGGGTGAGCTCCCACAAAAAGAAAAAGAGCGCCCACCTATCATATGAACCATACACAACTGAACACCCCAAGACTCCAAGATCGCTGGACCCTTCACAACTGCTAAACAACTCACCGAAGAAGGGGGGTCTCACCCCTCAGCAGACCAATCCCAGCATTGTCCAGCACAAGGGTGCCCTTGATCAGCATGGGAAGCTCCCACGGCACTGATACAAGCTATTAGGGTGGCCGTCAGAAATTAATTAACTTAGCTATGCCACATCTGCTACTGAAAACATGAGCTGCCTAAACTGAAGCCAACCTCAATTCCTCTATACTCAGATGCAAGCTGACCTGACATAACCCAGCCCTGATTTGGTTAACCTGAACTCAACTTGATTTAAAATTAAGTTGGTGTTTTCAACCCTAAGATCTCTACAAACCGACCCAACCAGACCCAATTCTGGTTTGGTCAATTGGGTTCGGTTTGACCGAAAACCAAGTTGCACCCTGGCTACTCATGGTTTTAAGACTTGGTAACTCGGACCCAGTCAGACCCAATCTAGTTCAATACCAAACTCACCTTTCACTCTAGCCAATTGGGCCTATTCATCTCTGACTCGACTAAGGACTGAACGACTCGGTCCCAGTCCTCTTGTCTTTTAACTATGGCTAAACATGTAAGAAGGCAAACCTCTACGTATCCGTACAAGAGGTTTGCTACAATACGTATAAATATTGCTATAAGGGTAGGGAATATAGGTTTTTTATATATATATATATATATATATATATATATATATATATATATATATATATATATATAATATATAGATATATATATATATATATATATATATATATATAAAAAACACTGTTTCATTCACTTTGCAAAATTACACGGGAGACATTCGGGCCCGATCAAGCAAAATATTCTGAAGGGCCTACCGTGAGACTAGGGAATATAGTAGTTGAATCTACGGTCTTGTTTCAATAATCCAAACCGTTTATACGATGAGCCTTCTGGTGATAGGATCTAAAAACTCTCTCAAAATGCATTATTAATTTCAACCCTTCAATCATTGTCCTCTCCTTTCAATATGGACCGTTTATGAGAATGCTTGTTTTATGCGCCATTGATAGGATTTTGAAGATTTTGTTTGGATCCTCCATTCAGGTGAGGCCCATTAATAAGCTTGATACGTATTGTAGAAAATCTCTGCATACATTGTATTGCATGGTACTGCCACGTTGGCGTGTTAATTGTAATTACCTATTTAGAACAACTGACTTAATTAAAAATGATGCGCGCATGGAATGCATGGGAAATCATCTGGACGGTCCATCCATCAGTTGGGCCATACATACATGCATGATGACAATGGACAGTTCAAAAACTGCCAAACTATTCACATCCAACGTACATGTGTAGCCCACATGATAAGGGGACAGACCTTTTCTTTGGACCAGTCATGTACACAGAGGATGTCCCACGTGTCCCAGGTTTTCACGGGTTGTACAAGTGAATAAACCGGCCATTCAACAGGTGGGCCACACATATATGAGAAAAATGAAGTTTGAAAATACGTACATGCCCAACGGTCACTACTCAATCTGCATGTGTGGTCCACCTGATGAGTGGATCTTCTGTATTTTCGGCCTAGGGAATGTTCACTATGCGACCCGCCTAATGAGTGGTTCGGATCCTAAACATGTATGCCACCAAGCGCCCATTGAGGAGAACCGCCTTGGCATTTCTCGTTTGGAAAATATAAAAATAGTAATAAGAAATTGATAAAAACTTTTATACTCCGGCAGAGTATGAAGATTCATACAAATTCATTAGAAGTTGTCCATTCATGTAACTCAAATGAAACCATTAAAACCGTGGGGCCCACTTTGTATGGATCATAAAACAAAGCTTAAACGAAACTGATATCTATCTAGAGCCCTCATTGGCTAGCTAAACAAAACTGCCAATGTTCTGAGTTCAATAAGAAAACATCCACTACTCAGAGATTAGGATCGTTCAATCGATTCTTTTTATTGCTTTACAATCCATCCACAGTGGGTCCCAGGATATGGATGGTCTAGATCAAGTTTTGTACACGCCTCTTATGAAATTTTTGAGCACATGAGTGTTGACTACTTTACCCTGCTGGAGTATCAAATAATTCTCAAGAAGCAATTTTTCATGCCCGACATTTAAACTCCCGACTGAATTTCAGGATCGTGCTTAGAATCAAAGTACCGTTTTCGAAGGCCAAAAAAAGGTACGTGTCCTACGCACCCCTGTTGACACTAGTAGTCATCCGTACAAATGCTTAATGCTTATGTGAATTCGTTATCGTTTTCTAATCATTTTTACCAAAATCAGTTTAGTAAACCGTTCTTCATTAAAGAAAATGAAAAAAAAAAAAAAAAAAAAAAAAAACAGTTTTGGAACTGATATTTGCATCCTCCATGTTTGGTAGAAGCATCCTTTTTTTTTAAAAAAATTTCTATGGGGGAGTTATTTGATACTCTGGCAAAGCTGACGCTTGATACACAAGCACTCGGAAATCTACATGTGGCATACGTGGCTCAACGCACCCAAATCAGGTTGGTTGAACAATCCAGACCTTTGATTCATAAACACTTGTTTGTTGAAAAATTGGACCATTGGATTTTTTAAAAATCATTTTAACCATTCCAATTGATGTCCACCAATCCAACAGTCAATAAGCGTATTATTTATTTATTTATTATTATTATTATTATTATTATTATTATTTTTGTATTTTTTAGATCTAAAATGGCACATGTAGTTTAAATAGTTTAATTTTAATTGCTATTGTACCACAAATGCAATTTCAAAGTACTTCCATGTCATTTGCGGCGCTCTGCCATACTTACAAATTACTTAGAAATTGTCAAGAGAGTCAAGTTAAACCATCCAAACTGCGAGTCCTGCCTTAGATATCATGTATCATGAACAAAAAAAATTATGTTTATTTGATTATCTCAGGGTAATCATCAGGTCAGACTCAAAGGTGGTTGTCGATTGTTTTGGAGAACTGTAGGATTATCGTAACCTGGAAGGTGGTTTTCAAAAAATTATGTTTTAAGTGTGTTTTGCTCACCATTTTATTAATCATTTTTTAGAAAAATAATTTTTCAAATTTGAACTTTTATTCATGGTGCCTGGCTCTCCTTCCTATGTTTGTTTCCACTTCTACAAACTTGCCAAAAACATCATAAAATTGAAGATTTCTCTTGCTGTTTATAAGGTTTGTTAACTACATATAAGTGTGAAGCTGTACGCTTATACACACGTGCCATCATGACACTTAGGTCTGAGACCAAATCCATCCATCAACTGGTCCAATCATCTATTCCTTAAATTAATCTGGTGGATGAGTTAGAAAGCTTCAGCCAAGTGTTTTAGAGCCATACATTTGTTTTTGCAAATTAATTATGGTCCGCCAAAATGAATTAACCTAACTCTTAAGCTAGGGCAGCAATATAGTGGTACTTTTCTAATGGATGGATTGGATCTTGGACCCATGTACCATGATATTAAATATGTGGTGTGTATATGAGTGACGTACCATCCATTTTGCCATCATGTTTGGTATGACTCCAAATGAGGTAGATCCAAGACTTACCCACAAGAAATGGTGGGGATTCAACACTCACCATTGAAACATTTATTGGGAAATTATTTTTCTACCAGACATGCACTTTTTCACACAAACAATTCTCAAGAAACAAGAATCAATTCTCTAGCTACTTCCAAATAAGCCCTTTTTTTTTTCAAAAAATTATATCTTTGATCATCTCAAAAAACCTTTACAACTGGGAACTCTTTTACATAAAATAGGAGACCCATCCTGAAATCAGATGAAATAATTACAAAAACACCCGAAGGGGCTTAGACGATTTTGATCGCACCCAAATCCACTTTGTCTAGAAAAATGTCACCTTGAACTTGACAAGGAAGATCTGAAAGATTCTCGAAAGAAACATAAGACTGAGAAGCACTCCCAAGATGAGCCAAAAAATCTGTTGGCAGGTTCCCTTCCCTTTGGACGTGCACCACATTAACTGTACCCCGCCGTCTCAACTGACTAATTCTGAACAGCCATGCCTTCCATTTTCAGCCTGGCTACGCCAGCCCATTAATCAGGTCAACTACCAGCCTTGAATCTGATTCAATAATGATGTGATCAAAGCCCCTCTTAATACTGCTAAGAAGGCCATCATGTATCGCTCGCAGCTCGGCAACCGTGTTAGTTCCAAAACCATAACCATCTGAAAAGACAAAAATGAAATCACCCCTCTCCCCTCTACATATTCCACCTCCACCAGAACTCCTGGGATTCCCCCTGGCAGAACCATCAACGCTAATTTTGACCCAATTAGGCGTTGACTTTTTCCACGTTACTACCTCAGGTCTGCCGCCGAGATTGGCAGTTGATGGGGAGAAATTATGAGGCCCCTGCGACCTTGGCGCACCTCCACCGTTATGAGAAACGTTAGCAACGACTCTATCAGGGGACACCGATCGACCCTAAAAAATGGCTGCATTGCGAGCTTTCCACGTTACTTCCAAATAAGCCCTTAATAATTCACATATCCACACTTTTTCTAAAATTATATATATTTCATGTTCTAATCATCGACCATTCCACATTTCTATGGATACGATGGAAACTAAAACAAATAGCCTTTTGAGATTTGTTTTCCTTGGATTTTTCCTCAAATGTGATGTTTTCCTTTTTATATTTTATTGGATTATGCAATTGTATTAGTAAGAGAGAAAAGCTTAAAACTTTGAGATGATGATATACTGGCAATTAGAAATTCTAAATGAGGCATGTATATAATTCAAATTAAACCGTCCACAATGTGGGTCCCACTCAAAATTGTTCAAAAATGAAGAAAGAAAGAAAGAAGCCTACAATGAACTAGTGGCCAAACTAGCCATTTTTTGGGTATTTAATAGACAGTGAAAAGGAAAAAAGGATCATCCAACTAATCTGAATGTTATTGAATGGTTGACAAATAGATACTGGAAATTACATAGAAGAACTTCTCAAATGTCCTATCTAACAATTTAAATCAATTAAATTTATTTAATTTTTCCATAAACACGATTAGGTACAACCACTCTTTCTAGTTTTGGTAACATATTTTCCTATGTATTCCAAAAGTATAAAATGATGTATCTAAAAGCATTGGGTAAAAAGGGCTATACTCTGCATTGTGTATATTAGTGTTGCTAAAACTGCTTGTAAATCGAATTGGTATCTCGTTCAATCCATGTAGATAATGACTCAAAATCTATCCAATGTGATATGGTAAGTGGTTATGTTGTTTATGAATGAGAAATGCTCACGAACAAGTTGTACGCCCAACCAATTGGCATGTGGGGCTCACAACTCACCATGGTATTTGTATTACATCTTGCTCACCTAGCAAGGTTGTCCTACCATGAAGTAGGATGCCCCAAAAATCAGCTCAATCTAGCCATGAAAATGAGATAGCCCTTGCGAATGTGGAGGGGGTGGTTTATGGTTTCTATGTTGCGCCTCACTTTTTTTTTTTTTTTTTTCAAAAGGGGGGCCATGCCCCTAGATCTTTGTTAATGAGGAACAGATGATGTACAAGCTAGATTTCGGGCGGGCTCCACAACAAAAATAATTGGGCCTCACCTATTATATCAGCGAAAAATATAAAAGGAATGGAAAACAGAGTAGAAAGATTGCCCTATCCTTCCTGCTAAACTCTCAAAAAACAGATTGCTGAACTTGGACTTCCCCATTTCCACGAAGAATTGCACCTTTCCCGAGTTGCTCGAAACCCCTAGACAAAGTAGTGCACGCTGCCTGAACTGAGGTGGGGGAGGAACTGCCCTGTCTGAGCCGGAAATCCCTTAACTGAGGACGCTTTGCACTTAGCAACCTGGAGTTAGAAGTTCGGAACCCATCGGCCTGAAAGGGGCTTGGTGGTGGACTAGAAGGGGCGATTACCCAACCCCTTTCTTGATTTTACGATGTCGAACCCGGTTCATGCCAGCTTTGTCCAAGACTAGGTTGCCTCTAATAAGACGGGGAAGATCTGATGGCCTGAGATAAAGATGGTCTGAGGAGCCACTACTGGCCAGATTAGCAAGCCCATCAGCCACAAAGTTCCCTTCGTGGAGCGTATGGGAGTAGAGGATGTTCAGGGCCTGGGTTTGCTGGTGTATGTAGCCAAGGGAGTACCAGAGATTCCAACCGAAAGAAGAGGAGGGGGAAGAGGCCGCGTCGAATAGAATGCGGGAGTCCGTCTCAACAATAATGGAGGACAGCCCCATGACTTTGCACAGATGAATGCCGTTAGCCATTGCACGGGCTTCTGCCACCATGTTGGAGACGTGACCAAACTGGTTGTGGAAGGCGAAGATCATGTTTCCCCGATGGTCATGACAAATGCCTCCCCCACCTCCTACTCTAGGATTGCCCTTGGCAAAGCCATCAACGTTTAGCTTGATCCAGTTCTGAGGAGGTTTAGCCCACTTGACAACATAGGCACTCATGAAAGAGTGGTAGGCGGATGGGATCACTCGGAAGCCTCTGAGGACTAGCTCTTGCCATGTGGAGTGGTTGATATTGTGGAGAAGCGAGCCTATTAGCCGGTTAGAGATTCTGAATATAGTGGCGTTTGCATTGAACTTCTTATTCTCAAATCTAGCTCCATTCCTACCAATCTAGATTTCCCAAACAATGACAGGTGGGGCCAAGCCTATGAGATGTCCACGCAAAGAGGATGTTGAGGCTGCGGAGGACCATTGATGAAAAATGGCTTGGATGGACTGATTATGGGTAATCGGCATTTGGAAGAGGGTGTGGCGAAGTGGGTCCATACCGCAGATGCGATTTTGCTGTGGGAGAAGAGGTGTTGGATATCTTCGGCATGGGCCTGGGGACTGAATGTAGCGTTGATGACGAGCGAAGATGAGCCTGGGGACTGAATGTTGTGCCTCACTTGATAGTTAGGTTAACTTGATTTTCGCATCCCTTTTCATGATGGAATAACCCTTCTAGATGGATGAGATGTCATACAAACACTATGGTGGGACCCACATGTCAACTAATCTCACGTGCAACTAGTTGTGTGTGAGCATTTCTCTTTATATACTCCCTCCGTTTTCCACTTTTATTGTTGGAATAATACCAAAAAGAGGTGTATCTGTTAAAACGTGAGGCTGTAGATATCATTCCCTCTATTAAATTCTTAAAATAGAGAAAAAGATCAATGAATTTAGGATCCAATTCCATGCACTTTTAAGAATTCTCATTCCAATTCTATTTAGTGGGTGTTTAGATAGAACATTTTGGAAATAAATTTGAATTTTATGGAATCGGGCTTTTCCACTGCTTTTAAAAAGAAGCATGGAAATCGACCTCTATTTTGAAGGTTGTACTAAAATTGCATGAATATTAATTTTTCAAATAAAAAATTTAAATGCTGCGCAGGCTACGGGAGACAACTCTCTACCTTTAGCCATTCAACTTGTAACACTTCCACAGAAAACTGCACTCCAAATCAAAATAACAAAATTACTATTAGATTTTAAGCATTTCTAAGGTTCCCAATATCCACATTTTGGATTCTTTTTATCCAAACACGAGTGATGGTGCACATTACAAAATGAGCATAGTTTTAGATTATTTTACACCTCATGTTTTATTTTTTTATTTTTAATATAGATAAGCCCATATTCTCTACTTACATGTACTAGAATAGTAGTAGCAAAAGTGCACTATTCGGCATCCTAGCTATAATAAAGTAGAATGGCTATGTGCATAAAAAATAGAGGGTGAAAATGTCAATTCCCTTGTGGTATTGTAGAAGAATTCTTTTCAAAATTGTGTGAATTTGATTTATCAGGAGATGAAAAGTTGGGTGGGAAGGAGAATTGGTGGCCAGAGGCTGATATTATTATAAGTGCAGTGTCATAGTCATCCTCTTTTTTTTTATTGTACCTCCCCCATTTATTACCCCTGTCTCTTCTCTTCCATTCCTCCATTAACACTAAATGCCCTCTGCCTCACTTCCCATCTTCCCTTCTCCTTGTTCCTGAATTGGCAGCCTTTCTTCCCCAATAAGGGTTCCTTGTCTCTTTGAATTTACCCCTTGACCAATCTCTCTCTCTCTCTCTCTCTCTCTCTCTCTCCTCTCTCTCTCTCAATAGAAAAATCTAAAAATATTCCGTGATCTTTGTTTGGTCACAGCTTCTTTGATCTTGGAAGAACCCAACAACAGTTCTTGAAATAACTCAGGCAAGGGAGAGAGGTACTACTAGCCCTTTTTTTAAATTTTTCCTGATCCAAGTGTCTAGATCACAAACAGGTAATCACATGTAGCTACCCTTCTTCTTCTTCTTCTTTTTCCTTTTCTTGTTTATATATACATATATTGTATTTTGTAATAATTCCTTTTGGTGGATAAGCCAAAGAGAAACTACATGGTTGAATTTCAAGCTCTGATCTTAAGGTTATACTACCTGGGGTTTGTTTCTGGGGGTTGAATAATAGCTGTTCATGTCAATTTTACTATAGTTGTGGACACAAAATATCATGTATGAGATTGCAACAGTCAGATCTATGCTCAAGCAGCTTCTCAAGGGTAGTACTATATATAGTAAGTGGTGCAACTGAATTTGTATAAAATCAAAGCCTTTTAAAGGATAAAAGAAAGGGAAAGAAGAAAGGTCTCAAACCAATAAAAAGATAAAACTCTCATGAGCTTCAATTGCATAGTCAACCAGGATCTAACCCTAACCCTAACCCTAATTTCCTTGAAAACCCATATAGAAAAATAAGGACTTCTTTCGGTGCAACAAGCAATGCACGAAAACTCATCCCTTCCAAGAAATTCAATAAAAAAGAAAAAGAAGAAGATGCAAACGTGGTTGATATGTCTTGTTTATTTCTTATCTTGTATCAGTGAGATGGCGTCCTCCAGCTCTTACAACTCTCCCTGTGCTGCCTGCAAGTTCTTGAGAAGGAAATGCATGCCTAGCTGCATATTTGCACCGTACTTCCCACCTGAAGAACCACAGAAATTCGCCAACGTGCACAAGATCTTTGGTGCGAGCAACGTTACCAAGCTCCTCAACGAGATTCTCCCCCACCAGAGAGAAGACGCTGTGAATTCGCTCGCATACGAGGCTGAGGCCCGCATGAAGGACCCAGTTTACGGCTGTGTTGGCGCAATCTCATTCCTCCAAAGACAGGTCCACAGGCTCCAAAATGAGCTTGATGCCGCCAATGCTGATCTGATTCGATATGCTTGCAATGATATGCAGACAGCATTGCCGCCAATGCCGCCGCCTTGCCCAAGGCCAAGTGAATTGGGTAGAAGGGGAAATGGAGGAGGTTCTCTCCATCAGAGTTCTGTCTTGCCTGCTTCATATCCTCCTCCATGGGGTAATAACCCTCCAGGTAATATCAATGAAAGAGGGTGAGGCGAAAGAAGTATGTGAAATTAAATGGGTGTTTTTAGATAAGAAGATCATATGCAACTAGTTGCACTGCAGGCACTCAGTGCATCTAGTTTCTACTGGACATATGGACAGTTGAGTCATCCATCTGGATCATACATTCATTCCATCACAACTCTTTGTAGGCCACCTCAAAAAAATCATACTGATCGGATGAGTCTAGCCATCAGAAATTTGGCCATTGTTGCTATAACGTTCCCTTTCCGAACAGTAGCTCATGTGGACCAAAATGATTTTTCGAGAGTCATAAGTAATCCTAGAATGGATCAGTCAATAGTTGATGATTGGACCTATATTTTCTTTGATTGAACTTGACCATCCATTTCCCATGCTACGAATAGGATGGTTGAGATCATCTGATCAATGTGATCTTTGCATGGTGTCCGACAAAGATTGCGTTGGAACAAATGCACGATCTAGATTGTTGATTGGATTGTCCTGATGTCCAGTGCAACTAGTTGCCCTGTAGGTCAAATGCACAACCAGTTGCATATGATCATTCCTCCTAGATTTATGGTATGGTATGTTATTTTGTGAAGTTTATAGAGAACTTTTCATGGACTGGATTTAGCTAATGATCCGTAGGTAATATGAATTCCTAGCTAGGTGAGAATTTGGGGTAGAAATATTGCTTCTTCTGCGAAAGTCTTGTTATTCTCTATTTTTATTGCTTGCATGTGATATTCGGGATTTGGGTGGAATCCTAGAAGATGGATGGTGATTGATTTGTTGGTGTGTTCTCGAACCCTTCGAAGATTGTGTTCTCTATCATTGTCAATGTACTTAGAGAAATGTACTATTCTAAAGATAATTCTCAAGCTATCAACGGTTTAGATCATATTCTCTCTCCATCTTGTTTTCCTCTTTGTTCCTTGAGATGACTCCAATTTGTAGGACTACTATATATATATATATTTTTAATTTTTCAACAACAGTAGCCTACGTATGCAAGTATATGTATATATATGTATGCATGTATGTATTATATTAGCAGCTACTTCTTATATATCATTTCATTTTAGTGTCATTTACATGAAGTTATATATCTTCATGAGTGATCTTTGGCATTAGCCAGTTGATATTTTCTATCCTAAAATGGAATCATGTGAAGAAAAGAAAAAGAAAGAGAAGTCTGTAAAAACACCAAATGTAGTGTAAAATTTCCTTGAGTTTCTTTACATCCCGATGCATTGCTATAAGACACGTCACTGCTTGGGCCTTTGGATCTGGAATCATCTTTCAATGATCTAATTAAGAGTTTATATGATGTGCCTCAACTTCGACTGGGGATAGCCAAACAATCGAAACTATCGGGTTGGAATATTCCAACCCTTTGATCATTTGACTCTTTCAATATGAATATGAGTTGTCTTCTTAACCTTTGAATAGTCAAAGGGTTGAGATATTTCAATCTGATTTTTTCCCCGTATTCTCCATCTAAGAATGCACGCTTTGAATCATTGAAGAGACTCCTATGCAATAACTAAAGTTTCGAAGGTATCCTGCTGCAATAAATTGGGATGTATAGTAACATAGCTCCTTTCTTAGATTCTCGTTCCTGAACTTAAAAGACCCTTATCCAATGGATAAAGTACTGAAGTATTAGGGATATTTTGGAATGTATCCTAACAAAATTTCTTCTTTTATTTTCATTCATGAACCTATGTTTTGTATCTTGTTCGTTTTACTTATCATAGGCATCAAATAAAAATACACCATTTTCTACTAATTATGGAAACTTTTTTTCATTCATTCATTCATTCATTCATTCATTCAAGAGAGAGAGAGAGAGAGAGAGAGAGAGAGAGAGAGAATCACAGAGGGTGTTTTATTAGTTTTCTGACTGATCATGTCTGCTTTAATTTCATTTTTTGAAGACCATCGGTGCTGTAACTCTCATTCACTCTAACGAAAATAGAACACCCATATTAGAAAATTTTAATACTCCATCAAGGGCATGATAACTAAGAAGGGAAAGACCATAAGTTTCGCCCCACTTTTGAAAATGGTGATGACTCATCCTCCTCACATGTGGCACTGATGTACACCTACCCAGACCATTCAAATTGTGAGTCAGATAGATCATAACCATCCAATTAATGGCTATCAAATGGATGGTTAAAAGGAAAACATCAAGTTGTCTAAAATTTAAACCAAAATTCTTTTGGTTTATATTGTTTCAATATGTAAATTTTCATTTATGCTCCATCCACAGTCGAGATTTGGGCGGTTCAGACCACCTTCCAACCAACCATTCCATTGAAGAGTCAACCCATTATTTCATTATATGGTGCTAAACTAACAGAGGAATCTACACTTAGTTAGAAGTATGCATTTCATTCACTATCTTATATTATCTGTCATGTTCAAGGAAGGGGAATGAAGTTATTTTGTGACTGAACATGTGAACTATAAATCTGTAGAGATATATGCATGCATTTTATTATTATTTATTTTTGACCTTTGTGGGTGTTGTGAAACTCAATCCAATATCCATGTTTTGTGTCATTATCTGTAACAGTGGAATACAGTACGCTGCTCTACTGGTTTCCAGGAAGGGATTATTGATACATGTGAGGGTACGTTTCAGAAGAGAATTATTAATTGCACGTGGATACAACTTTCTCTTCCTTTCGTAGCTTAAGTCTTCCAAACCCTTCACTATTCCCATTTCCCACACTTCACAGACAAAACAGTGAAACTCACTGTTCTCTCTCTCTCTCTCTCTCTCTCTCTCTCTCTCTCTCTCTCTCTCTCTCTCTCTCTCTCTCTCTCTCTCTCTCTCTCCTCTCTCTCTCTCTCTCTCTCTCTCTCTCTCTCTCTCTCTCTCTCTGAGCACCATAAGTTGTAATGCTCCTAGTCGCATTAGTTCACTTGGACAGTCCAATTGATTGATCGTAACTGTCCATTAAGTTCAGAAAGCATTTCATGTCTACCATGCAAAAATAATCATCCAATCCATTCTTGGTTTTGGCCTCATTCCAAGCCATTGATGGGATGATTAGGATTGTCCAACAAAAGTGATTTTCTAGTTAATTGTAATCAATCCATGAAAATAGATGGATCAAATTATTGCATATACCTGTTTTCTTAAATAGGTGTAAATTATCTTGACCTTACATATTTGAGGCCATTGATAAAATGATTAATATTTGTCAGATTAGCATGATGTCCTTGAGGTAGCTCATGAAGTGTGCTTAGGACCTAATGAACAGTCTAGATCATGGACAGGACTAAGTATCCCAATGCAACTAGATCACTGTAGCTTATAGTGCTCTAAGTGCACTGGGGCATTTTTCAAGTATGTATATGCACACACACCCCTATATAATCTTAAAAAACAGGTACCTAGTGTATACATACTTGTCTATGCATCTATACATCCAAACTTAGGTACATATATGGGAATATATCAATGGAATCGAGGACTGATCACATATGCACTTTCATGGACTGTAAGTACTATCCACCCTCGTAAACGTTTACCAATGTGTAACATGTGATATCCGAACGGTGGAAAAGATGGGTCCGTTATGAAGTTCATGTGGCACAAAAATCATAGTGGTCTGTTCATCACACAAGCCACACATACAGACATGGGACAGTCTAATTCAACGTGCTTGCTTGGGTGTCACATGCGTTTTATGTTGGCACACGTGCGTTAGAGATGAATAATTACTCACCATCCATTGAGCTATAAAAGAAGGGAGAAACTTTGATACTCTTGTAGAATGTGATGGATATATGCAAGTTCTTTATTATTATTATTATTTTTCAAAAAGATTCTCAAAATTTCATTGATATGGTGAAATTCTTACAAACTGTGCGGGAGGCTCATGCCATAAAAAGGGCCCAAGACACCCAGCTGTACAAGGCATTCACATTCGGGAGGCCCACCCCAAGGGGCCCTCCTATCATATAAAGGGAAAAACAGGAAAATACTAAGAGAAATGGACCACCCCTAATCCTGTCCTATCTAGGATCAGCTCCCCTCGGGCGGTGAGAGAGTGAGGTCTGATGCCGACTGGAAGATCCTGGTCTGCTGATTAGAACTGCCCTAATGAGCTAGGCAATCCGCAACAGTGTTGGACTATCTGGGGATATGCTTGATTGAAATAGTAGCTGAGGCTATAAGGGATTGAAATTGATTTTTCCAATAGTATGCGTTCCATGGGGGGTTCCCCGCTGTGGAGAATAGGCCCACCACGACCAGGGAGTCGCTTTCCACCTCGACGTTGGAAAGGCCCATATCCTTGCAAAATTTGAGGCCGTCAATGACTGCCTTCGCCTCCGCTGGAAAACTCGATCGCATGCCATAACCTTTTGAGAAGGCAAACTTGAAGGCGCCCTTATCGTCTCTACAAATGCCCCCACTCCCGGAAGGACTTGGGTTACCCTTAGACGAGCCATCCACATTAAGTTTCACCCAGCCCCTGGCTGGTTTAATCCATTTCACAAAGGACAATGAGGGAGGGGAACACCTCCCTGGGATGACCTACCACCTCTCTGTCTTCCTGGGTTTTACACGCCGGAAGAGGAAATGCATTGGACAGGTGGAACAACCAAAACCTTACCTGGCTGATGGCGTGGTTGACCCTGAAGCGGGAGTCTTCAAAACGTTGCTCGTTTGTAGCCTTCCAGATTTTCCAGAGAATAAGGGCCGGGGTGAGCCCTCTAAGGACTCCCAAAGTGGAGGAATCCTTGGCAATCGCCCACCATTGGGATGCTCTACCCCCTGTTGATTGGTTCAGAAGAAAAGAGACACCAAGGATGGTCGAGAAATGGGCCCAAATGGAATAAGCAATCTCCATATCTGCGAAGAGGTGGTCGAAGGATTCTTCCTTCCGGCTAATAGTCTTGCAACACACACAGAAAGAGGTCATTTGGATGCCTTTATTTTTTACGCTGATGTCGACTGGGATAACACTATTAAGGATCTTCCACGTAAAAACAACAATTTTGGGAGGGAGGTGCGGGTGCCATGCCCATTTGGCCCAGTTGCGCATTCGGCTTGTGGACCGGATGAGAGGATACACGGATCTTGTGGAGAACTTCCCCGACTTATCCCTGGCCCAAATGACGTTGTCTTCCTTGATTTAGCGCTAGACCTTCAACTTGCACGTGATGCTGAACAACTTCAGGGAGCCTTTCAGGGAAACGGGCAGTATGAAGGATACCTTCGGGGCCCATAACATCTTTGATCCTTAGATCGTGGGGGAGGGGGGAGCGTTAATTATCAGGAAGCCAGCCTTTGAAGGGGCCCAACACTGTCCAATTGTTGCACCAAAAGCTACCGTTCCCAACCCCCAGCATCATGCGTGAGTTATCTTGGACGACGTCTTGAAGTTTCTTGACTTGCTTCCAAGACGGTGAGTCTGACTGAAGCGATTTGGAGCTTTCCTGCGACTGATTTACACCATATTTAGACCTCATAAATATCGCCCAAAGATTGTTTTTGTAGTCGAAAAAGACGGTCCAGGCCCAATGAAGTTTTTTCCTCCCTTTGGACCATCCCTAAAAGAAGTCCGCAAATCCTTTTTCCATGGCTGACAACGTCTTCCTTGGGACTTCTATCGCAGCTAAGGTATGAACATGGATACTTGAGAGCACATGCTTTTTGAGAGTAATCCTTGTAGCCTTATTAAGGAAGTGGGCTTTCCAACCTAAATATATAAGTCATATTTAACTGTCCAAATTATGGTTTGCTAATTAGATAGGTATCATGAACGGAAAATTACACTCATTTGATTATCTCACTTTTAGATTGGTTGAAAATGTAAAATATCCAATGGCTATATTTGAATAAGTGTCCACTAATCAAAGGTTACAATTGTTCAAACAAACCTGATCTCGAGACTTTGACTTAACCACAGTGAGTTCAACAAGTTTAGTTTGTCATATTTGAGTTAATGCATTCAATGTACAATTTATGAATGCATAGTACCAAGGGTCAATAGCTACTAGAGTACTTATCTAACTCCCCATAAAGAAACCGTAGAATCAACTATTCATATAGAAGTCAAAATTATCAATTCATGATGAGGTCAATTCTAGCTGTGGGCCATGGCAAGGATTGATGTATGTAGGAGATATTCTATATAGTTCCTATTTTGGCTAAGGTCATGTGAAATACTATTTAGGTGAATCTTGTATTTGATTAGCCAACATGCCATTATTAGAGATGGTTCAAACAAAATAGGTTTAAAAGTTATACTGTAGAGCCCTTACTTGATAGTGGAGCAATGGTATGCACCGAATCGGTGCCGTTGGATAGGTGTGGCCCAATATACTTTTGTGCCCTGCTAAAATGGCTGTTCAACCTTTAGAATCAATAAAATTAAAGGTGGTACGCTCCAAACCTTCTGAAAAGATGAGTTTACTAACAAGTCTCATCT
The DNA here is from genome assembly GCA_021015155.1 of Magnolia officinalis. Taxonomy (NCBI): domain Eukaryota; kingdom Viridiplantae; phylum Streptophyta; class Magnoliopsida; order Magnoliales; family Magnoliaceae; genus Magnolia; species Magnolia officinalis. Next base: position 62,136,594 of record JAJHSJ010000016.1, on the reverse strand, counting down.
ATGGTAGTGACAAAAAGTGAACGGTTCAGATCACGAACAATCTCTGCATGAGTGCCCTTGTGGAATGATAGATTGATAGACATACCCATGCTTGTAGAATGGTACACTTCTTCTCTCTACCCCGGTACTCTGTATAGTACGAAGCTACCGTCACTTCACACGATCACGAACTGCTGTTACCTCCATATCTGTCAGCTCTCTCTCAACAGTGAACTGAGAAATGCTATTTTGCGCCAGCGCCACCCATGTACGTGCACCGAACATAAGCGCCAAGAACACGCTCAGTAGACCATTTTTATATGATCCGAGACGTTTATCAGGGATAAACATGGTAATGTATAATGTTCTCTAAATAAGGTGGACCACTGATACATGGATGGCTTAATTAATTTTTATTTCATTGGATAGTTTCTTAACCGTTAGTTTTTTTTTATCGATACATCAAATAATTAATCAGTTGAAAGTATTTTATTATACGTTATAACTGTATTTAATCATGATGAACCGTTCAGATCTTTTTTTCGTTTGCGATTTGTGCCGTTGATCGGTGGTCCTGTGTTGCACGTGCAATGTTCTGCTGCAAACAGCATTCCTACAAGAAATTATTGTCTCCCTGCTGCATTCGACAGTCACATCGATCACACGCCAATTCCTCGGCGGACGACCGCCCGCCAGCCCGCCACCCGTCTCGAAGTCGGCAAAAAATCGTCTCGTGAACGAAATTATTTAATATTCTGGGTGCGTATGATGCTTGATATTCAGGCACGCAGAAATTATATATGTGACTATGTTAATTAAAAAAAAAAACGACTAAATTGTGGAACCTTAGGTGTATAAGTTGTATACTAAATATTACATTCAAGATTTTTTTTTTTAAAAAAAAAAAATTAAATAAGGCCATGGGATATTTTTTCTTTTTCAACGGTCCAACAAACGTCCATCAATCTAATAGAAAGATAACCAGATAACAGTAATATTTTGTTCATTATACATCTAAATTAGTAAACAGAATTTGGACGGTTTATCTTGAATTACTTGTATTTCACGTATGCAATATTTGAGTAATTTTTAATTGCCTGTGTATCATCCATCACACTTTACCAGAGTATCTAAATATTTCTCTTGTTTGATAAGATGACGGAGTACGGCGACGCGTAGACTTCAATGGCTTTTGCACACGTGTCATACAACCACGACGCCCCGGAGCGGGACATGGCCGCGACCACGGAACAAGCGATGGGGGTGAGACCTTGACCGTAGGGCCACCTCGATATATGCATCGTATATCCACGCCGTCCATCTCTTTTTTCAGCTTATTTTCGAGCATAGTACCAAAAATGAAGCAGATACGAATTTTAGTGGACCACACCACATGAAACAGTGGTCGTTGAACGGTTGCCATTAAAAATTTCTTATGATCCACCGTAACGTTTTTTTTATTACCACTCGATTCGTTGGCATTTTTGGACAGACTTTAAATGAAATATTACTACCGGTCAAAATGCGAAGAACAAATAATCATCTTGTGGCATCAATTGCCACCCGTATAAGATTGGGTCCATGATTTGGACGGTTGGGATCTTACAGGTGTACTTTATCTGTGTCTTTGTTTATGGATAGCCACGCTCTGCTAAAGCGAATGAAATCTGACGTTGAGATCTCACAATATCTTCGGGTGTTTCTGACCTTTTATATTCTCTGATGTTTGTACTGTACAAGACCGTATAGACTTTCAGGTGACGAATGCCACGATCCCACACGAGTCACCTCCCAACGTTCGATCCAAATGCACCACATATGCTGACGTGGCACATGTGTGTGGCAATGGATTTCATACGGTGGTTCTTCAAGTGAGTACTCAGTCAAAAAATCTGACCCATCCATTTACCAAGGAGAACTGTGATAATGTAGCGTATGGTTTTCACACATGATATGGAATTTGCAGTCCTCTTCAGCTTTCTGTAACTCTCAGCCATCCAATCGTCTCAAGTTGATTCGATCTAGCCTTCCCTTGACCCAACTCAGTATTTAATAATTATATATATATATATATATATATATATATATATATATATATATTATATATATAGAAAGAGAGAGGAATGCTTACAGCTTACCTATGTACCTTTTCACGCCAGCACCCGTGCACATGTATCTTATGCAAATAGTCTAAATGGTCAACGTGATGCGTCAATCCTACGAGCCTAACTTTCAGCCTAATACAAGAGAAATACAAATAAACAGAGAAAACTTTTTCCCTTTTGCCATAGCCCACTAGAATTTGATATCAGCCTAAAACACGTCTGCAAGGGTGCCGCACGAGTGCTCACATATGAAGGCGCACAAGTCATGAGCTACCATTTAGGGCCTGTTTGGCCGGACGGATCCCATGGGATTAGGAGGGATGAGATTAGGTAATAATGGTGGTGTCAGTGGATTGGATCCGTCCGGCCCATGGGATCCAATGGTGGTGTCAGTGGATCCATCCCTCCTAATCCCATGGGATCCGTCCGGCCAAACACGCCCTTAGATTCTGTACCTAAAACACGTGTGCAAAGGTGCCGCACGAGTGCTCACATATGAAGGCCCACAAGCGAGCTATATATATGTGTGTATTCGAGTGGGCTCCACCATAAAATGAGAGGCCTCACTTACAATATATTCATGAAATAACATCGATAGAAAAAACAAAGCCAAAACAACCCATAGCTATATATATATATATATATATATATATATACACACACACACACACATAAACACTTATCTAGCCGTCCATTGGGTCCAGTCCAGTTATTTTCATCCACTGCAAAAAATCGCAGCAATAAGATGTTTTTGAAAATATCCGTGACTGAGTCTATTCTTTACAAATTCATTAATCTTATACATCCATTTTGCATCTCTCTTTGAATTTTTAAAGGCAGCCCATAAACAGCGCAATGGACCCAATGGTCAGTCGAGGCATGATATTTGGATGCCATGGAGTTCAAATGAAACTACCCGCATGGAAAGGTTTCCACATACCTACCTCGTTATGTCATTACTGAAATGTAAAAACAAGAACATGCACTGTTGGTTGTAGGTGTTTCATTTACTAACAGAGGTTGTGAGTTTGAATCTTAGTACCGGTAATTAAGGGACACTGCCTCAAGTCACCATCGCAAATTTTAGTAGTGGTTTGAAGTGTGGGTGGGTCCGACTTAGTCCTGCAATGGCTACATGGCTACATCAATTCCCCTTTTATTAGCAGTATCAGTCATTTCTAATGCATCATTTAGCCTGGTTAATGCTTCATTCTGAAATTGATACAACTCGGACTATACTGAGTCATATCATATTAATTTTCAGACCATGGGTACGACGGAATGTATTAAGTTAATCAAATGTGCAAGCCAGCTCGATGAGCATTTTATGCATACAAGGCCAAGTCACTCTCACAAGCAAGTTTTCTAATGACCCAGTTCAAAATCTCATCCATCCGAGTTGAATACACCGCGTTCCAAAGTTAGGACACTAGATGGTATGATTCGTGAGAGATGGCAGACGTGGTAAGAGTGCGGAGAGTAGGAAAGCCTCATCTCATGTTTCGATTCATGAAGGATATGCACTGGTTCAAAAATCACGCCAGTTTACTCATTGGGTAAGCTACACATTAATGTTGAATATGGATCATTGGTGAATTCCTTCACATACGGGTGGTCCACTAATTGAGTGGAAAGCTCTCAAAGATCAGGCCATTCCACTCATCTATTCGAATTTCTACAACAAAGGTATTTTGTGCCTGTTTAGTCCATGGAATTAAATGGAATGGAATTGTATTAGATGGAAATAATGATTGCAGGTATGAAAATATGATAGTATTTTGGCCATCTAATCCTCACGTTTGGGATAAAATTTTCTCTCTCCGAAAAACACTACATTAAGTGAAACCTTGTTTGGTGGACCATGGAATCGTAATCAACAGATTAGATACAAAATTGATGCCGGTCACTTTTATATAACTATAATGTCACGTGTAAAGGGTATAGATGAATGGGTAGCATGGATAAAACACATGCATCAATTTGGAGCCATGTAGAGTGGATTTCAAATTCCATTGAAAATCTTATACGAGACTAAATGTAATTTTATCCCAAGTAATACCAATCCTTCCCATCCTTTCCAAAGGCCATATGAAATTTACACAAGACCAAATGTAATTTCATCCACCTATTCCCACATACCAAGTAGGGCAGTGGTCTCTTTCAACACAACAAGGTCCAGTACATTCACCAGTGAGGCTAATGGTTTGGTAACCAATGATCCGTTTCCATCCCCATGTTGATGGGCCATCACCTCAAAAATTTCTAGACTGGAGACTCCCACAAGGCCCTCCTGGGCCTTTTTTCAGTTCAACATGGGGCTATGCGACTGCATGTGGTATATTTCTCTTTTCTTAAAAATCAATCTCTAGGCCACAAGTGAAAGGTTAGGATCGGTTTCATGGCCTATTCCATATATGATGGGGCCCTACTAACCAATGATCTAAAATGGGCCAAAGTTGTCAAAATTGAAAAGTGCATGTAATATTGTGCAATGACAGGGTTTGATGGACCACTGAAGAAAAGTCTTAGCACGCAATCTGATTGGTTGTTATCCTGACCTTTGAGTAATCAGCATTTGCTTGTTGAATCAGGACGGTTGATTACCTTTTACTTTTAACTGTTCATTAGGTGTCCTCCAATTGGCCACTTAGAATGTTTATGACCCATCTAAAATGGCACTCTAGTGGTTTGGACGTATCATTTAGAGATAAGACTACCCACTTGCATAAATTTTTAGTGGCCGAGTATGAACCATCACGCTCTGCAGAGTTAATATTAGTCCTGGCACAACTTACAATTGGGCTTGGGGTCAGCCAGTGGCTCAACTGGCCCGACACGCTTCTGAGGCAAATTTAGGCTAAATACTTAGTGGGTCAGGTTCGGGTTAGAATGGCCTATTTAAGTAGATGGGTCAGCCGTACTGGGTGAGCCCTACCCAACACAACCCACCAATATTTACTAATGGGGCTGGACCAGATGATCTGATCCCACTCAAAGCTCAAAATAAATTAATAGACTGTAATTGGATACATGCACACATTGTATGTACGGTTGTATGCATCCACTAATTAGATCGGGTTGTAATTTCAACCTCATATTCCATTCTTAAACTCAAGTGCCATCTGCCTGGCTGGGTCAGGTCAAGTCGAGCCTGTCCTGCTTGCAACTAAGTGGGTGGGGTCGAGTGAAGTTAAGGTATATGGGTGTTGGGTTTATGCTGAAATTCTTGCCCATTTAGTATAAGGGCCTTGTTTTGACTGACTTCAACAAGGCCTGAACCAGACCCATCGCGACTATATAGAGGATTCAATGAGCTAGGCAGCCAGACCTGTGGGCCAGGGCTTGGCCCCAAAAAGTGTGGGATCCAGTCCCTGTTGCAAGTATGAGACACGGTCTATCCATCTTGAGGGTCTCACCATGTAAACGCGATCAACCCCAAAGTCAAGCGTGTCCACTTAAAAGGTGGGCCACAATCTCAGAAACGAATGTACAGGTTTAGTAAATGTTTTCTTAGCTGTCCACCTGGTGGCCCACCCAAGCCAGCTTTCCTATCATCACTCCTTAAGCTCTGTATAATGTCCGCTCCGTGTATCCGGTGCGTCCCTCGATTATAGGTCCTGGAAACCAAAAAATTAATCCCATCCACAGCTCAGGTGGACCGCAGAACATGGAACAATGGGGAGGTGATGCTAACCGTTCGTTTGCGTGTGGGATTCACTATGGTATTTATATTCCATCCAACCGTCCATCAGGTTCTACTCAACCGGATGAGGGGACAGTCCAAAAATCACCAGGCCACTTCGCATAAATTTGGAGGTTTTATACCTGAGTTTTAATTGTTCATGATGGTCTGGCTCACCTGAGTTTTGGACCAACCTGATATTCGATATTTACGGTGAAAAGAAGAGTGACCAACTGATGGACGGATTAGACATGAAATACACACTTAGGTGTGACCTGTAGAGCTCGGCTGTTATTACAGCTGCTGACAACAGGCATTGTTAGAGGATTCCGGAGCTACCGAAGGGAAATCACAGCATAACAAATATCTCCGATATTTTGAAAATCTCGCAATAACAGCGTGAAAAATACCCTCAACGATATTATCAAAATTATCAGGAGATTTCCAAAATACAGGCACATTTTAGAAGACGTGTTTTTATCACTATATTATCACATATTAACTCTAAACATACTTAAAAACCTTAAAGAATTCGTTATATAAAATATTTAATTTTTTTTCTGTCAATAAATACCTAAATAGCAGAATATTTGTAAATATCTACGTAATATTTTTATTACTTACGTTTGTAAATAATAAGATCATTAACTCATGATTAGTTTAAATAACCACCATGATTTGCTTTATGGAAAAAAATAATATTTCAAAGAAAAAAAAAAACCCATCTCAATCTCTAAAACTTCTTTTTCTTTCTATGCTGCAAAAAAATCTCTAATTAAAATAATTTTCTGATATGATTGATCCATATGAATGAAAATTAAATGATTTAATTTCTCATAGAGAGAATTTTATGACATGTGTTGATGCAGAAATTTGATTCACCCTTTCGCTCGACCACGGACACCTGCACATGAAGAAGACAAAGGAGATCCCGACTATGGCAGGTTCCCTCCGATGCCAAAATTAGGGTAGGAATCTGGGTCAAGTCGGGTAGATAGGCTCTCTTGGGTGAGATTGTGTTTACCTCTTAGTGTATAAGATCGAGTACCTTATTTATAGTGTAGGGGGGACATTATCGGGGTTAAAAACAGTTCTCAATTTGAGGCGCAATCTTTGCGCGTATCTCTCGACCGTTGCACGAAATTTATGGGGATGATAAGTGCTGAAGTGGTCCAGTCTAAAATCGTGTGACAGGCGGTCGAGGCCGAGTTGAGCCGAGCCCCCTAGTTAGTCGGGCAAACTTTCGTGGTGGGCTCGACGTGGATATCCGAGCTGACCATTGCTAGCCAGCTGGTTAGGTCGAACTGGTTGTGCAGGTCGAAGCATCTCTTGAGGACCAAACAAGCTTGACAGGAGCTTAGAGACATGACACCATGACGCCAGTCTGCGAGTTCAGTACTCTTTGTGCACTGAATCAATTTAGGGCAGGATCATTCAGAAGCCCTCTAGTCATGACCAGTCTTGATCCCGCCTTTTAACCTTGGGCTAGGAAGTGTGCGTTCGTGCGAGGCTGGGCTAACCTCATAACTCATGAGTGGTCAGACCATTTCTTCCTATAAAATCATGTTTCATATAAGCTTTTTTGTTATTTTTTGACAGTTGCTAATAGAAATCAAGAAAATTTACTAGTAATGACGAAGTACTACTAAAATAGTTAATTCCAAATTATATGTTTTGTTTAGGTATTTTTTAATACTCTCTTTTATATTAGAAATATGCACAAAAACCCTTTATTAATATTTTATTTTGTGGAAGATTTTATCGATAATATCTTGAGATATCCTCAAAGTTTGAAAATATCTCGAGTAATTTCCGGACCGAGAAAACGCCGAGAGTTGTCAAGGTAACTGCATGGACTTCCATGCAACGTGGTGATGCAGGTCTGCCCAACTTTTTCGAAATGACAATTGTGCCCTTACCGGAATTTAAAAATCTCTGCAAAACGTCTACGCCGCGTGGAGAAGAGTGCAACAGAGTCGGTTGGGCGTATGCGCACTCGGCACACGTTAAGGCGGGAACGGATAAGGTGCGGCCCGGGCATCATCCACAGCGGTACGGCCCTTACTGTGGGCCCATGTCGATGTATTTATTATATATCCACGCCGTCCATACGTTTTTCCAGATCATTTTAGTTTATGAGCCAATTAATGAAGCAGATCCAATACTCAGGTAGGCCATACCATAGGAAACAGTGTTGATTGAACGGTCTACCATTAAAGAATTCCCAGGGTCCAACTTAATGTTTCCGTAGCGTTTATTTGAAATCCAACCTGTTGATAAGGTCACATAACCTTTATGAAGTTAAAAAAACAAACAAATATCAGCTTGATCCAAAACTTGTGTAGCCCATTAATAGTCAATCACCACTGTTTCTCAAGGTATGGTCCACCTGACAATTGAATCTACTTCATTTTTAGGCTCGTACCCTCCAAAATGATCTGAAAAATGGATGGACGGAGTGGATATAAAATACATAAATCAATGTGGGGCCACGGTAAGGGCCGCACTGTCTTGGGTGAGGCCGGGACCGCACCTAATCCCCTCCCGATTGAGACTAACCACCCCGCTAAAGGGGGGCGCGGATTAGCTGCTCACGGCTTCTGTAAGTAATCTCTTTGCGCTACCGAAGTGACGTCATCAAGTTCTGTGGGGCCCACCATGATGTATGTGTTGTATCCACACCGTTCATTCATTTGTAGAGATCATTTTAGGAAACTAGGAAAATAATGAACCAGATCCAAAGATCAAGTAGACCCCAACACAGAAAACAGTGGGGATAGTGACGCCACCGTTGAAACCTTCATAGGGCCCACCATGATGTTTATTTGGGATAAAACCTGTTCATAAGTTCACAAAGACATGAACTAAGCGAAAACATAAATATCAGCTCGAAAGAAAAACATCTGTGGCTCCCAAGAAGTTTTTAACGGTAAGCGTTCAATCCCACTGTTTTCTGTGGTGGGGTCCACTTGAGATTTGGATTTGCTTCATTCTCTGTCTCATGCACTAAAATCATATCTCCAGATAGATGGACGGTGGGAATACATCACATAGATCATGGTGGGCCCACAGAACTTGGTGACGTCACTTCATTAGCTAGAGAATCCGCGTCCCCCCTTCAGCCATGCCTACTTGACTTGCGTGCACCCTTCATGAACCATCCAGAAGGTGGCAAGAGATTCCCACAGAAACGCTCCCTGAGTTGTACTCCATGCAGGCTACAAGTATCCAAGATCATGCCACGTGTGATCTCTTCACACATGTCATGCTCCTCTACCCTTTAAAAGACAGCCCCTCCTGTAACACTCAGCTAACTCTCTCTCTCTCTCTCTCTCTCTCCATGGCTGAGCAACAACACCCAAAAGAAGGTTTCAAGAACATGTTACCAGACAAGGGAGGTCCATCAACCTCCAAAATCGTAGCCGTTGTAACCCTCTTCCCCATCGGAGGTATCCTACTCACCCTCTCCGGGATCACGCTGACTGGGACCGTCATTGGCCTGGCGGTATCCACGCCGGTGTTCGTGATCTTCAGCCCTGTGCTGGTTCCCGCCGCCTTCATGCTCATGTTAGCGATGACAGGGTTCCTGGCGTCGGGCGCGATCGGCCTGATCGCGCTTTCGGCGCTCTCGTGGATGGTGAATTACGTGCGCAGAGCATGTCCGGCAGCGGCCCAAGCGAAGCATCGGATCCGGGATGCGGCCGGGCAGGTCGGGCAGCGGACGAAGGAAGTCAGCAAGTGACCCAAAGCAAGGCATGGCATGGCATGAAGTGGGGAGGTCTTGAATATGGACGGTCTTGGGCAGGTGGGCGTTTTGGGTGGTGGGGTTTAACCCTTTTAACGGTCTTCTGAAAAAAATGGCGCGAAATGGGTTTGGTTTGGTTTGTTTTGTTTTGAGGGTTGTTAAGGAGTAGTAGGTTAGTGGGAGGCTAGGGTTTGCGGTTTACTTTGGTTTTTTGGTTTTTCTTTTCTAGGCACACGTGTGCACTTGTGTGCGTGCGGGTGTCATTTTCGTAATATAAAATAAAATGTGGCATGGATGCAAGAGATGAGATGGGATTAGTGTGTAGACAAGAGGGTTGTTTTGGTAATTTTTAGATGTTCGTTTTTTCTATATCAGCCGTTGGGGCCCACTTGTGTGGACCTCAAGAGAAAAATTTTTAACGGCTCACATTCACCACCACGAACCAATGGTCAGGATCGTCATTTTAGAGAGATTTCAAAAACACGATGGGCCACATGGGTGACACATGATGCTGAGCCTGAATTGTGGCTCATGCAATCCCTCTCCCCAACCCGACTCCTTTGAACAGGCCCAGAATTTTGGCCCAAACATGATCACAACCCGTTACTCTTTGACCCGACCCAACCTATTGTAATCGGTCGGTCGAAACCCGACCCCTGTAATTATAAATTATAAATCGTAGACGGTCAGGTTCTCGCATGCTCAACTCATGCCCGGGTCCTCGCATGACCAGGCCCGAGTATGTGCTTGACTCGGGCCCTATACGACCGGCCTGCACGACGCAACTCAAACCCAGACTGCGTTTGGGCCGGCATGCCCAAGCCCATTTATAACAGATACGGGCGGGCTGGAATGGAGTGGGTTCCACTCAAGCCAGACCCAATTACTTAAATAACCCATATTTTATAGTCCTAGTCACCAGCTGCCCATAGCTTGGGCGCAAACACACCTTAAAAAGGTGAATCGGACCATTTGATGGGTCAGCTGGACCACATTGTCTAGTTGGAGTCCGATCCACTGCCTATATATTTAAATTGTCACAAACACCTTAAAAGCGGGTTGGACCACCTGATGGGCTTGGGCGATCATCACCTCTTTCTTTGATGCCCTGATAAGCTGCGATCGATGACTGGGCTCGAAACCCATATTTTCGTATCATGGGCCAGGCACGGAAAAAGAAATAGCTGTATCAAGTCCGTGTGTGGCTGAAATTTTCCTGACCCTATGATGGTTGGGCCAGGTTTAGGCTGATTACATATAGACAGGTTCGAGCTTTGGGAGTGCTTGGTCTGGCCACTAACAACATTTCAAGCAATACATCTTGGTCAGGTAGCCGATGAGAAATGCAATGGCTCTCCTACAATGGGTAGGATTTCTCAAGATAACACTTACAAATGTAACACGTGTGAGAGATCCACCTCATCCATAAGGTGTAATGGCTGCTCGTGCGAGTGAGAGTTGGCCACTTTCATCATCCCCATCGTAATATCTTAGCCTCACTCCAACTAATCGAGGTAGGATTCAGCCCACTATATTAGGTGGGTCCCACCTTCTTGTTTCATGAAGCATGGTAAACAGAAAAGGTACTTCTACATCTAAAGTGGATCCCAAAATTTGAACGGTTAGGAATGGTCTATTATTATGTAATGCCGCGTAACAATGTTTTAGATCACCGAACCATGGCCCCACTAACACAAACTAAAAGCCCAAACACGTGGCCAGCTCCAGTTATTACTGATTTATAACGGTGCTCACATATGGATGGACAGTTGTATATCCATGCCGTATGTATGTTTTGTAAGCTTATTTTAGAGCATGGAACAAAAATATATATGTTTATATATGTTTTGTATATATATGTTTTGTCAGCTCATTTTAGGACATGGGTACAAAAATGAAGTATATCTAAATTTTATGTCAGCTCATTTTAAGACATAGGCATAAAAATATATATGTTTTGTCAGTTCTTTTTAAGTATAAAAATGAAGCAGATCAAAATCTTGCCTGAACCAAAATAATGGTGATTTACCATCCAACATTTTGATAAGGTCAAAAGTACCAGGAAATTCAGCTCGATTTAATGCCCGCAATAAGTTTTTAATGGTCAATCACCACTGTTTCAATCCAATGCCTGCAGGAAGTTTTTAATGGTCAATTACGACTGTTTCAATCCGATGCCCACGAGAAAATTTTAATGGTCAATCACCGCTGCTTCCTGTGGTGTGGTCTACCTAAGATTTGGATCCGTTTCATTTTCGAGCTCATGTCCTAAAATGATCTGAAAAAAATGAATGGACGGCGTGGATATGTAACATATTCATCAAGGTGGGCCCATAGCATGACCTGACCACCATGTTAGCCCGATGTGGCCAATCTGAAGAGAGCAGCATTCAATGATCAGGTGGAGTAATATCGAGTTCTGTTAAACTGTGATTTCATTGGTCTACCAGACGGCTTGTCTGAGAGGGACCCACAAACCTTAAAAGGTTGTAAGCCAACGAAATGACTTTGCATTATGGCCCAATGGAATTGGATATTATCCTGCCTGATTGAATCCTTTCCCCATCCAATGCGAAACGGATCAGATCATCAAAACCTTCCATTCAGTGCTTCCATTAGTGACCTGGCTATTATCCAAAAATCATATTCTTTAGAAAGTTCTAGCCCTTTAATTAGTGGCATACAAACCAACACTAAAAGACGAAAACCAGCAACGGCTTCAATTAAGTGAAAAAAAAGGCCCATTTATTAGATGGTTGAGATAGCATAACCAAAGCAAATTTTGGTTATTAGTCAATCCACGTATGAGCCCACAGATGTCCGGTTCAGATCATCATACAGATTTGACACGTACGTGATATTCAATCTGGAGGCACAGAGAGGTAAGGCCTCCAGAGGCAGGCAATGTTCGCATTGAATCTCTCTACGTACATCACAAGGTCTTGTAGTTGTGGTGAAAACAAAGGTTCTGCCGGCGGATTCCAAGCAAGAATAAACACAGGGTCATGTGGAAAGGGACGGAGATAACAAAGTCCCAACCAATACTCTGGTTCTATATGACGTTTGATACGCAGGCGCTTAGATGTTGTACACCAGGCTGTGATGTTTGGCACACAATAATGTATAAACAGACAAAAAATAGTGGAACCACTGTCGTTGAGTTACAGCCACAAAACCAGATTGGTTGAGAATCCTGACCTCTGATTTGTGGACTCTTGATTATTGAAACAAGACACTTGGACATGCCATTTCTCACCGTCCAATTAATGTCAACCAATTCGTTAATCGAATTAGAGTAATTTTTGTTTCATGATACATTTGAACTGAAACCAGTAATTTGGTCATTTTGGTTTGAATTACTTGCATGTTGCGTTTGCATTTTCTAAGTGCCTGCGTATTATCCATCACGGTCAGCCAGAGTACCAAAGTCTGCATGGCTTTGAAGAGAGTGAGCGGATTAGGTGGGGGCCCACATTGATGTATATTAATGTATATCCAATCTGTCCATCCATTTTCCAGCTCAATTTATTGTACATAAGCTTCGCAGCAGTCCAAACCGGAATCCACTGCAACACCTGATTTGTACGGCGCATAAAACACCCAAGCTCTGTAGGGCCCTCAACATTGCATATGTGAATCACTCCGTCCATCACGTGAGAACCGTGTAAATTGCTCCCGAATTCTCTTCAGGCAGTGTGGCCCACCTGAGTTTTGGATCAGGCTAACTTTTATCTTCACTTTATCTTAATGAGTTACAACTGATTAATGGGATTTATGAAAGAAAACAACGTGATGGCTCCACACACACTCCCATGGTTGGAAACCTATCTCCACTGTTCTCATTAGTGGATGGTTGACTCATTTGACTCGTTCGGAACCGACTCAATCTGAAGGAGTTGGTGAGTTGATCTTAATCGAGTTGACTTTGTCTGATCTGAACTCAAATCGAGTCAGGTTTGGGTCACCCAATAACTTGACTTGAAATCCAACTCAATATTGACTCGATTCGATTCAAAACTAATTGACTGGTACATATATACATATTTTTTTTAAATTTCAAATATAATGTTTTAGATATAAGATGCCTTGTAGCTGATAGAGAGGTTGCAATTCTAGCAAGTGATTCTAGGTTTTTGAGTTATGATTTTAGCTGTGGATATCCACTGCACCCGACCCGACTTGGTACTTGTGATTGGGTTCAGATTAGTCCAGGCCAAACCTGGACTCTGATTGGGTCAGGCATGTTATACTTGGTACCTAGTTAGGTCGATTCTGGATAGACGGTCTGACTCGACTCAGGCAGCCCTAACTCGGTCTGACTCGACTCGGATGCCCAGCTCTACTCATTATAATGGCCCACTTGAATAGCCACATTCAGACGCTGATGTGGTTGCGAATAGCTTCTGATTTTGGAGTTTTTAATGTTATTTTTTATTTTTATGAGTGGTAGATGAAAGGAGCTGTCAAATCAATGGCCTGGACCAATCACGGGCTTTTAAGTCTATAAACTGAGTTTCCAACATGTGTGAAATGGACTTGGTTCGAGGTTTTTTTTCTTCTCAAAGGTGGAATCTGGTCAGTGCGAGTCGACTCGGTCGAGTCGAGTTTTTCAACTTTTTAAACAATTGTTCAGCCGCTGGCCCACACACAGATGGCTCCAACGAGAGGACCGGCCTCTTTTTTCATCTATGCCATCTGAACGGTGGGCCATGCTCGCATGCATGATCCACGCACGTGCATGTAGTGATGCACATCAACTTCGTAAAACTCGAGAGAATTTTTATCTAGAAAGACCATACTACGTAAACATTCAATATTCTATCTCTATGCATGAATAAGCACACAAAACAAACGTAACGGCCGTCCAAAAAATTCCAAGTAGAAAGTTGTCTCCCTTCTCTCCTTCATTTAATCTCCTTCATTTAATCTCTGTAATCCATACCCCTAAGAAAGTAAGCCATGATCATGGTTCCCCATTTCCTCCTCCTCCTCCTCCTTCTCACAGCTCTCTTAACCACATCTCTTCCCGATATCTCCATAAAATCAAGCCTCATGTACCCTTTTACATGCCCTCCTGACACCACCAAAACATGTGATGCATATCTCTACCACATATCAAGGGGCCTTACAATAGAAGAGATTGCATCCTACTACAAAGTAGACACATCCAAAATCAGTCCCATAAGCCATGGAGCCAAACAACAAGACTACCTTATATCAGTTCCATGCATGTGTAACAGCGTCAACAACACGGAAGTCTACTTCTACGACAGCCTCTACACCGTCCGGCTGAATGATTCGTTCGAGGACGTGTCGGACTACTTTTACAGTGGTCAAGCTTTGAGGGATGTAAGTGAGACGACCTTGTATATTGATGAAGTGATTTCTATACATCTGTTGTGTGGGTGTTTGGGCGGCAATTCTCAGGTTGTGGTCACATATACGGTGCAAAATCATGATACGTTGACTGGGATTGCTAATCTGATGAATTCTAGCATTGGTGGGATTCAAAGCTTGAATTGGAGACTGATACAGAATCCATCGGATATAGATGTTGGATGGGTGCTTTTTGTGCCCACGGAGAATGTTGGGGTGCAAGGTGAGTGGATTCTTCATATCCAATCAATATAAATTTTAATTTGGTAAACGTTTTTTTTTTTTTGGGGGGTGGGGGTGGGGGGTTAAGACTCGCTTCAATCTGCCGATCGTAGTTCTCTGCAAGTTCGGTTGCATGGGTGGATGGTTGTCATAATAGAGTCTAGCAATGGAATGGTTTGTATCTTCTGTTGGGGTGTGGCTTTTTGCAGGATGGCCCATGAAAAGTGGGGTGGACCAAATGGACGGTCCAGGTCAGTATGTTGCACATGTGTTGGTTTGTACCATAGTCGAAATACAGCATAGTTATGTTGTGGACATAACCATTCAACCAACTTGAATTCTTCATCATTATTCGTCTTCAATATCTTTACTTTCTTGTATGTCTATTTCTGATCAACTAAGGCTTTTCACTGTTTAAAAATAATGAATACCTTAGACTTGTACTTAGAAGTGTAGATCCAAACTTTTCTAAAGTAATCATCAATTAAAAAATAAAAGATAAAATAATTTGATCCTCATTTTGAAAGGATTTTACAAGAACCCAAACATTTGAATGTACACAATTCAAAACATCCTTGGTACAACGAAATGCACCTAAAACTCACTCTGCATTGCTTTTCAAAAACATAATGCTCACTAAAGTCCAACTCACAAGACTTTATACCCATGAGTAAGTTTCTCTAATGTAATTATGATAAATCACTCTTACTCATTTGGCCTAAATATGTACGCCACAAAAGCTTCTGATTTGCATCACCTGGCATAGTCATTGTTGCTTCACTTGAAAAAGCTCATATAGGTTTCCCACTTTTTATCTTTCATCACAATCAAGGCCCCTTTTCAACTTTCATGGTACCACATTTTGCTACTATCTTGCAATTGTTGGAGTCAAACATACCAAAAAATATCAATTTTTTCTTCAAATCTAGAAAGTGTCGCACTTCTATCAAAGTCCTAACAATGCCATCGAACATCTTAATCCGAATTGTCCTAATTCCAATAATCTTGCAAGTATGATTATTTCTCATAAGAATTGTTCCACCATTAAATCACATGTAAGTGGTGAACCAATTCTTATTATGACACATATGATAGAAACAACCAAAATCAATAATCCACGTATCTCAAAAATTTTCATCACTTGGGGTACCAATAGAACAACATTAATGTCACTCTCATCAAAAGAACCTTCTACTACACTCACAGGTTTTGATGATTTTTTCCTTTCCTTTTCTCCTCTTTATCTTTTGAGTTTATATCACTCTTTCTTTATGTGCCCTTATGTCTAGATTTCAATCTAGACCTTATGTCTTGATTTTCTGACCCATTTTCTATAAATCTACCTCTCGCCACCAACTTCTAGCATGTCCTTCCTCACCACTCGGCTTTTTAACAAGATCTTTCGATAGAAGAGAAGATGTACCATCATCTACCATTATGGTCTCTTTTTATTAATCAAAGTCACAATAAGGTTATGATATAAAGTAAAGGCTTTATCCTCTTCAGTAATTTTAATATCAATACTTAATAGTTGACAAGAAATTTTATTAAACTAATTTAAGTGGTCATGGACAGACGTGCCTGCTTTCATCTATAAGTTCTGTAATTGTTGCTTTAGATACAATCTATTGAGACCTTTCAGCTTTTCCCAAAGCTTTTTCATAGAGTTTTTATTTATAACGTTATAAAGCATCTCATCCATAAGACACAAATGGATTGTGCTAACAACTCTCAAGTTCAAATCTTCCCATTCATTATCAATTAATGTCATATTTGTTGCAAGATGTCTTAAATCTCAGTCCTTTCGCAACTGGGATGCGGAAAGGAGTTTCACGGATTTCGTGTCGCAAGTCCTTTCGCAACTGGGATGCGAAAGGAGTTTCACGGATTTTGTGACGCAAGTCCTTTCGCAACTGGGATACGAAAGGGAAGTTGCCAAAACTATAAATTGGGGTCCCTAGGGCTATTCTAAGATCATTCCAAGACTTCCTAAAAGTATTCTAAAGGGTTCTAGGGTTATCAAAGGGTGTAGCAAGGGTGAGATTCGAGGTTGTTCGAATCGGGTAAGTCCTTTCTCTTTGTAATTGATGCTTTCATAGTGGTGATCTGTCGCTTTGTGCCGTGGTTTTTTCCCGCAAGGGTTTTCCACGTTAAATCTGTGTGTTCTCTTTTCTTTTGTG
The DNA here is from genome assembly GCA_021015155.1 of Magnolia officinalis. NCBI lineage: Eukaryota > Viridiplantae > Streptophyta > Magnoliopsida > Magnoliales > Magnoliaceae > Magnolia > Magnolia officinalis. Next base: position 62,119,305 of record JAJHSJ010000016.1, on the reverse strand, counting down.
TGTGCTTGGTGTCATTGGATTGCTATCCTAGATCTAGATCTGTGTGATTCCGCAGGCCAAAAATCCCCAACAAGTGGTATCAAAGTTGAGTTCGGTTGGGGCACAGATCTGAATCTGAGGGATTAGTAATAATGGCGAGCGCCAGGTATGAGATTGAGAAGTACTCAGGGAAAAATAATTTTGAGTTATGGAAGATCAAGATGATGAGTTCCTTAATCAAACAAGGTGAAGATGGTGCTCTTGAGGAGCGGAAGTCCACTATGACTGATGGTGATTGGAATACTCTTGATAAGAAGGCTTTATCATCGATCCGTTTATGTCTCACGGATGAGGTTCTCTACAACATCATGAGGGAGAAAACTGCGGCTAAGTTATGGGGGAAGTTAGAGGATGTCTATGCGAAGAAATCCTCTGAAAATCACCTACACTTGAAGCGGCAGTGGTATAACTTCAAGATGGCAGAGGGTGAAGATCTGGAGGCTCACATTAGCAACTTTAATAAATTGGTTTGCAAATTGCTGGATATGGAGGAAGTGATGAAAGATGAAGAACAAGCATGTATGTTGCTGAATTCTCTCCCGGCGTCCTATGAGTCATTCAAGGATACTATGTGCAGCATGAATAAAACCCTGAGTGTCGACACTATTATCTCAGCCCTTCAAGGGAAGGCTATGAGACAGCTAGACAGCAACATGGGGACATCTTCTGATGCACTGTTTACAGTGGGTAGGAATTCTGAACAAGGTACAGGTTCTTCAGGTTCTAGATCCAAATCCAAGGGCAAGGGCAAAGGAAAGGTAAAGTACTGGAATTGTGGGAAGGAAGGACATGTGAAGAGGGATTGTGAAAATCCTAAATCTAAGAGAGAAGATTCTGAGGCTTCATGCAGGGAGGCTAACACTGCCACGTCAGATGAATCGAGTGGATGTGAAGGTGATGTTTTGTCTGTGTCTTCGCTCAAACGGTCATACGATGATCGTAAGGACGAGTGGATGCTAGACACAGGGGCATCTTTTCACATGACTCCTCATCGGAGTTGGTTCACCAGCTACAGGGAGTGCGATGGTGGACAGGTGTTTATGGGCAATGACTTTGCCTGTAATGTTGTGGCTGTTGGTACGGTGCACATCAGGATGTTTGATGGGGTGGAGCGTACCTTGACAAATGTGAGGCACGTTCCTGATTTGAAGCAGAATCTGATTTCTCTTGGTGTACTTGAGGCAAAAGGATGCAAGTACACATGTATTGATGGTGCTCTTAAAGTATCTAAGGGGGCACGGGTAATCATGAAAGCGTAACGACTCGATCATGTTTACAGGTTGATTGGGAGCACTTCAAAAGGTGGAGCTACAGTGGATGTAGCGGATTCCACCTCTGCACGTGTGTGGCATGATGGGCATGGCCACATGAGCGGGTAGGGCAGGAAGGCTGAGATGCGCAAGCAGGGATACAGAGCAGGTGGAGCAACCACCTGTGAGAAGAACCACATGGCATGATCATAGGACATCGGCGAGGTATATGGACGACTCTAATATTGTAGGAGATTCATCTTATATTCAGATGGCTCTAGGTGAGCCTGATGCTGAGAAGTGGAAGGTGACTATAGACGATATGATGGATTCATTGTACCAGACCGACATATGGGAGCGGGTGGAGCTTCTAAGTGGGCCGGTGAGCGGTTGGATGTAGGTGAATTTTTAGATGGACACAACATACATACAGAGAGGTTGGTAGCGATGAGTTATGCTCAGAGAGAAGAGATCGACTTCTCAGAGATATTCGCACCGACGGTATAGCAGATATCTATCAGATCCGTGATTGGCGCTGGTTGGCCAATGTGATCTTGAGCTATGATGTGATAAGAGAAGAGGTCAAGAAGCTACACGGTTGAAGATTGAAGACATAGTGGAGATTGTTGCGAGATGTCTTAAATCTGAGTCCTTTCGCAATTGGGATGCGAAAAAGAGTTTCGTGGATTTCGTGTCGCAAGTCTTTCACAACTGGGATGCGAAAGGAGTTTCACGGATTTTATGACGCAAGTCCTTTCGCAACTGGGATACGAAAGGGAAGTTGTCAAAACTATAAATTGGGGTCCCTAGGGCTATTCTAAGATCATTCCAAGACTTCCTAAAAGTATTCTAAAGGGTTCTAGGGTTATCAAAGGGTGTAGCAAGGGTGAGATTCGAGGTTGTTTGAATCGGGTAAGTCCTTTCTCTTTGTACTTGATGCTTTCATAGTGTGATCTGTCGCTTTGTGCCGTGGTTTTTTCCCGCAAGGGTTTTCCACGTTAAATCTGTGTGTTCTTTTTTCTTTTGTGTGTGCTTGGTGCCATTGGATTGCTATCCTAGATCTAGATCTGTTTGATTCCGCAGGCCAAAAATCCCCAACAATATTCTCCAATCTTCCCTTCAATATTTTGTGCAAACCTTCTTGAACCAAGAGATCACATATCTTAACTTGCTACAGGTTAAAATTATTCTTCACATCGAGCTTCTTCTCTTAAAACTTTGCATTTGATGTCTTTGTGGCCATTGCACACCTTGATAGCCAACATGTTGAGAAGTGGAGCCACATCTGGGGCCGCCCACGACCAGTCGAGGTTGCGGGAAGTTGCCAAAACTATAAATTGGGGTCCCTAGGGTTATTCTAAGGTTAAGGTGAATATTGAAAAATATTTCTAAGGTGTGGGCAAGGGATTTTCTCTGTACTTCCAAGGGAGAGGTTAGTATATTGTCTTGTAATCTTCGTTTCTCTTCATAGTGGAATTTTGCATCGGTGGTTTTTTACCCTAGTTTGGGGTTTTTCCACGTATATCTTGTCTCGTGGTTTGTTTGAATACTTTTATTCCTTTCTAGTTTATATTTCTTCCTGTTTATTGTTTGTGGGTGAGGCCTGAGATTGGATCTAGGCTCACTGCGTCATTGGCGTGCTACACAACAACTGGTATCAAAGCTATTGGTTTAGTTCTATTGGGAGTGATGGCGGAAGATGGAAAAACTAGCATTGAGAAGTTTGATGGTTCAAACTTTGCCTTCTGGAAGATGCAGATGACGGATTATCTGTATCAGAAGGACCTCTATATTCCTCTAGGAGGAAAAGAGAAGAAACTAGAAAAGATGACAGATGATGAATGGTTTTTACTGGATAACAAGGCTTTAGGAACGATCCGACTCTCTTTGTCTAAGAGCGTCGCCTTCAATATATCCAAGGTAAAAACGACAAAAGAATTAATGGAAGCCCTAGCCACCATGTATGAAAAGTCCTCAGCATCCAACAAGGTTCATCTTATGAAACAGCTATTCAACATGAAGATGTCAGATGGTGAGAGTGTGGCTGAACATCTAAACGAGTTCAATACAGTCACGAGCTAGTTGGAATCCGTTGGCATTGCTTTTGAGGATGAGGTCAGGGCATTATTGATCTTATCCAGTTTGCCAGACAGTTGGGATGGTTTGGTGATTACTGTGAGCAATTCTTCAGGATCGACAAAACTGAAATTTGATGATGTGGTCGGTCTAATTCTCAGCGAAGAATCTAGAAGGAAGGCATCAGGAGTTTCAGGGGATTCAAGGAATGCTCTAAACGTTGAAGGAAGAGGAAGATCACTGAACAAAGGAGGCAATAAACACGGGCGTTCTAAGTCGAGGAAGAAGTCTAATGGACCGAAAGACAAAGACGGGTGTTGACATTGCGGCAAGAAGGGGCACATGAAACGTGATTGCAGGGCGCTCAAGAAACAAGAAGGAAACTCTCAAGGCGGGAATGATTCAGTGAATCTGTCTGAGGAGAACGACACAGAGGCGTTGATCTTGTCTCTTGATGCGAGGAATGAGTCTTGAGTTATAGACTTGGGTGCTTCGTTTCATGCTACTTTGTGTAAGGAAGTTCTGCGTGATTATGTGTCAGGTGACTTTGGGAGAATCTACCTAGGCGATGATGAGCCGTGCAATATTGTTGAAAATGGGAATGTTCATGTAAATCAGAAAGACGGAATGGTCTTGAAATTGAAAGATGTCAGACATGTACTGAGTTTGAAACGTAATCTGATCTCAGTGGGACAGTTGGCCAATACCGGTTATATGACGACATTCACTAGTGACTCCTGGAAGATCACAAAAGGTGCCTTGGTAATATCTCGAGGTAAAAAGGAAGGTACTTTGTACGTGACTTCAGGATCGTATAGTTCACACGCAGTCGCATCAATTGGAGTGAATGGACAGTTATGACATCAGAGGCTGGGATATATGAGTGAGAAAGGGATGAAAGTGCTATTGTCGAAAGGGAAGCTACTAGGGCTGAAGTCTATTAACTTGGAATTCTGCGAGGATTGCGTGTATGACAAGCAGAATAGGGTAAGCTTCAAGAAGAAGAGACGCGCTCCAAAGACACATTTGTTGGAGCTTGTACACACTGATGTGTGGGGACTGGCACATGTATTTTCTCTTGGTGGCTCACGTTATTTTGTTACCTTTATTGATGATGCTAGTAGAAAACCGTGGGTCTACTTCTTAAAATATAAATCTAATGTATTTGATGTATTTAAGAAGCAGAAAGTTATGGTAGAAAAATGAGACAGGTAAAACAGTAAAGTGTCTCAGATCTGACAATGGGGGAGAGTATTGTGATAAGAGGTTTGAGGAGTATTGTGCAGTAAATGGAATCAAACATCAGAAAATGATTCCAGGGACACCACAACAGAATGGTGTGGCTGAGTGCATTAACAGGACCATCCTTGAGCGCGTCAGGAGCATGAGGTTACATGCAGGGTTGCCCAAGACTTTTTGGGCAGATGCTGTGAATACTGCCGCATATCTCATCAATAGAAGTCCCTTAGTACTTTGGATGGTGAGCTACCAGAAGAAGCGTGGACTAGGAAGGAAGTGAACCTTGCACATCTCAGAGTGTTCTGTTGCACTTCATATATTCACATTGATGCAGAGCACATAAACAAGCTGGATACGAAGTCCAGGAGGTGCACGTTTATAGGCTATGGGCAGCATGATTTTGGCTACAGGTTCTGGGATGCAGAAAATAGGAAAATCATCAGAAGCAAGGACGTAATCTTCAATAAAAAAGTGATGCATAAGGACAGTGTGCAGGAAAATAAGGCTGAGAAAAAGGAATTCGTAGAGTTGGAAGAGTTACCGGACATGGGTGTTACAGCGCCACAGGATGAGGCAGAGCCGCATACACCCGTTGTGAGGAGGTCTACTCGGGAGAGGAGACCCACGGTTCGATACTCACCCTCCTTACATTATCTACTATTGACGGATAATGGTGAGCCAGAGTATTTTGAAGAGGCGTTACAGTCAGATATACGGGTTAAGTGGGAGCAGGCTATGGATGATGAGATGGACTCTCTTGAGTCTAATCGTACATGGGAGCTAGTCACTCTACCTAAGGGTAAGAAAGCTCTTCATAACAGGTGGATTTACAGACTGAAGGAGGAGCACGATGGTTCGAAACGGTACAAGGCCAGATTGGTTGTGAAAGGGTTTCAACAAAAGGCAGGTATCGATTTCACTGAAATATTTTCACCGGTAGTGAAAATGTCTACGATTCGCATGGTCTTGAGTATAATGGCTTCAGAGGACTTACATCTAGAACAGCTAGATGTTAAGACAACCTTTCTTCATGGAGACTTTGAAGAAGAGATATATATGCATCAGCCGACAGGATACGTGGCATTAGGTAATGAGAACAAGGTGTGCAGACTGAAGAAGAGTCTATATGGCTTCAAGCAGGCCCCGAGGCAGTAGTATAAGAAGTTCGACAGTTTCATATCGGGAAACGGTTTTAGGAGATGTCATGCAGACTACTGTTGTTACTTGAAGAAGTTTGATACGTCTTACATCATCCTTCTTCTGTACGTTGATGATATGCTTGTGGCCGGTTCAAGCATGAAGGATATCTCAGATCTCAAAAGACAATTATCTAGAGAATTTGCCATGAAGGATTTAGGAGCTGTAAAACAAATCCTAGGCATGAGGATAAAGCGTGACAGGAAAAACAAGAAATTAGTTTTGTCACAGGCAGAATACATAGCCAAGGTACTTGATCGATTCAATATGGGAGGTGCTAAGCCGGTTAACACTCCATTAGCCAACCACTTCAAGCTATCTAAGGAGCAAGGTACAAAGACGCAGGAGAAATAAGACTACATGGCTAAAGTCCCATACGCGTCATCTATTGGGAGTCTCATATATGCTATGGTGAGCACGAGGCCAGACATTGCTCAAGCAGTGGGAGTTGTTAGCAGGCTCATGAACAACCCTGGGAAGGAACATTGAGAAGCTGTGAAGTGGATCCTTAGGTACTTGGTAGGTACTAAGGATGTAGGGCTGTGTTATGGTAGATCGAAAATCAAGTTACAAGGCTACGTGGATTCAAATTTGGCAGGAGATATTGACAACAGAAGAAGCACTACATGTTATGTTTTTACTCTGGGTAGTGCTGCAGTCAGTTGGGTCTCTCAGTTACAAAAGATAGTATTTATCAGTACGACAAAAGCAAAATATGTTGCGGCTACAGAAGCATGAAAGGAGATGGTGTGGATGCAAGGTTTTATGGAAGAGTTGGGTAAGAAGCAAGCAGATTGCAAGCTGTACAGTAACAGTCAGAGTGCAATACACTTGGCTAAGAATTCAGCCTTTCATTCAAGGACCAAGCATATTGCCATCAGATATCACTTCATACGTTTGTTACTGAAAGATGGATCGATTGCTCTGGAGAAGATTCATACAAGTGAGAATCCTGCTGATATGCTGACCAAGGCGGTCACAAGGGAGAAGCTGAAGCTCTATTCAGCTTTGATTGGTCTTCAGGCTTGAAGACGGGGAGGTGGTGCACTCCGGATGAAGAAAACAAAGGTTTATGGCGATGTGTCTCCAAGTGGGAGATTGTTGAGAAGTGGAACCACATCTGGGGCCGCCCACGACCAGTCGAGGTTGGGCGGATTTCGTGTCGCAAGTCCTTTCGCAACTGGGATGCGAAAGGAGTTTCGCGGATTTCGTATCACAAGTCCTTCCGCAACTGGGATGCGAAAGGAGTTTCGTGGATTTCGTGTCGCAAGTCCTTTCGCAACTGGGATGCGAAAGGAAAGTTGCCAAAACTATAAATTGGGGTCCCTAGGGTTATTCTAGGGTTAAGGTGAATATTGAGAAATATTTCTAAGGTGTGGGCAAGGGATTTTCTCTGTACTTCCAAGGGAGAGGTTAGTATATTACCTTGTGTTCACTCCCCAAGTGCAGGGTTGTGATGTAGTAATAAACTCGGTAAGACCGAGGTCGAATCCACAGGGACTGAAACCTGTACGTATTCTGAAACTAAGTAGAACTAGAACTAGACTAAGATGAAATCTAAACTGAATGAAATTTAGGGAATAATTGTGGAATAATGATCTAAAACGTAGAGAAATTCAGAGGTAGGAAACTAGGGATTCAAAGGATCCACTTGTAGAGATCAAAGAGAACTACTCTTGATTCATAAAAATAACCGAACTTCCTTTGATATAGTTTTTAAGAGATGAAAGGTATATGAATTAGAATGGATTCCATCACCAAACCATGCCCATGAGTCAAAGTAAACAACAGAATTAAACTAATTACCAACTAATCAACATGTTTATGAAGGTTAAGAAGGATACCATCATCCGACCATTCCCAGGAGACGATGGTGAACAATAGGGCTTCTTGACATCATAAACATAAGAGGAAAGGAACATGCTCAAAGCTATCACAGACCCATTGTAATTTTAGTCATAACAGACCATTAAAAACTAAAAACATTCCCTTAATTAACTAAAACAACATCAATTCAGTCTAAACAAAAAGGACAAGCAAAGAGTCTCCCATCATGCTACAAGCTTCACCTCTTAGCCCTAGCTAAGAGGTTCAACCACTCATGGACATGATGAGGCTATAATCTCAGGAAAAATTTATGAACAAAAGAAACTAAAGAAGAAGGAGAAAAGCTAGAACCATCTCTGCCCTTGTTTCTCTCTCTCCTTGCTCCACGTCTCCGCCCTTCAAATTGAATCCCTTCTTCCGTTCTCTCCTTCTCTCACTTATAAGCAGCAGGGGTGGTCGAGTGCCAGAGGCGGTGGCTGGAATTTCCGCACTCCATGCGGAAGTTTTATGTAGCCAAACCTTCCTACGTAAGTCCTTCTTGCGCTGAACCTTGGTGGGGCCAATCATTGAAATTAATGGATAAATCCACTTCGTTCATTGGGAGCGGCTCGAAAAACCAGTCAGAGATGTTGATTTTGGCTCGGATTGGGCGTGGCTCACCGGTTATTTCTCGCTGTCGTCAGTTCTTCGTTTAATCGGCTGAAACCCGATCTCCGATGTCTTCTATAATTCAGACAGCTAGGTCTTCGTTAGAGGGCCCGTGTGCTCCTGATGTATGGTCCGAATTAGACCTAGGATGCATGATGGTGGCCCACAGCATTTCTCCGCAAGCTCTGTTATGAAACGGAACTTACTGACGCCGCTGCGATAATCGGTGGGCCCCAGGACGACATTTCATGGAAAATCCATATCGTCCATTGAGATCAACAAGAAAAACCGGTCAGACATGATCTTTTTCTTTTATTTCAGTGTGGCCCACCGAGAATTACAACTCAGCCGTATATCCTCTGTTTGAGCAGTCAAAAACTGATCATCGTTACTTCTTCGAATTATGCCACCTAGGTGATGGTCACAGTCCCCCTCCAGATATGATGAACGACTTAGATATCGAGTTGCACGATTAGTGGGGCCCACAACGCAAAAATGGATGGACAACGTCCGTCTGTTGTTCCTGGCGTGAAACGGGTCGGGTCAGCAACGCTGACCGACCTGCTCTGTTTCGGTGAACGGCGAGTGCACCGTCGCTGTGTACTCCACTGATGTAAATCAGGCCCCACCTTGATGCATATGTGAATCCGTTCCGTCCATCCATTTTTTCATAACTTTTAAACCATCAAAACCAATTTTGAAGCATATCCAAAATCAGGTGGGTCCCAAATCAAGAAATTATGGGCTGATCCGTCCATTGGGCCACTTCTGCAGGGATCCGAGGATTAAAATATGACGTGTACGGTTCATTTATGGTCCTCAGGCCACGTATGGAGTTTCGAGCCGAACGGATGGTGAAAACCTTGTGATCTTGCATTCTAGATGATTCTCGGGCCACTTGAACTTTGGTTTATCCATTTTCTCGGATCTCTGATAGGTGAACTCTTCGATCTTGGTCCCGTGGAGTCCGTCCCTTGCCTTGGTGTAGTCAGATCGTTAAATTCATGCCTTTAGCACCTTTTTGTAGTCCATGCTCTCAAATATACCCTGCAACACAAACACAGTTAAAACCGGGCGTTAAACAGTATCCTGCCCGTAAATCCAGGTAATAAATAGGGTCTAATATGTAATATTTGACCCTCAACATAACCCCCAACTAGCATTTTGCTAGTCCCGAGCAAAGTATGCGAAAATAAATAGAGACTTAAGGACAATTTCTATAAATTCGAGTGATATTTCGAAAAACAATTCAGATACCAGACTTCTAAGATTCATGAATGTTGCGTATTACTTTCTCCTGGAATCAAGTTCACGGTAATTTCATAATCAAATTCAAATATTAATCCATTAATTAGAAAAATTATAAACATTGAGTTCCATGAGTGTATGGTCAAATCTCAGCTTACCATTATTAAGAGATCCAATCGTCACTTTCCATGATAACATTGACAATCAAAAGAGCATTCAGGACAACCTAAACCAGAACTTGCCTTACAGTTCTCCTTTTCATTCTTCCAGCCCTTTGATTTTTTATTTTTATTTTTCATCGATGAGCAGGGTAATCGAATCATCACTTATAGGGAGCAAACCCACAGTGAAGACAGTACACCCAACCCATCCTAAATATCAATATTGGGGGCTTGAGTCCGTATCTATAGGGAGCAAACCCATGGTAAAGACCATTTGCCCAATCCTTTTCTAATAACAATTTTTATTTATTTTATTTTTTTAAAAGATATGATGGACAAATTCCCGAGGTTGGTTCCTTCCATCCTTAATGATCATCAAGTTGTAATTCAATATCGAATTGAAACCTCAATGTGCAAGCGAGACGTGTCCTGTGAAATCATGACTCAATCAATGTTTACAACTTCTACTAATAGATTAATAATTTAAACTCAATTGTGAAATCTAACTGATAACTGAATCCAAGAGCCATAAATTACAAACATCACGTATCTTGCAATTCTAAATCCAAATTGGTCGTCAAAATCACTTCGAATTCACAGAAATTAAAAATTTTCACAATTTTTGCTCAAGACCAAGAAAACACTGATTAGGAAACCTAATCTCCCACCCCTAACCTAAAATTTACATTGTCCTCAATGTAAAAGATGTAAGCATGCCATGCACATGGGACAGAAAGTAAAAGAGAAGCGATGGGAAGATAGTACCTGGATAACGAATTGAGAGACTTTTCCAAAAATATCAGCGAGAGAGTAAGTCAGCGTAAGAGAGAAACCAACACAAGTAAAACACAAATAACAAAAATAAACTCCTACCTATACCACTTTCGCAGGTGCTCTCGATTGCATTTAGCGTATGCAACAAGCCTTTAAACCCCTAGGTTGCCCCTAGTGGACGAGTTGTAGTCTCATGAGGGTTTACAGTAATGTTACCCACAAACATTGAACTAACTAACTAGGAAAATGAAATGAATTGAAAGGCTGGGTTGCCTCCCAGAAGCCCTAAGTTTACCGTCTTCAGCCAGACAAATAAAACAACTACCTTAGTCCTATGAAAGCGATAAACCTACCTATACCTCCATCAGAATAGGAGATCAATCCTAGTAAACAGGAGCAGTCAGAGGCATGGACATGTCTTCTGAATCAAATTTCTCGACAAATAGTTTTAATCGATGTCCATTTACTTTAAATTCCTTGCCATTGTCGGGATCTCTTATTTCAATGGCTCCATGAGGATAAGCAGTAACAATAATATAAGGGCCGGTCCAACGAGATCGAAGCTTACCCGGAAAGAGATGTAATCGAGAATTATACAAAAGGACTTTCTGACCTGGCGTGAATGATTTTCGTAGAATATGTTGGTCATGAAACGCCTTCATCCTGTCCTTGTAAATTCTCGAGTTCTCGTACGCGTCGTTCCAGATTTCTTCAAGTTCATTTAATTGAAGTTTGCGTAGTAAGCCAGCATTGTTCAAATTGAAATTCAGATTTTTGATCGCCCAATAGGCTCTATGTTCCAACTCCATAGGCAAGTGGCAAGCCTTCCCATAGACGAGTCTAAAGGAAGACATTCCAATAGGGCTTTTAAAAGTAGTACGGTAAGCCCATAAGGCATCGGTCAATCGGATTGACCAGTCCTTACGATCAGGGTTAACCGTTTTCTTCAAAATGTGTTTGATCTCCCTATTGGAAATCTCAACTTGCCCACTTGTCTGTGGGTGGTATAGGGTGCTCACCTTATTAGAGATACCGTATTTTTTCATTAAACTCTCAAATGGTTTATTACAAAAGTGTGAGCCCCCATCACTAATGATAGCTCGAGGCGTTCTGAATTGGGAAAGGATGTTCTCTTTAGGAATTTAATGACTGTGCGATGGTCATTATTCCGACATGGAATTGCTTCGACCCATTTAGTGACGTAGTCTACAGCGAGTAAAATATATAAATTTCCAAAAGATTGGGGGAATGGTCCCATGAAATTGATGCCCCAACAATCAAATGCCTCGATGATAAGAATGAGATTCAAGGGCATCATATTTCGACGAGACAATGCTCCCAATTTCTGACAACACTCACAAGCTTTGGAAAACTCATGAGTGTCCCTGAACATAGTAGGCCAATAGAAGCCACACTGCAGAATCTTGGCTGTGGTCTTTTTTGCAGAAAAGTGACCACTACAGGCCTGTGAGTGACAGAAGAAGATGACACTTTGATGCTCATCGTCTGGCACACATCTCCTCAAGATTTGGTCTGGGCAATATTTAAACAAGTATGGATCATCCCAGAAGAAGTTGCGTACCTCGGTGAAAAATTTCTTCTTATCTTACGCAGTCCAATGTGTCGGTACGGAACCTGTGGCAAGATAATTAGCGATGTCAGTGAACCAAGGCGAATGTGAGACTCTAAACAACTGTTCATCAGGGAACATGTCATTGATGTGTGTCGTCTCAAGGGAATCAGAGGGATTAAGGCGAGAAAGATGGTCAGCCACTACGTTTTCTACTCTCTTCTTATCTTTTATTTCTAGGTCAAATTCCTAGAGTAGGAGGATCCATCGTATAAGGCGAGGCTTAACATCATTCTTAGATAGAAGATACTTGAGCGCCGCATGATCAGTGTAAATAATGATCTTGGATCAGATCAAGTAGGACCTAAATTTGTCCAAAGTGAACACTACGGCTAAGAGTTCCTTTTCCGTAGTCAAGAAGTTCACTTAGGCAGGATTTAGAGTCTTACTTGCATAATGAATTAACGTAGGGTTTCTTATCTTTTCTCTGGCCTAGAACTGCCCCAAGAGTATAATCAGACGCGTCGCACATAAGTTCAAAAGGAATGCTCCAGTCAGGTGGCTGTATGATGGGTGCACTAGTCAATATGCCCTTAAGCTTAGTGAAAGCTTCCTGACATGGTTCAGTCCACTCGTATGGTGCATCCTTTTGAAGTAGATTACATAGAGGACGAGAGATGAGACTAAAGTCCTTTATGAATCTTCTGTAGAACCCAGCGTGTCCCAGGAAGGATCGCACGTCCCGTATGTTCTTGGGTGGAGGTAAGTTAGAGATAAGATCAATTTTTACCTTATCCACCTCGATTCCTTTGGACGAGATGATATGTCCAAGGACAATTCCCTTATGAACCATAAAATGGCACTTCTCCCAATTAAGTACCAAGTTCTTTTCTTCACATCTTTTCAGCATACATTTAAGACTTTCCAAGCACTCGCTGAAAGATGGACTGTAGACAGAGAAATCGTCCATGAAGACCTCTAGATATTGCCTCACCATATCAGAAAAGATACTAAGCATACATCGCTGAAAGGTGGCAGGGGCATTACATAGTCCGAATGGCATCCTTCGGTAAGCAAAGGTGCCGTAGGGACATGTAAATGTAGTCTTTTCCTGATCTTCAGGGGTTATCTCTATCTGGTTGTAGCCCGAATACCAGTCAAGGAAAGAGTAATAGGAATGACCAGCTAACCTTTCTAAGATCTGATCAATGAATGGTAAAGGAAAGTGGTCTTTCCTCGTGACGGTATTTAACTTCCTGTAGTTAATGCACATTCGCCAACCTGTAGTGACTCTAGTTGGCACGAGTTCATTATTAGCATTGGCTATGATGGTGATTCCGGACTTCTTAGGGACCACCTAAGTTGGACTCACCCATTGACTATCAGATATAGGATATATGATACCCACATCCAATAGTTTAAGAACCTCGGCCTTAACCACTTCTTTCATGTTTGGATTTAGTCTACGATGTGGTTGCCGAGCGGTCTTCGCATTATCCTCAAGATATATGCGGTGAGTACAAATCGAGGGGTCGATTCCCTTGAGGTCCGCTATCGTCCATCCTAGGCCTCCTTTATGCTCAATGAGAGTAGATATGAGCATACTCTCCTGTTTTCTCCAGGTGGGCAGAGATCACCACCGTGTATGTCTCATCTTGACCTAAATAGGCATATTTCAAATCAGAGGGCAAAGATTTTAGGTCAAGCTTCGGTGCCTTGAGGTTAGACGGTAGAGGCACTACATCAGTTTGTGACAATTCTTCAAATTGTGGCCTCCACCGGTTAACTTCAAGTACCGGTGTAGTATCCAGCAAGGCACACGTCTCCCTAATCATATCATCATCAAACTCATGCGAGTGGGCCAGGCACGTCTCTAGAGGGTCGGAGGATAAGGTCAGAGGTGTCGTATCTTCCATGAAAGAGTCAATCATGTTAATGTCGTGGAAATCGTTATCATCCTTTGAGTTGCTGCCGTTATTGAAAAAGATGTTTGACTCTAATGTTAAATTTTCAAAAGACATAATCATGACACCATTCCTGCAATTGATAATTGCATTTGACGTGGCAAGGAATGGGCGACTAAGAATGACGGGAATCTGAGTGCTCATGTTATTTATGGGTTCGGTATCCAGGATGATAAAATCTACAGGGTAGTAAAATCTATCGACCTGGACTAACACATCCTCAATTATCCTTCTTGGTACACGAACAGAGCGATCAACAAGTTGTAGTGTGGTTAGGGTGGATTTTAATTCACCCAAATCTAACTGTTTATATACCGAGTAGGGAATCAGATTAACGCTCGCTCCTAAGTTAAGAAGTGCATGATCAATTCGATAGTTCCTGATTACACATGATATGGTTGGGCTACCAGGATCCTCAAATTTTTGCGGCACGTCTTGTTTCAGGATGACACTCACTTTCTCAGTCAAGAAGATCTTCTTTTGAATACTCTGCCGTCTTTTGGTCGTTCATAGGTCTTTCAGAAATTTGGCATATAAAGGAATCTGTTTTACGACATTAAGTAAAGGAATGTTGACTTTCACTTGTTTCAACACCTCAAGAATATCCTGAGAGTTAAAAAGACGTTTTGGTGCAACCAACTATTGGGGGAACGGAGCAACTGGCTTCTCTAGAAGTTCCTGTTCTAATTTTTGTGGGGCATCACTAGATCCATCATTGTTGTCCTCTTCTGGTTCTTGAGGCTTTTCGGGCCTAACCGGAATGGTTTTATCAATGATCTTCCCACTCCTAAGAATGGTGATGGATTTAGCGTGCCCCATTTGATTTGAAGAGTTGGGATCACTTATCTCGTACTGCGATTTAGGATTGAGGAGAGGTTGTGCAGGAAGTATCCCCTTTTCTATAACCGTCATACGTGAATCCATCTTTTGCATAAAATCTGTAAATCCTCGCATTGCCTGAGCCAGCTCTTGTATGGAATTTTGAACCGATTCTTCTTGAGGTTTCCCCTGATTTGGAATTTGATTGAAGAAACCTTGGGGGGTCGCAATTTGTCCATTTCTCCAACTAAGATTTGGATGATTTTTCCAACCAGGATTGTACGTATTAGAGGTAGGTCCATTAAAAGGTCTTTGATAGTTATTTACGGCATTAGCTTGCTCATTCAACACTCCTCGAAAAGTAGGTATTGTAGGACAATTTTCAGTTGTGTGAATGTTGCAAATCACAGATGCCGCAAACAATTTCATTAACCTTATCCTTCTTTCCTTCCACGGCCTCAAATTTTCTTATGAGATTAGTCACTTTGTAATTGAGATCATCTTCTTCTTTCAAGAGATATACTCCACCTCTCTCCTTAGATTGAGTCGGCCTAGACGTGGTGTTCGAATTTGGGTAATAGTCCCATGATTGTGTTTTTTTAGCAAGTCCATCGAGGTAATCCCATACCTCATCGACATTTTTATTTATGAATTCTCCATTACACATTGTCTCGACCAATTGGCGCATGGCAGATGTTAGTCCATCATAAAAAAAATTTGTAATGCGCCACGTTTCAAAGCCATGTTGTGGGCATGAACTAACAAGATCTTTGAACCTTTCCCAACATTGGAAGAATGTTTCACCTTCCTTTTGGGCGAAGTTCATTATTGCTTTTCTGAGGGTAATCATTTTATGATGTGGAAAAAATTTCTTTATGAATTTCCTCTGCATATCATTCCATGTGCCAATGGATCTAGGACGCAGTGAATGTAACTACATCTTAGCCTTCTCTTTCAAAGAGAATGGAAAGAGTTTCAGCCTGATTGTGTCCTCAGACAAGTTTTGAAAATACAAAGTGGCCGGCTATGATCTCATCAAACTCTTTCAGATGTAGATACGGTTCTTCAGATTCAAGCCCGTGAAATTTAGGAAGGAGTTGGATTACCCCTGGTTTGATATCCATATGTCCCACATTCTTAGGAAAAACTATACATGAGGGCGTGCTCACCCCCGCCGGTTGTAAATAATCTCGTAAAGTATGAGGCAGGGGTGCTTGATGCACCTCATTCTCATCATGTACTTCCTCAACCCTAGCTTGAGGTAGTGCTTGTGATTGATTTGCAGCCATAACCTCAATTAACTCAGGGGAATTCGAGTGGTGTTTGGTCCTGCGATGGACAGTTAACCCCTCAACTAGTCCTCCTTCGGTTAAGAGACGTCTACTGTTGTCACGAGCCCACTTGGGCATGAAACACTCGTAGCCCTCAATCAAATTCTAAACCTAATCCTAAGAAAGAAAATACGAATCTAGAAAGAAAGAGAGAGTTGGAAGGAAGTTACCAAATTGGAGTCCCTAAGTTAAATCCTGCAAAACAAACCAAAACAAATTAGTTTCTAAAAATAATATCCTAAGAAAAAGAAAGATAGAAATAAAAAGAAACAAGGAAGAATTCTTAAATTAGAAAGTAGAGACTTTCTAAAGAAAATTAGGAAAGTCCTAAACTAGAAAGTAAGTGAGTAATGAAAGAAATTTGCAAAATAGAAAGTAGAAGTTTAGGAAAAGCTTACTAAATTAGAAATATCTATCTTAAGAGCCTACAAAACAGGAAAGTTAGTCTCTAAACAGAATGCCTACAAATAGAAAAATTCTAAAAAAGAAATAGGAAACAAAGTTGGAAAAAAAAAGTGTTAGAATTAGAAACTTGCTAAAAAGGAAATTTAAAAAAAATAAAAAGGAAGAAATCTAGAAAGAGGTTACCAAATTAGAAACCTATCTCAGAATCGCTACAAAATAAGAAAGTTGTGTTAGTTTCTAAAAAGGGAAAAACTATCTAAAAATAGGAAATTTCTAAAATTAAAAGAAACTATAAAAATTTCAAACCCTTCTAAAAATAGAAAGAGTAGAGGAATTGGAAAGGAATTACCAAATTAGAAAGTAATGTCGAGATCCTATAAAACAGGAAAACAGATTAGTTTTTTTTTTTTTTTTTAAATTCTAACATAAAATTAGAAAATCCTAATCTTAAACTAATCCTAAAACTAGTTAATCTCAGAAGAACGTAACCGTTAGTCCCCGGCAACGGCGCCAAAAACTTGTTCACTCCCCAAGTGTAGGGTTGTGATGTAGTAATAAACTCGGTAAGACCGAGGTCGAATCCACAGGGATTGAAACCTGTACGTATTCTGAAACTAAGTAGAACTAGAACTAGACTAAGATGAAATCTAAACTGAATGAAATTTAGAGAATAATTGTGGAATAATTATCTAAAACGTAGAGAAATTCAGAGGTAGGAAACTAGGGATTCAGAGGATCCACTTGTAGAGATCAGGGAGAACTACTCTTGATTCATGAAAATCAACTGAACTTCCTTTGATATAGTTTGTAAGAGATGAAAGGTATATGAATTAGAATGGATTCCATCACCAAACCATGCCCATGAGACAAAGCAAACAACAAAATTAAACTAATTACCAACTAATCAACATGTTTATGAAGGTTAAGAAGGGTTACGTCATCCGACCATGCCCAGGAGACGATGGTGAACAATAGGGCTTCCTGACGTCATAAACATAAGAGGAAAGGAACATGCTCAAAGCTATCACAGACCCATTGTAATTTTAGTTACAACAGACCATTAAAAACTAAAAATATTCCCTTAATTAACTAAAATCAACATCAATTCAGTCTAAACAAAAAGGATAAGCAAAGAGTCTCCCATCATGCTACAAGCTTCACCTCTTAGCCCTAGCTAAGAGGTTCAACCACTCATGGACATGATGAGGCTATAATCTCTGGAAAAATTTATGAACAAAAGAAACTAAAGAAGAAGGAGAAAAGCTAGAACCATCTCTGCCCTTGTTTCTCTCTCTCCTTGCTCCACGTCTCCGCCCTTCAAATTGAATCCCCTCTTCCGTTCTCTCCTTCTCTCACTTATAAGCAGCAGGGGTGGTCGAGTGCCAGAGGCGGTGGCTGGAATTTCTGCACTCCATGCGGAAGTTTTATGCAGCCAAACTTTCCTACGTAAGTCCTTCTTGCGCTGAACCTTGGTGGGGCCAATCATTGAAATTAACGGATAAATCCACTTCGTTCATTGGGAGTGGCTCGAAAAACCAGTCGGAGATGTTGATTTTGGTTCGGATTGGGCGTGGCTCACCGGTTATTTTTCGTTGTCGTCAGTTCTTCGTTTAATCGGCTGAAACCCGATCTCCGATGTCTTCTATAATTCAGACAGCTAGGTCTTCGTTAGAGGGCCCGTGTGCTCCTGATGTATGGTCTGGATTAGACCTAGGATGCATGATGGTGGCCCACAGCATTTCTCCACAAGCTCTATTACGAAACGGAACTTACTAACGCCGCTGCGATAATCGGTGGGCCCCAGGACGACATTTCATGGAAAATTCATACTGTCCATTGAGATCAACAAGAAAAACTGGTCAGACATGATCTTTTTCTTTTATTTCAGTGTGGCCCACCAAGAATTACAACTCAGCCGTATATCCTCCGTTTGAGCAGTCAAAAACTGATCATCGCTACTTCTTCGAATTATGCCACCTAGGTGATGGTCACAGTCCCCCTCCAGATATGATGAACGACTTAGATCATCGAGTTGCACGATTAGTGGGGCCCACAAAGCAAAAACGAACGGACAATGTCCGTCCGTTGTTCCTGGCGTGAAACGGGTCGGGTCAGCAACGCTGACCGATCGACCTGCTCTGTTTCGGTGAACAGCGAGTGCACCGTCGCTGTGCACTCCATTGATGTAAATCAGGCCCCACCTTGATGCATATGTGAATCTGTTCCGTCCATCCATTTTTTCATAACCTTTAAACCATCGAAACCAATTTTGAAGCATATCCAAATATCAGGTGGGTCCCAAATCAAGAAATTATGGGCTGATCCGTCCATTGGGCCACTTCTGCAGGGATCCGAGGATTAAAATTTGACGTGTACGGTTCATTTATGGTCCTCAGGTCACGTATGGAGTTTCGAGCCGAACGGATGGTGGAAACCTTGTGATCTTGCATTCTAGATGATTCTCGGGCCACTTGAACTTTGGTTTATCCGTTTTCTCGGATCTCCGATGGGTGAACTCTTCGATCTTGGTCTCGTGGAGTCCGTCCCTTGCCTTGGTGTAGTCAGATCGTTAAATTCATGCCTTAAGCACCTTTTTATAGTCCATGCTCTCAAATATACTCTACAACACAAACACAGTTAAAACTGGGCGTTAAACAGTATCCTGCCCGTAAATCCAGGTAATAAATGGGGTCTAATATGTAATATTTGACCCTCAACAACTTGTAATCCTCGTTTCTCTTCATAGTAGAATTTTGCATCCGTGGTTTTTTACCCTAGTTTGGGGTTTTTCTACGTATATCTTGTCTTGTGGTTTGTTTGAATGCTTTTATTCCTTTCTAGTTTATATTTATTCCTGTTTATCGTTTGTGGGTGAGGCCTGAGATTGGATCTAGGCTTACTGCGTCATTGGCGTGCTGCGCAACACAACAAATAGCTAAAAAAGTGGCCATTGCACACCTTGATAGCCAACAAATTGCTAAAAAAGAATATAAACTAAAAGGCCACAAACCGACTGATATTGAACAAAAGCTCTAATATTAGTTGTTACACAACTTTACCTGCAAACGTTCGATGTAAGCAACACAAAACTACAAAAGGAATGATTCAAAGCCAAAAAAACTAAAAGTCAAACTAAACCAAAATACAAGAGGCGAGGTACAAAAATTTACCTGGTTCGACAATATATGTACTCCATGGGCAACAACACAAAGTTTTATCCTTCACTAAAATCAAGTGAAACTAAATTACAAGGCTTACCTCTCACTCCCACTATACAAAAAATCTCTCACCTAGAAAACCGGAGGAGAAGGTACCTCTACTTGTGACCCCTCTTATATAGACCACAAGGGAGAGCTAGCCACAATCTAGAGTGCTATAATTCATGGAGCATTCAAAGGGAGTACCTATGTATGTACGCACACAAAAAGGAACGAGAGGGAGAGTGTGAAAGGGTTAGAGAGAGAGAGAGGGACACAGTTGAAAGAGAGAGAGGGAGAGAGGATCTCCTAGTAGGAGACTCCTGGATGATTTCTACCAGGACACGTTGAAACTCTTGCGATCGGGTCGGACTCCGGTTGACACTCAACCTGATCCAACCTGCCCGAGTTGCACTCCTAGAAATCATCCACATACCATGCAACATGTCATAAATTCATGGTGCATAATGTTAGAATCCTATTTAATCTTGAATTTCTAACATGTATCAATCAGTTATTTTATTGGTTAATGGTGTGTTGGTCGCACTAAATATCATGAAATTTCATGATCAATCGGTCTAATTCAATGCAAAAATTCATGACATTTCATGAAATTTGTTGTAACCAAGCACATTCATGAAATCTGTTGCAACCAAACACACCCTAAGTCATCAGTGAAGTTTAAGTCTAGCTAGTCCTTTAGCCATTGTCTACTTATAGAGACCTAGAAGCGTTAGTGTAAGGATAGATACAAAGCAATAATTTATTTATTTTGTACGTTGAAATGTCTGGGGGCTAGTTTTCTCTTAGAACAAGTTGTTTGGCTCGTGGATTTCTAGTTGGGTGTAGCAACACCAGGGGGATTGGGCTTTGGACTATCAATAGCCAACAAGGGGTATCAGCGCGGATTTTCAATTTTACAAGTAATTCATAAACTGATACGTGCATATGTACACATACGTATATATGTAGATATATAGACTTCAACTTGAATTCTACGTTGATTTTGTTCTTGAAAGGTTGAGCTGACTCCTAAATGTTGTGACCCATTTTCTTTAAATTCAGGTAAAAAGAACAAGATGCCGCTAATCATTAGCATAATGGTACCTGTAGCATTCCTTGTAGCAGTATTGGTGGGAGTGTTCCTTTACAGGAGAAACCGATCACATTCCGATACAGTCAAAGATCCTAAATCAGTTTCAAAAAGCTTGAGTGCTAGAAACATCACTTCGTTGCAGAGCCAATACATGAAAGGAGCTAATAAGGAAGGTCAGATTCACTTCAATTTACATTTACATTTACATCTACTAGGATCATATGGTAAAAGATCCGGTTAAGTTGTCCACGAATTCTTATTGATTGTGCAGTTGTAGGCCATGCCTTTCATGGGGAAATCCCATCATTTTTTACGTGGGGCCCACTGGTTTCCATTGATGGGATCCGCAGTCAGGGAAATGCTGTTTTTCTCCCTATGTTGTTTATATTAAGTTTTAATAATGTTAGGATTAGGAGTATCAGTACAAAGTTTGGAAGTACTTAACAGAACACTCTGCCAAAGACAATGCAAGAGTAATACTTTTTGATGAGTTTTTTTTTTTGACCCGTTGTCGACCGGTCGTGAGCCCTGCTTGACCGGTCGAGAGCCCTGCTTGACCGGTCGATGGCTGGTCTCGACCAGTCGTAGGAGTCGAGCCGTGGCACGACTCAAAGTCCAGCGACTTTGGGCTATTTTTCTTCGGGGTGCTCGACTAGTCGTGGGTGACGCTTGACTGGTCGAAGGTTCGTCACGATCAGTTGTAGTTACGCAGATTCGTTCCGTGATTTTGCACGGATTTCGTGTCATAAGTCCTTTTGCAACTGGGATGCGGAAATGAGTTTCCTAAAACCTTAAATAAGAGGTACCTAGGGTTTTCTAAGTACAACAAGAGGGTTTCCTAAAGCTTAATTACAAGGGATTTGTTAGAGGGTTTAGGACTATCAAAGGTGAGAGAGAGAGAGAAAAAAAAGAGAGAGAGGAAGCTTATAGAAGGGATACTATGCTTGTGGAAGTTATCTACTGTGCAATCTATATCTCAACGCTTCTATGTCCTCGTAATCGGTGAAATCTCTCCGTTTTCTTTGTTTCTCTCATTGTTTATCTACTCCTGCGTGAGTGAAGAAGTTTGTAACGTTCTACTTCATAGTGGATTGTTGATCTGGACGAAGTCCCATGGTTTTTACCTCTTTGAGGGTTTTCCACGTAAAAATCTCTTGTGTGGTGTGTGATTGATGCATTGATTATTTTCATTGCTTTATTATCCATAATTCTGGTTTGTTCTGGAGGGCTAGATCCTAAGGTTTTGTGCAAGGCCCCCAACAAAGTGGTATCAGAGCTAAGTTCATTGAACAGGTAGGATCGGTTTTGAATTATGGAATGTAGCTCATCAAGGATGATCAGCTTCAATGGTTCTAATTGGACCATATGGAAGGCTAAGATGGAGGACTTGTTTTATTGTAAAAACCTATATTCTCCAATTTTAGACATATCAGCAAAATCCAAGGATATGACTGATGATGATTGGAAGAAGATGGACTGAAAGGTAGTGGAGTTTATTAAACAATGGTTTGATGATTCTGTGTTCCACTATGTGTCTACAGAAACCTCAGCTGCTAGCTTATGCCGGCTGAAATTACAAGGGCTGTATGAGAGGAAGACAGCTGGTAATAAAATTTTTCTGATAAAGTGACTTGTGAATCTCAAGTTCAAAGATGGTGGTTCTGTGGCCGAGCATATGAATGAGGTCAGTAATATAGTGAACCAACTCTCCTCTATGAAGATGATTCTGAATGAATTGCAAACTTTATTATTGCTTAGTTCATTGCCTGACAGTTGGGAGACATTGGTGGTGTCTCTAAGTAACTCCACGCCAGATGGAAAGATATCCATGGAACAAGTAACCAGTTGTCTCTTCAATGAGGAGACAAGGAGGAAGTCTCAGGGGTCTACTCAGTAAGAGGCCCTTGTAACACAAGAACGTGAGAGAGGAAAGAACAGGAAGGGCGGGAAGGCCCGAGATAAATCAAGAGGCAAGTCGAGTAATAGAAAGAATGTTGATTGCTAGAATTGTGGCAAAAAGGGCCACTACAAGCATGAATGTCATGGTAAGAAGAACGACAAGAAAGGAAAAGGGAAGGAAGATGAATCAGATTCCACTGCAGTTGCTTCAAATGGCAACGTTGTAGTTATTCTTTCTGCAGATCATGATGTATGTCTCACAGCTATGAGTCAGGACACCGACTGGGTGATAGACTCGGGAGCATCTTTTCATGCGACTCCACGCAGGGACTTCTTCAGAAGCTACAAGTCAGGTGACTATGAGACTATAAAGATGGAAAATTCTGGCGTATCGAAGATCGTGAGAGTCGGTGATATTTGTGTGAAGACCGATGTGGGCTGCACATTGGTTCTCAGGGATGTGAGGCATATCCCAGACCTTCGCCTCAACTTGATGTTAATGAAAAAGTTGGATGATGATGGCTATGAAAGCCGGTTTGCTGGTGGGCGATGGAAGCTGATCAAGGGTTCGTTGATCGTGGCCAGAGGAAAGAAGTGTTGCACCCTTTACAATGCAAGTGTCAGTATGTGCAAGGGTGGGTTGAACACAACAGAAGATTCAGTTATTGACATGTGGCACAGGCGTCTAGGCCACATGAGTGAAAAATGGCTTCAGTTACTAGCGAAGAAGCGGCTCCTTCCAGATGCAACAGGTACACCTCTCAAAACCTGTCTTGATTGTTTATCAGGGAAATAACATAGAGTTTCATTTATTAAAACTGCTTCTCATGTTAATAAAGTACATTCATTAGATTTGGTTTATTTTGATGTTTGTGGTCCTACGAGGATAAAAACCTTGGGTGGGGCATTGTATTTTGTCACTTTTATAGATGATGCATCTAGGAGGGTTTGAGTTTATGCTTTGAAATCCAAGGACGAGGTCTTTGGTGTGTTCAAATTGTTTCATGCTATGGTCGAGAGAGAGACAGGTAGACCATTGAAGTGCATCCGTACTGACAATGGTGGTGAATACATTAGCGACTTTCATGAGTACTACAAGTCCCTGGGTATACGGCATGAACAGACTGTTCCCAAGACCCCCCAGCATAATGGTGTAGCTGAGCGAATGAATCGCACCATTGTTGAGAGGAATCAGATGCATGTTATCCCATGCGAAGTTGTCCAAGATGTTCTGGGGAGAAGCAATGCACATGGCAGTGTATTTGATAAACAGGTCTCCATCAGCCCCGTTGAATGGAGAAGTACCTGAGAAGGTGTGGACTGGACAAGATCCATCGTACAGTCATCTCAGGGTGTTTGGATGCAGGACATCCGTTCACGTACCAAAGGACGAGAGGTCCAAGCTCGATATGAAGATCAGACAGTGTATGTTCTTAGGGTACGGTGATGAAAAATTTGGTTACAGATTGTGGGATCCGACCGAGAGGAAGCTCGTCAGGAGAAAAGATGTGGTTTTCTTTGAAGATCAGTGTACAGAAGACATTGGTAAGCCAGAGAAGAACCAGCCTAGTTCAGGTGAGCTAGAAGACATGGATCCGGTTACTCCTCCCGTGGTGCCTAATGACGGGGGAGTACAACAAGGTACAGAGGACGAGGGAGTTCCTTTAGAAGATGGATCTTGGGAGCAGCCCCCACTTGATCCACCTGTTGAGCCACAAGTGAGGAGGTCATCTAGGGACAGACAGCCATTCAAAAGGTACTCGCCACATAAGTACATTATACTCACTGATGGGGGAGAGCCAGAAGATTATTCTGAGGCCCTAGCTGACGAGCATAAGGAAAAGTGGTTGAAAGCTATGCAAGAGGAGATGAAATCCTTGCATAAGAGCCACACCTATGATATGGTGAAATTGCCTAAGGGCAAGAAACCTTTGAGCAACAATTGGGTGTTCAAAAAGAAAGTTGAGCAGAAGAATTCACAGACGAGGTTCAAGGCCAAACTTGTGGTGAAAGGGTTTGGTCAGAGGAAAGGCATAGACTTCGAGGAGATATTCTCACCAATGGTGAAGATGACATCCATACGGGTGTTGCTTGGGTTGACGGCTAGCATGGATCTGGAGATAGAGCAGTTGGATGTTAAAACTGTCGTTCTCCATGGTGACCTGGAAGAAGAGATCTATATGCACCAACCAGAGGGGTTCGAAGTCAAGGGCAAAGAGCATATGGTGTGTAGGCCGAGGAAGAGCTTGTATGGGCTGAAACAAGCTCCACGGCAATGGTACAAGAAGTTTGACTCGTTTATGTTGAAACACGGGTATGACAGAACGGAGTCGGATCACTGTGTGTTCACGCGCAAGTTCTCAGATGGTGATTTCTTAGTTATGCTCTTATACGTTGACATGCTCATCATGGGAAAAGACATCAAGAAGATCGACAGGCTGAAACAGGAGTTGGGCAAGTCGTTTGCTATGAAAGACTTGGGCCCGGCTAGACAGATCCTACGAATGGAGATAACCCATGACAAAAGCAGCAGGAAGCTTTGGCTGTCACAAGAGCGGTATATTGAGAAATTCCTAGAGCGGTTCAATATGAATGCAGCGAAGCCGGTCAGTACTCCACTAGATGGTCACTTCAGATTGAGCGACAGAAAGTGTCCCAAGACGAAGGCAGAAGTGTAAGAGATGCAGAAGATACCTTACGCGTCAGCTGTAGGAAGTTTGATGTATGTTATGGTGTGTACACGCCCAGACATAGCATATGCGGTTGGTGTTGTTAGCCAGTATCTTGCCAATCCTATCAAAGAACATTGGACAGCGGTTAAGTGGATAGTGCGGTATCTAAGAGGCTCATCCGAGTTGAGCCTATGCTATGGTGATGGAAAACCTGTGTTAAAGGGCTACACAGATGCAGATATGGCAGGTGACATAGACTCCAGGAAGTCTACATCGGGGTTCATGTTCACGTTTGCAGAGAGAGAGGTTTCTTGGCAGAGCAAGCTACAGAAGGTCGTAACATTGTCGACGATAGAGGTCGAGTATATTGCAGTCACAGAGGCATGTAAAGAGATGTTTTGAATGAAGAGGTTCTTACAGGAACTTAGCCTGAAGCAGGAGGAGCACGTGGTGTATTGAGATAGTCAGAGTGTTATACACTTGAGAAAGAATCCAAGTCAGCATTCCAAGTCAAAGCACATAGAGATTCGGTATCACTGGATCAGGGATACTTTGGAACAGAAGGTGTTACAGCTTGAGAAGGTCCACACAAACGATAATGGGTCAGACATGATGACTAAGGCTTTGCTCAAGGGCAAGTTTGAGGTTTGTAGAAACTTGGCTGGCTTGAAGAAGGTGGATCCCTCCTAGGTCAAAAAGGAGGAGATTTGATGGTTTTTTTTTTACCCGTCGTCGACCGATCGTGAGCCCTACTCGACCGGTCGAAGGCTAGTCTCGACCAGTCGTAGGAGTCGAGCCGTGGCACGACTCAGAGTCCAGCGACTTTGAGTTATTTTTCTCCGGGGTGCTAGACCGGTCGTGGGAGGTGCTCGACCGGTCGAAGGTTCGTCACGACCAGTCGTAGTTACGCAGATTCGTTCCGCAATTTTGCACAGATTTCGTGTCGCAAGTCCTTTCGCAACTAGAATGCGGAAAGGAGTTTCCTAAAACCTTAAATAGGAGATACCTAGGGTTTTCTAAGTACAACAAGAGGGTTTCCTAAAGCTTTACAAGGGATTTGCTAAAGGGTTTAGGGCTATCAAAGGTGAGAGAGAGAGGAAGCTTATAGAAGGGATCCTATGCTCGTGGAGGTTATCTACTGTGCAATCTATATTTCAGCGCTTCTATGTCCTTGTAATCGGTGAGATCTCTCTGTTTTCTTTGTTTCTCTCATTGTTTATCCACTCCTGCGTGAGTGAAGAAGTTTGTAACGTTCTACTTCATAGTGGATTGTTGATCTGGACGAGGTCCCGTGGTTTTTACCTCTTTGAGGGTTTTCCACTTAAAAATCTCTTGTGTGGTGTGTGATTGATGTATTGATTATTTTCATTGCTTTATTATCCATAATTCTGGTTTGTTCTGGAGGGTTAGATCCTAAGGTTTTGTGCAAGGCCCCCAACACTTTTAAAGAGTGGTGGGAATTCAATAAAAACGATCACAATTTCATGTTCTTGACCCAACTCTAAGTTTCTAGCAAGAATCGAACGGCTTCAGTTTGTTGATGAACCTGTCCACACCAAGGCATTTGGGCAAACTCACAACAAATACAATTCAATTCAAACTCAAGACACATCTTATACCAAGAGCTCTGCTAAGCACATATGCACCTCAATGCCCGACCAAAATTGGTTGTGGGACATCCAAGCTGTAGATCATGTGGCCCACCCAAGTGGATGAGATGGACCAAAATTCAGGTGGTTGCCCTTTTCAAGCCAGCAACAATGAGTATGTTGAATGTGAATTGTTGGGAAGCATTGTTCATATACATGTGGCCCACCAGATGAATGGACTGGCCTAATTCTTGGGCCAGTTCATCTACATGGTGGGGCCCACAAATGTGCCATGTCAGCACGTATGGTCAAACGTGGAGGTGTATGGTCATGCACGTAAAATTAGCAGCCACTAACACTAAACAATGTTCGAAATTACAATGCTTACAGAGAAGCTTAACAAAATTTCCAGAACTGCTCACTTCAGCAACTGTAGACTTCTCTGAAATCCTCCAGATCCTTCTAGAAACTTCTGGCTCAACTTGAAATTGGCACTAGTTTCACATCTTCATCTAAGTTTCTGCAAATTGATTATACCAGTTTCACATTTTATTGGATTCATGCTCCAAGTAGTATCTCATTTGAATAAGAGAATTTCATAAATGTGTGGCACAGATGTGACGGGTTTTGAGTCTGAAAGACCTGTAATATTTGGCTTGGATGCGATTGAAGAAGCAACAGCAAATTTTGATGAGACGAGAAAAATCGGAGAGGGCGCATATGGAAGCGTATATTTCGGTATATTAGCAGACCAGGTATTGCAACGAACATGTCATTTTTGAAGTTCCAGCATATGTCACATCCAACGGTACTATGATTTTATTTTATTTTTGGCTTGAAATGTTTACACAAGTTTCCCTTAGTTATTAGATCATGGTTTCTGGTTTCAGGAAGTTGCAATTAAGAAGATGAAATCTAGCAAATCCAAGGAGTTCTTTGCTGAGTTGAAAGTGTTATGCAAGATTCATCACATAAATGTGGTATGAAATTGTCTCTTGGTGGGTTCCAATCGGATCACCTTCACACTCTTAACATGAATTACTCATTTAAAATCTTAGTAAGTGTAACGGCCGTTTCTATACCACCAAATAAGTTACTTTTTCTACTTACAGTAGTAGATAAGTAACTTATTTGAGATAAGTTTGGGTTACGATCAATTATAAGTACCTTTTTTATTTAAAGTTACTTAATCACTTCAGTTTAATAAGTAGAAATCAAGATAAGCTACTTAAGGCATAAGTAGATTATCTTAAGTAACTTATGATCCAAATGCACCCTAAGTAACCCCAGATCAACGTTTGGCTGAACATGCCAGTGGTTAGATTTGGTTTGGAATTTACTGAGTATTTGGGATCCACAAATTATCAGTTTCCACTTTCCCCACCCCTAAATATTACTAAATTCATTTCGACGACTACTTGTAGTGGACACAATATCATTTTGGCAGAATAAACATATGATATCTGAATTTGTGCCTTTTTTTGACTACCTTGGAACCTAAAATTTAGCATCCTCTGATACATGAAGAAGATGAAAAGAAAGGAGAAGAGTGTTTTGGGAGGAAGAAGAAAAGAGATTAGAGAGAACGATCCTTTCTTACCTTTTATTTTATCATAATAAACTCTCATAAGAGCCTGTTTGAATAGTGGGAGAAGAAATGAAAAGAAAATAAAAGAAAAGAAAATGGATGACCTTCACTGTGACAAGATATTTCAGTATCAGAGGAATATTGGAATTCAAAAAGTAATCATTATCCAAACACCATGGTCAAATTATCATGCACAATATTTGAGATGAAAAGTTGTGAAAACTTTTTAAGATTTTCACATGTTGTCTAAACAAGAATCCCAAAAAATGGAATGCATGAAAATCCATGTTTCAATAGAGCTAATGCAAATCTTGATAATCATCATTGGACAATCATTACAATTTTCTTTTCTTTTCTTTTCTTTTCCTCCTATCTTAACAAGCCCCAGGTAAAAATATAAGGTGTCCAGAGGGAGCACCAAAATTACATACATATATATGCCCAAGCTGAGGATATCTAATAAGATAGTGTGTTTTATGCTAATGAAAATGTTTGAAGGTTGAGCTGATTGGATACGCAAGTGGGGATGACCACCTCTATTTGGCCTACGAGTATGTTCAGAACGGCTCGCTCAATGAGCATCTTCATGACCCCTTACTGAAAGGTATATGTTCTAACTCTTTTAGAGATGTGCCTATTGAGCTTACAAGGCGGTGTTTGGATGTACAACTGACATAGATTACAATGACTAAGTCACAACAAAGAAAAAAAAAGTCTCAACTGCTGAAAAACCACTCGCAACCTGCGATCGTGGTAATTTTAAGTTGGAATTGCAATAAAAGTGATTGCAATAATGTAATATTTGTGAATGTTCATCTCAATTTATTCACTTTGACTTAATTATGACATTTGGAGTCTATGAATACATCCAAGCACACCTTAAGGATTATAAAAATGCTATTTGATTTCATACACTGCAATTAAATTTCAACTTTTTATGATGGAATCAGGTCATCAGCCTCTCACTTGGAATGCAAGAGCACAAATAGCGCTCGATGCTGCAAGGGGAATCGAATACATTCATGATCATACGAAGGCCCGCTATGTACACCGTGACATAAAGACAAGTAACATTTTACTTGATGAAGGACTCAGAGCAAAGGTACATATAGGGGTATATGTGTGTGCTCCTATCATGATAGATTTTTTTTTTTTTTTTTTCATACTTGAATCTGGGGTAGTGTTTGAGTATTTGGGTTATTTCTGTACCTCTGTGAATGATTTTATCATGGCCGTATTTTGTAAGCCATATCCATAAATTGAAAACAATCTACTGCAAAAAGAATGGATGTTGTTTTCATTTTTCATCACCTTAAATTCAGCTAATTCATTCGGGTTGATTTGTGGACTAATACATGATTTTGCAACAGACAATTTTCAACTTTTCTTGTTGAAATCTGATTCCTTATTCCAAAATCTCTGAAACAGATGATAATATTGCAGAAGAGATTATTGAGCAAACAAGTTTATTTGGTATTAAAACTTGCATTAAGTCTCCCAAACATTATAAGGAACATAGAATACACTCTATAGAGTTAAGGAGTTCGTATGGTTATAGAACTTGGGTCAAGTAGCTGAACTCTGGTATGAAATAAGTACTCACTCTACATATTTATATTTATATCTATCACTCTTGTCTATCTACCAAACACCCTTATGATCTACCTGCCCATTTATTTATCCATGTATGTATTGATAGAGCAGTTTGACCTTAGAAATACATCATCATCCTCATCATCTAAGCGCTATCCCAACTAATTTTGGTCAGCTGCACAAATCCTGTTTTGCTGTGGAATTAAAAAAGAGAATGGTATAGGTTATTCTGATAGTTGCATTAGTAGGACTCTTTTCAAGAGTCTTAAGAGTTTTTAATTTTGTTATGCTTGCATTTGGTTGCACCAAATATCATGAAATTTCATGATGAATCAGTCTAATTTGGAGAAAAATATCATAAAATTTCATGATAATAGACCTGCTAAAGACCCAAACCATACAGTAGTTAGCACAGGTGCCATGGAGAGAGATGTGTTTATATCTCGCATTGAAAATCCTCCTATATTGGAATACATACATGATCAGATGCATACATAGTTAAAGATCACTTGTATTTGTATGCAGAATTCCTAACTAAAATGGATATTTACAATGATCCAGTAGATGAGATCTACCTGTCTCTAAACTTGGGATCAAGGAATTGGGAAGTGAATTTGGTAAATCCCTAAACTTGTCAAATTCATAGATTTGAATTTGGCAAATTCCAAAGTCCACTGTTTGGGAATCAAGCTACAAATCCACAGAATTTGGAAAGCATTTATGTAATGGTAGAGAATTTATCGCAAAGAAGTTTCTTTTTTATTTTAAATAACTCTCTCATTTCAAGAATTTTCCAAGCCTTCACTTTTTTGGGGATTTAGATTTGCCTGAAATCCATTGATCTGCCAAACATCCACAAAAAAAAAAAAAAAAAAAAAAAAAAAAAAAAAAAAAAAAAACAGGAGAAATTTGAAATTCGTGGATTTCACAAATCCCTGCCTCAAATCCCTCCGAAAAGTCCCTTAATAATTTTTATGGGTTTCCAGGTACCTTTTTCATAGCCCAAAATGACTTTTATTACTAACTGGCAATTAGAGAAGGTTTTACAGCACCTATGTAACCAATGACACCTACCATGAGCAAAAGCTACTTCAGCAGATAACCTATTCTAATCACTTTTGTAATCCCAATCACATTGCTAAGCTTTTCCTACTCTAGCATGTATTCATGACACTTATGCATATGTGAGTTTTGGGATGGTGGAATGGTCCGTCCTCATTGGGTGATTGATTTATTTTCTTTGATTGTTGGAATTTATCTGATTATGGAGCTAATGTTATTCATGTCTGATTTCCTCAACATTTTCCTGTTTGTCATGCATTAGCTCAAGCGCTGTATAATTGTTTTTACAGGTTGCAGATTTCGGATTGGCAAAACTTGTAGAACGTAGTGGTGTTGAAGATTGCATTGTCACGCGTTTGGTTGGAACTCCCGGTTACCTTCCACCTGAGTAAGTTTCAATTCATATAGCCCTTTTCATTGAGACACCATTAACCATTATCCAACAGATTCGCCCGAGTCAAGAACAAGTCGACTGAGTAAAAATCAGTTGCTTGGGATTTCTATGTTCTCTTTTGGAAATTTAAAAATAGGGCTGATGTAGTGAGTTCCTTGAGTGAAACTCAAGCTGGCCGCCTTATGAGACCATCTTTGAGTCGATAACTTATTGCATTAACTTCAAGTTTTTACAGATCACATTTCAATGCAGGGGTGGAAGCTGGTCGGATCAGGCCATGGATTGAACGGTCTGATTTTTAATCGGGCATAAAAATCAATCCCATGCCTAGCCCATTTAGTAATGAGAGCTTGATTTTAGACCCAAGACCACACATTAAAATCATAGACAGGCTTGTTTTCAGGATCTGGATGGGCCTAAATGGAAAATTTTGCAAAACCTAATGGTTGGTTTTGCAAAGTTGCACTATTATTTTTCTTACACATGGTAGCAGAGCAGTTCACAACTCTTCGAGAGATCTGAGCCCAATAATTATCAAGCAAGACCTAAGACTAGATGGGTCAGGCCATTACCGATCGTACATCAGTAGCCATTAATGATTACATGCAGTTTCTTGCTTCTTTGCATTCACGTCGATTGAAAAACCATGATGTTTTATAGGTCTGTTCGTGAGCTACAAACGACGTCTAAATCAGATGTCTTTGCATTTGGGGTGGTTTTAGCAGAACTCATAACGGGTCAGCGAGCTCTGATTCGGGACAACCGGGAACCGAACAAGATGAAATCATTGATCTCACTTGTAAGCTTGCTTCTACTTAACTTAATGAATGCCAATCAATGTTCGAAATAAAAAATAAAAAAGACAGAAAGATCATTGTTACTTGACTTAACTCGTAGTGCTTGATTTCGGAGGGAAGAACACATGGGACCTACCCACTAGTGGGCCATATCCAACATGAAAGTCATGACACATGCGAGTTAGAAGCTTTTAAGAGAGTTTAGCTGATGGGCTTGAGACATGAGCTTAGCCAATGAAATTTTCTTCAAGATTAACAACCACATTTATCAAATGATCCGATCCATCCTATATATATATATATATATATATATATATATATATATATATATATATATATATATATATATATATAAGGTCATTGCGATTTGTGGGCAGTAGCCAATGAAACGTGTTTTGAACTTAATGGACAGTCCAGATCGGTGGATCAATTGAACTGTCCATGTGTCAAGTGTCTCCTACTAATTGAAGTTTTCTAATAATCTGGTCAGGTTTATGAAATATTCAGAGAAGAAGAACCAGAAAAGGCTTTACGAGATGTAATAGATGGGAATCTCAAGGGCAGCTATCCAATGGAGGAAGTACACAAGGTTTGTTTGATTTCATCTAAGGGCTGCCGTGGAGAAAATTCTGTATGGATCACCGTCGGATCAAGATCAGATGTTTATGGGAAGTGGGCCCCACTTGATTTAAATCTTGATCGGACGGGTGATAAGATTAACCCACACTATAGAGGCAGTGAGATCAAGTGCATGGCTGTACATGTTCAAGTGAGTAGGTCTGTTCAAGATCAGATGGTCTCCATCAGCTGCCCACTGTTTGGATTTTCTGGCCTAAAATTCGGCCATTTTCACCTGGGTGGGGAGGGGAATGATCACATAAGTTCGAATTCGAGCTGTGTAGGGCCCATCTATAATGTGCACATGTTATCCAAACCGTGAATCTGGTGAAACATCCCAAAGAATCATTCTGATATAGAACTCAGGTGGGACACACCACAGGGAGCAATGTACAATTACACCTAAAATCACTACATATTCATGTGTTGTGTCCCGCACAAGTTTTGGAATGGATTGAGTTTTGGTGCATGCCATCATCTTGGTGGGCCACAACTGATGACCACGTTGGATGGTGTATAAACAACATGGTGGGCCCCACACAGATCGAGTGTATGGTAATTACCAATCGATTCGAACGGACATGATCATTCCCCCAGATAGCCATACTGTCCATAACAAAAAGATGGGGCCATTTTTTTTTTGGCTACATGAGGACAAAATATCTAAACAATGGGGCCCACCTGATGGAAATCTCAGATCTTGCCTATACATGTCATATTGGCATCTGTGCTTACATGTAGATGTGCGGGTCTCTGTATGTCTGCGGGCTTAGCGGGGCCCCGATTAGGTGATCTGTAGCCGTTGATGAATCTCTAACGGCATTATCCCGACTAAAGAATCTCCTCCAATTGCAGATGGTTGAAATCGCTGCATGGTGTTTGAGTGAAGATCCAGTGAATCGACCAGACATGCGGGAGATCGTCGTGAAGCTGTCGGAGATCCTGATGGGCTCTGTTGAGTGGGAGGCATCACTTGGAGGTAATAGTCAGGTTTTCAGTGGCATCTTCAATGGAAGATGAGGAGAAGCTCAGCTCTGCGACATCGATCCGACCGTCGATCTTGTTCTTGTTCTGTATCATCTCTAAATTGGTCAAATCACGCATGAACATTTGGAGATAACCAAAATTCAATTTATCTTCCTTCCTAATTTCAAAAGTTTATTTGTTAAAATACATCTGGATGTATTGTAATGGATCACATCGGAGCTATAACCATTGGATTTGAGTTCATATTTAGGGATCCAACCCGTCGATCTGACGAAATACAACGATTGAGGTGGTTACCTCCAAAATCTTCATAATCCAAAACTTTTGTAGCCCACAAGAAGTTTTTAATAGTCAATCACTATGGTTTCCTGTGGTGTGTGGTTCACATGAGATTTTGATCTTCTAGCTTTTTGGGCCTATGTCTAGAAAACTGATGGATGGTGTGGATATACAACATATACATCACGTCTCTTGCAGCTCAAGTTGCCTCCCATCGTGTCCACCCATTGGGGGGCCCACATGCTGAGTAGTCTATGATCGGAGCCGTCCATGTTTTGAACTCTACGCTATATGGGCCAGGGCCACCCTAAGAAAGTTATCCTATCACTATCAGTAGATGAATTTAAAACAATGAAAAGAAAATTTCCAATGGCTAAAAATCAAAGGTTAGGATCATCTCTGAAGCGAGTCCACGGGATAACGGTAATTTATGGTAGCAACGATAACATGGACGGTTCACAGCATCAGACTATCACAACATGTGAACCCGAGTCGGTGGTGATTTATAAAGTTGATTTAGACGTGCTTGATTTATACGTGCTTGATTTATAAATCAACTTATACGTGCTTGATTTATACGTGCTTGATTTATAAATCAACTTATACGTGCTTGATTTATACGTGGTTGATTTATAAATCAACTTATACATGCTTGATTTATAAATCACGTATAAATCAACTTATACGTGGTTGATTTATAAATCAACTTATACGTGCTTGATTTATAAATCACGTATAAATCAACTTATACGTGCTTGATTTATAAATCAACTTATACGTGCTTGATTTATACGTGCTTGATTTATACATATACATCACGTGCTTGATTTATAAATCACGTATAAATCATGTATAAATCATGTATAAATCAACTTATACGTGCTTGATTTATAAATCATGTATAAATCAACTTATACGTACTTGATTTATACATGCTTGATTTATAAAGTTGATTTATACATGATTTATAAAGTTGATTTATACGATAACATGATTTATATGTGCTTGATTTATACGTGCTTGATTTATTCCAAATTACATGAACATTACTTGATGATGATGATGGGTCCATCTGATGATGATGGGTCCATCTGATGATCATGGGTCCATCAACTCGACCCCCCATGACGAATCCCACGCAGGATCCAGTGCTGGCACGAGGAAAAGATCTAGTAGGAGAACCTCCTACTACCGCAAACTGTGATACGGGGAGCGGCTCATCTAGACCTCAATGTGCAGCACCCACAACAGCGGGTCCAAGTAGGATTCCAAATCTTTATGTTCGGTCAAGGTCGAACAATTGTTACCGTTGTGATCAACCAGGCCACTTATCAAACACTTGTCCTCAACGTCCCGCAGCACACTTGACTATAAACGAAGGGGGCACTGAAGATGAGGCCACAGAAGAAGACCATGACTTTGATAAACATGAACAAACCACTGAAAAAATAGCAGGTGACGATGAAGTGACGGGCGAGGATCGTGGCGAATTTCTAGTTGTGAGGTGATTATTATATGCCTCACGAAAGGAATTACATCCAGCGACACAATATATTTCGTACTCGGTGCACTGTCAATGGAAAGGTCTGTAATGTGATCATAAACAGTGGTAGTAGCGAGAACATCGTCTCAAGAGTGATGGTGGACAAGTTGCAGCTACCAATGACGAAACATCATTCCTCGTACTCAATAGGCTGGATAAGAAAGGTGAATGAGACCAAGGTAACTAAACAATGCACTATCTCATTTTTAATTGACAAAAATTATAAGGATCAAATACTTTGTGTCGTGGTCGACATGGAAGCTTGTCATATGCTACTCGGTCGACCCTGACAGTCGGACCGTGATGCGACCTATTGGAGACAAGATAATGTCTACATATTCGTCAAGGATAGTCGAAAAATAATCCTTGCCCCTATGACACCAGAGAACCACCCTGAAGCTTCTAAAGTGAAGGGGAGTTCCCTCTTGACCATTCGAGATTTCATGGAGGAATCTAAGGAAACCGGCGAGGTATACACCGTAGTGGTGAAGGGCGAGGAAGAGGAACCCTTAAACATCCCTCCAAGTTTAAGACTATTGCTAAACGAATTCAAAGAAGTCTGACATGAGGATCTACCTGATGGATTGCCCCCTATGAGGGACATCCAACATCACATAGACCTCGTCCCTGAGGCTAGCCTACCCAACCGCCTTCATTATCGAATGAGTCCGAAAGAGTGTGAGATACTTCAGGGACAAGTGGAGGAATTGATCCGTAAGGGTCTCTTGAGAGAGAGCATGAGCCCATGTGCCGTACCAGCATTATTAACACCAAAAAAGGATGGAAGCTGGCGCATGTGTGTTGACAGCCGGGCAATCGATAAAATTACTATCAAGTATCGGTTCCCAATACCACGATTGGACGACATGCTCGATATGCTATAAGGGGCCAAGGTGTTCTCTAAACTATATCTAAGGAGCGGGTACCATCAGATTCGTATCCGACTCGGTGATGAGTGGAAAACAACATTTAAGACCAAGGAAGGGTTGTATGAGTGGTTGGTCATACCCTTCGGCTTATCAAACGCACTAAGTACTTTTATGCGTTTGATGAATCAAGTTCTAAAACCGTTCACTGACCGATTTGTGGTAGTATATTTTGATGACATATTGATTATAGCCAGGATGAGGCGGAGCACAAGAAACATCTCAGACAGGTGTTGCAGGTCCTACAAATTAACAAGTTGTACCTCAACTTGAATAAGTGTAGTTTTTTAACTGACAGCCTATTGTTTATAGGATTTGTTGTAACGCCCACAGGCATTCGTGTGGATGATGAAAATGTGCGAGCTATTAGGAAATGACCGATCCTAACAAACATTCATGAGGTGATGAGTTTTCATGGGTTGACGACTTTCTATCATCGATTTGTGCGAGATTTTAGCACCATAGTCGCGCCTATAACAAATTGCATGAAAAAAGAACCGTTCCAGTGGACCGATAAAGCTGACAAGAGCTTTCATGAGATCAAGCATTGTTTGTCTACAACAACGGTCTTGGTGCTTCCTAATTTTGACAAATTGTTTGAGGTCGAGTGTGACGCTTCATACGTCGGAATTGGAGGAGTGTTATCATAAGAAGGCAGATGGGTAGCCTTTTACAGCGAGAAGCTCAGCGAAGCCCGAAAGAAGTGGTCGACTTATGAGCTTGAGTTGTACGCAGTTGTTCAGGCGTTGCGACATTAGCAGCATTATCTCATTCAAAGAGAGTTTGTTCTGTACACCGACCATTAAGTATTAAAGTTTATTAATAGTTAGACTAACGTGAATTGTGTGTATGCTAGATGAGTTGCATTTTTACAGGAATTCACGTTCGTTCTGAAGCACAAGTCAAGGCAGCAGAACAAGGTGACTGATGCACTTAGCCGTCATGCATAACTACTTGTTATGATGAGCAACGGGGTGGTCGGCTTCGACTGTCTTAAGAAGCTGTATGCCGAGGATGAAGACTTTAAAGATTCTTGGATGAAGTGTCAAGAAGGTCACCCCAGTGACCTTTATATACAGGACGATTTTCTCTTCAAAGGGAATCGATTGTGCATCCTCCAAAGTTCTCTGAGGGAGCAGATTATTCAAGAGCTACATGGAGGTGGCCTCGGTGGACACCTTGGGCGAGACAAGACGCGAGCTCTTGTGGAAGAGCAGTATTACTGGCTGCGATTAGTACGTGATATGGGAAATGTCGTACAACGTTGTCATGTTTGTCAGACCTCCAAGGGGCAATCTCAGAATACGGGCCTCTACACCCCGTTACCTGTGCCTGACAGTCCTTGGGAGGATTTATCAATGGACTTCGTGCTTGGTCTCCCACGAATATAACGCGGCATGGATTCGAAGTTCGTGGTGGTAGATCGTTTCTCCAAGATGACACACTTTATCCCATGCAAGAAGACTCTTGATGCAACACACGTGGCGAATCTATTCTTCAGGGAGGTCGTGCGGCTATACGTGGTCCTCAAGACCATTACTTCTGATCGTGATACGAAGTTCATTAGCCACTTTTGGCGGACTTTGTGGACTCGATTCGATACACGACTTCAATTCAGTAGTGCTTACACCCATAGACTGATGGGCAGACTGAAGTTGTGAATCGCACGTTGGGAAACCTCCTTCGCTGTATTTCAGGAGAAAAATCGAAGCAGTGAGATTTGGCCTTGTTTTAAGCAGAGTTTACATTCAACAACATGGTGAACTGTTCGACAGGAAAATCACCGTTCCAAATTATCTACGGACGAGTACCTCACCACACACTTGACTTCGTACCTCTGCTTAAGCACCCAGGCACAAGTATTGCGGTAGAACATATGGCAGACAAGATCATGGGCATCCATGCGGAAGTGCAAACTAAGCTATATGCCTCGAATGAAAAGTACAAGGAACAAGCGGACAAGCACCGGCGATAAAAAATGTTCGAGGTGGGCGACCGCGTTATGGTTCATCTGCGCAAAGAAAGATTTTCGACTGGGACATACAACAAGTTGAAAAATAAGAAGATTCGACCTGTCCCAATCATTCAAAAGAACAACGACAATGCTTATGTTGTTGATCTTCCAGATGACATGACGATCTCACGGACTTTCAACGTCGCGGACCTGACCGAGTATTATGAACCAGAGTAGGATGAGAACTCGAGGACGAGTTCTTTTGAAGTGGAGGGGACTGATGTAGAGCGGGTCGTGGACAGTTTCATGGCCAAGATGGATCAGAAAAGGCCCGGTCGACGACAGAAGTGATCTGGACCGTCGGACCTTAGATCGGGCATATCTCGCAATCCGGAATGAGTTACCTGAAGTAAAATATATGATTTTGCGGTAGAACGAGCTACTTTAGCCAACTAACTCCGCTACGTCGGGTTGCGCAGCCCGAAATTGCGAAAAACCCCTGGATCGATGGTCGTTTCCCTGTTTTAATTTTGTTTTTACTATAAATAGTAAGTTTTAGTTTGATTATAACTCTTCATCCGTCGGGCTTTAAGAGTTGTGTCCAAGGTGAAAAGAGCTTAGAATAATTAGGGGAACGGTTTGGTGAAGCCAAATAGGACACTTACTATTTTTGGCCGAAAACCTTGCGCACTAGTAGACATCATGACCGTCTATA
Source organism: Magnolia officinalis (assembly GCA_021015155.1). Taxonomy (NCBI): domain Eukaryota; kingdom Viridiplantae; phylum Streptophyta; class Magnoliopsida; order Magnoliales; family Magnoliaceae; genus Magnolia; species Magnolia officinalis. Next base: position 62,079,848 of record JAJHSJ010000016.1, on the reverse strand, counting down.
AATAGTAAGTTTACTATTTATAGTAAGTCGTGGATTCTAGGAGTTTTAGTTGTAGTTTGATTCTGATTTCTTTCACATTGCTTGGTACCCCTATTTAAAGGGTTGTGAACTCGTTTTTAGTCATCAATTAATCAATTTCAAATTTCTTATAATTTATTTCTATTTTCTGCTTTCTTTCCTCGTGGATTCGAGAAGTCTCTGTGAGGAGTCCAAAGAAGCTCCGTGGATTCGGAGTAGTTATCCTCATCATGGTCATCCCTGTGTTAATAACCCATTAATGGTCAATCACCACTGTTTCCTGTGATACCGTCCACTTGAGAATTAAATTTACTTCATTTTTTAGCTCAAATTTGATTAAAATGGCTAAAATCTCATTTCAAGAGGCTCTGGCAAATGCTTTCATGGACTCTTCCTTCTATTCCACACCTCCCGGTTCATTGAATGGTTGGCGTAAGCTTGTATTTAAGCCCCATCATTAGTGTGTGCCTTTGGACCTGTTTACACTCATTTTGGACTTGCCAGCGTGGACCAATAAGAGGTCGCCATGTGTTAACATTACAGGTTCGATGCTAACAAAATCATACATGCATCCGAAGATATCTTCTTATACATTTTCTTTTGTGATATGTTTTTCATTATTATTGTGGTAGCACAAAACCTTACGCATGATTTAGGGGATTGAAATGCCAAATGACATGTGTTCATGATTCGTGTGGCATTTAAACGAGATAACATACCCAGCACGTCCATAAAAGAACTACCGAAGCAAGGATCCTATCATGGATTTAGATATGAAATACTCGGTATGACATCTCTCACTGTCCTTCTAAAATGGGAAATCTTCTCATTGACGTTTAGAGCTCTTGTGGCGAATATAAAGATTCTGAATATCCTAAGATTAGAGTAATATTTGAGCATATTGGTAGCAATATGGATCCATATTGGAGCAAATCAAAATAAAAGAGAATTGGAGATTAGGATCTGGTGGATCTGGTCCCACCAGTTCCTCGATTAGAGGAAGGGTGGAGATGGTTCTGATTAATCTATTTTTAAATGTAGCATTGTCATGAAGGTCTCCAATAAGAGACCATTTATGTAAAAGTAGATATATCTAACCAATTGTTTTAGATTTATGAGATCTCATATGAAAAGACTATAAGCCGTAGATGCGGAGGATCTTGGACTATCAAGTAAACCTAGGGAGGGTTTTGTCACCTCAACAACCTATAAAAGTAGTATATGATAAAGAGCTTGAGGCCCACGTCAAACATAATTTTATTTATTTATTTTTTTTCATATCAAAGTTTACTTTATTTTAGTCATAACATAGATCGCTATTGTTCAATGCCATCACTACAATGCTGTATGATTAAATAAACATCCACGACCTTAAAATGCTAGATCCTGATCAATCAAGTTATTACTTAGACGATTAGTTATTCTAGTCATATCATGCTAACCATCTGCCTCAATCATCTATTCATACAGACAAAATATTACATATTTATCTCTTGTTTTGTTTTATTCTCTACTCTATTTTTACTTTATCAATTGTAATGATACACATTTAAAATTAATGGTTTAGCCTTTTTCGTTTATTTTTCTATTTTCTTTCTTTTAAGAAATGTACTAGCTACAATTATTAGTAAAAGAAAAGACCTTAACATAAGACAAAAAGAATCCATCAGGAATGACTAACTCTTATCCTTTCATAAATCGCTTGATCGTTGTTTCAACCGGTGGTTGAGATGACAACTGGATTTTCAAATTTAGTCTTACTCAGTAGTCTTGCAGGAGTGCTAACGCTCAATCAAACATTGAGTCAAATACAACTCTGGCATGCCCGCACTTCTTAATCACACACACAAACCAAATACAAGCCCTTGATCACACTTCTAGCCTTGTGTTTGATTGAATTGTGCAAACGAGATCTATTGTTGGTTCAAATCGTTCATTCATTTAAACAACTAGGAGCAAGTCATTATGCAAAATTCATGTCCATTAGGTGATCCCAAACTTTCGATCAATAACATGAAAAATGAATGGTCAAAATTGACCAAAGAAATAAACTACGTTCAATCATCATCTTGAAATATTTATTGTAAAGATCCCACTTTTGAATTTCTTATGATTGTATCATGTGATTTCTGGCTTGTAAGCAATGGACAATTGTAATAAATTAACCCTATTCAAACATCTGATTGGTACCATTCTTGCATCGTAGCTTGCTCTTACTAGTATGAATGAATGAATGAATGAATGAATGGATGGTTCAGGTCCACAATAGGTCACTTTGCTTGCCATTTCTAAGGTCCATGGACATCATTCAGCATGCCTATAAAGGTGGGGACTAATTATACACGAGGTCTTAAGTCCAACTAGTTGGACCACATGTTGTGGTCCACTCAACAAGTATCTTCCAACCAATTAAGTACATGGGAGATTTAACTCATCCGATAAGTTGGCCTCATCACTTTGTGAAAAGAAAAAGTTATATTCACTCTAGTGGACCGCAATTATATTTTGCTATCTACTGATGTTTTTATTTATTTATTATTTTTTATGTTGTGGCTCATGTAATGAATAAATAGGGCAATTGTTGGGATGCCTTGCACAAACCTTAGGATCTAGCCTCCCGAAATAAACCAGAATTATGGATAATAAATCAATGAAATAAATCAAAGCATCAATCACACACCACACAAGAGATTTTTACGTGGAAAACTTTCAAAGAGGTAAAAACCACGGGACCTCGTCCAGATCAACAATCCACTATGAAGTAGAATGTTACAATCTTCTTCACTCACGCAGGAGTGGATAAACAATAAGAGAAATAGAGAAAACGGAGAGATCTAACCGATTATGAGGACATAGAAGTGCTGAGATATAGATTACACAGTAGAAAGCCTCCACGAGCAGAACCTCCCTTCTATAAGTTTTATCTCTCTCTTTCTCCTTTTCTCTCACCTTTGATAGCCCTAAACCCTTTAGCAAATCCCTTGCAAAGCTTTAGGAAACCCTCTTGCTGTGCCTAGAAAACCCTAGGCAACCCCTTTTATAGTTTTGGGAAACTCCTTTCCGCATCCCAGTTGCGAAAGGACTCAAATTCGTAGTTTCGCGCAAAATCGCGGAACAAACTACGTAACCTTCGACTAGTCGTAGGACCCCTTCGACTAGTCGAGACATCCCTTCGACAAGTCGAGTAGCTCGAACACCAAAATCCCATATTGCTGGACTTTGAGTCATACAGGCCACGACCAGTCGAACTATTCCTTTGACCAGTCGTAGCTCTCCTTCGACCAGTCATAGCTACAGTAAAAAATAGATTTAAAGACTTTCTGACTGGTTGACGATGGGTTAAAAAAACCCATCAAATCTCTCCCTTTTTGACTCAGGAGGAATTCACCTTCTACAAGCCAGCCAGGTTTCTACAAACCTCAAATCTGCCCTTGAGCAAAGCCTTGGTCATCATGTCTGACCCATTATCGTCCATGTGGACCTTTTCAAGCTGTAACACCTTTTGTTCCAAAGTATCCCTGATCCAGTGATACCGAATCTCTATGTGCTTTGACTTGGAATGCTGACTTGGATTCTTGCTCAAGTGTATAGCACTCTGACTATCGCAATAGACCACGTGCTCCTCCTGCTTCAGGCTAAGTTCCTGTAGGAACCTCTTCATCCAAAGCATCTTTTTACATGCTTCTGTGACTGCGATGTATTCGGCCTTTGTTGTCGACAATGCTACGACCTTCTATAGCTTGCTCTACCAAGAAACTGCTCCCCCTGCAAACGTGAACATGAACCCCGATGTAGACTTCTTGGAGTCTATGTCACCTGCCATATCTGCATCTGTGTAGCCCTCTAACACAGGTTTTCCGTCACCATGGCATAGGCTCAACCTGGATGAGCCTCTTAGATACCGTAATATCCATTTCACCGCTGCCCAATGCTCTTTGCCAGGATTGATAAGGTACCGGCTGACAACACCAACCGCATATGCTATGTCTGGGCGTGTACACACCATAGCATACATCAAACTTCCTACAGCTGACGCGTAGGGTATCTTCTGCATCTCATCCACCTCTGCCTTCGTCTTGGGACACTTCCTGTCGCTCAATCTGAAGTGACCATCCATTGGAGTACTGACCGGCTTCGCTGCATTCATATTGAACCGCTCTAGGACTTTCTCAATATACTGCTCTTGTGGCAGCCAAAGCTTCCTGCTGCTTCTGTCACGGGTTATCTCCATTCCTAGAATCTGTCTAGCCGGGCCCAAGTCTTTCATCGCAAAAGACTTGCCCAACTCCTGTTTCAGCCTGTCAATCTTCTTGATGTCTTTTCCCATGATGAGCATGTCATCAACATATAACAGCAGAACTAAGAAATCACCATCTAAGAACTTGCACGTGAACACACAGTGGTCCGACTCCGTTCTATCATATCCATGCTTTAACATAAACGAGTCGAACTTCTTGTATCATTACCGTGGAGCTTGTTTCAGCCCATACAAGCTCTTCCTCAGCCTACACACCATATGCTCCTTGCCCTTGACTTCGAACCCCTCTGGTTGGTGCATGTACATCTCTTCTTCCAGGTCACCATGGAGAAAGACAGTTTTAACATCTAACTGCTCTATCTCCAGATCCATGCTAGCCGCCAACCCAAGAAACATCCGTATGGATGTCATCTTCACCACTGGTGAGAATATCTCCTCGAAGTCTATGCCTTTCCTCTGACCAAACCCTTTCACCACAAGTCTGGCCTTGAACCTCGTCTGTGAATTCTTCTGCTCAACCTTCTTTCTGAACACCCACTTGTTGCTCAAAGCTTTCTTGCCCTTAGGCAGTTTCACCACATCATAGGTGTGGTTCTTATGCAAGGATTCCATCTCCTCTTACATAGCTTTCAACCACTCCCCTTTATGCTCGTCGGCTAGGGCCTCAGAATAATCTTCTGGCTCTCCCCCATCAGTCAGCATAATGTACTCATGTGGCGAGTACCTCTTGGACGGCTGTCTGTCCCTAGATGACCTCCTCACCTGTGGCTCAACAGGTGGATCAAGTGGGGGCTGCTCCCCTAGTCCATCTTCTGAAGGAACTCTCTCGTCCTCTGCACCTTGCTGTACTCCCCTGTCATCAGGCACCATGGGAGGAGTAATCGGATCCATGTCCTCTAGCTCACCTGAACTAGGCTGATTCTTCTCTAGCTTACCAATGTCTTCTATACACTGATATTCAAAGAAAACCACATCTTTGCTCCTGACGAGCTTCCTCTCGGTCGGATCCCACAATCTGTAACTAAACTTTTCATCATCGTACCCTAAGAACACACACTGCCTGATCTTCATATCGAGCTTGGACCTCTCGTCCTTTGGTACGTGAACGGATGCCCTGCATCCAAACACCCTGAGATGACTGTATGATGGATCATGTCCAGTCCAGACCTTTTCAGGTACTTCTCCATTCAATGGGGCTGATGGAGATCTGTTTATCAAATGCACCGCCGTGTGCATTGCTTCTCCCCAGAACGTCTTAGGCAAATTCGCATGGGATAACATGCATCTGATTCTCTCAACAATGGTGCGATTCATTCGCTCAGCTACACCATTATGCTGGGGGGTCTTGGGAACCGTCTGTTCATGCCGTATATCCAGGGACTTGCAGTACTCATGAAAGTCGCCAATGTATTCACCACCATTGTCAGTGCGGATGCACTTCAATGGTCTACCTGTCTCTCTCTCTCGACCATAACATGAAACAGTTTAAACACACCAAAGACCTCGTCCTTGGATTTCAAAGCATAAACCCAAACCCTCCTAGATGTATCATCTATAAAAGTGACAAAATACAATGCCCCACCCAAGGTTTTTGTCCTCATAGGACCACAAACATCAGAATAGACCAGATCTAATGCATGCACTTTATTAACATGAGAAACAGTTTTAATAAATGAAACTCTATGTTGTTTCCCTGATAAACAATCAAGACAGGTTTTGAGAGGTGTACCTGTCACGTCTGGAAGGAGCCGCTTCTTTACTAGTAGCTGAAGCCCTTTTTCACTCATGTGGCCTAGACGCCTGTGCCACATGTCAATAGCTGAATCTTCCGCTGCGTTCAATCTACCCTTGCACATACTGACACTTGCCTTGTAAAGGGTGCAACACTTCTTTCCTCTAGCCACGATCAACGAACCCTTGATGAGCTTCCATCGCCCACCAGCAAATCGGCTTTCATAGCCATCATCATCCAACCTTCCCGTCAACATCAAGTTGAGGCGAAGGTCTAGGATATGCCTCACATCCCTGAGAACCAATGTGCAGCCCACATTGGTCTTCACACAAATATCACCGACTCCCATGATCTTTGATACGCCAGAATTTCCCATCTTCACAGTCCCATAGTCACCTGACTTGTAGCTTGTGAAGAAGTCCCTATGTGGAGTGGCATGAAAAGAAGCTCCCGAGTCTATCACCCAGTCGGTGTCCTGACTCGTAGCCGTGAGACATACATCGTGATCTACTCAAAGAATAACTACCATGTCGCCATCTGAAGCGACCACAGTGGAATCTGATTCATCTTCCTTCCCTTTTCCTTTCTTGTCGTTTTTCTTACCACGACATTCATGCTTGTAGTGGCCCTTCTTGCCACAATTCCAGCAATCAACATCTTTCTTGTTACTCGACTTGCCTCTTGATTTATCTCGGGCCTTCCCGCCCTTCCTGTTCTTTCCTCTCCCCCGTTCCTGTGTCACAAGGGCCTCTTGCTGAGTAGACCCCTGAGACTTCCTCCTTGTCTCCTCATTGAAGAGACAACTGGTTACCTGTTCCATGGATATCTTTTCGTCTGGCGCAGAGTTACTTAGAGACACCACCAATGTCTCCCAACTGTCAGGCAATGAACTAAGCAATAGCAAAGCCTTCAATTCATCATCCAGGACCATCTTCATAGAGGTGAGTTGGTTCACTATATTGCTGACCTCATTCATGTGCTCGGCTACAGAACCACCATCCTTGAACTTGAGATTCACAAGTCGCCTTATCAGAAAAATCTTATTACCGGCTGTCTTCCTCTCATACAGCCTTTGTAATTTCAGCCATAGGCTAGCGGCTGAGGTCTCTGTAGACACATGGTGAAACACGGAATCATCCAACCATTGTCTAATAAACCCCACTGCCTTTCGGTCCGTTTTCTTCAAATCATCATCAGTCATATCCTTGGATTTTGCTGATATGCCTAAAATTGGAGAATATAGGTCCTTGCAATAAAGCAAGTCCTCCATCTTAGCCTTCCATATGGTCCAGTTAGAACCATTGAGGCTGATCATCCTTGATGAGCCACCTTCCATAATTCAAAACCGGTCCTACCCGTTCAATGAACTTAGCTCTGATACCACTTTGTTGGGATGCCTTGCATAAACCTTAGGATCTAGCCTCCCGAAACAAACCAGAATTATGGATAATAAATCAATGAAATAAATCAAAGCATCAATCACACACCACACAAGAGATTTTTACGTGGAAAACCCTCAAAGAGGTAAAAACCACGGGACCTCGTCTAGATCAACAGCAATTTCTGCACTAGACTGATACACATGGTGGAGCCAGCCTATTAGAAAAATTAGATGTCACAAACAATTAACTGGTTGGGAATTATCTATTAGATGAACCATAACCTGTGGTCCAATCGACTAGACCATATCATATATAAAAAGAGATATATGGCAGGTGTTGGATGGCCAGGCCAGGGCTCAGGGTAGTCTAAGCTCATGATTTTATCTATAATAATTAGTGTGAATTGGAGATAATTGATGCATTGGGTTAAAAGTCCTTTTTAAAATCATAACAAAACTTGATTATCACTCGTTCACAAGTCACAAGTCATGGTCCTCTCTTTTACTCTTATTTATTTATTTATATTTTAATTATATATTCCAAATACAAATTGTGAAACACATTTAAATGGTTTCGAATTACAGGCCGCTAAACATACTTAGGGCCCGTTTGGGAGCGTGGATTTGGAACCCTCTGGATTTGAAATCCTTCTATTGTATTTGGAACCCTAGATTGAGAATTAAATTTAATCCAAAAGTAGCTATGTATGGTATATTTATAGGGTTTGAAGTTAATTGCTAAATCAACTTTAATATATCTAATTAGTGAACATATGTAATTTTTGCCACACTGATTGTTACAAGTCCGTTGAAATATATACTTTGCCTGAAAACGATAAAATTCCAAGTCTCAGATGGGCCACAAGCACAAGATCATATCCGAGCGACTAACTAAATATTCTTAACCGTGTATTTAAATGGACAATGTTTGGATGGTGTTGATCATCGTGTTAAAGTAATTATAATGATGCAATTGATATTTTAGTTGTTTTGGGATATCATTAGTAGGCCATATACCTAATAGTTTAATACTCCAGTGACACACGTATTATACATGCAACTCTTACAATGATTTTAGATGTAATCCGAGCTCTCACCCTGGATTTGAACCCCCTGAATTTGAAACCCATTTATTTTATGGTGCCAAACAATAGGGGGATTTGAAATCCCTTTAAATCCCCCCAAATTCATGGTGCCAAACGATTTCTTAATGATTCTAATTCACATAGATTTTATGTAGTTGCCTGTGCTTATGAAAGACACTCCCAAACGAAGGATAAAAGACGTCCCCACACTCAGCCCAAATACTTGCCCGGCCCATAAGCCCATAAGCTCTCGGGCGCAAACTTCGCATCCCGCGCACTTTAGAACACGAGAAGCGAGTGCTTCGAAACGTGCAGTCGAGGGAGCATTACTTCAGCGTTCCACTTTGCTCCAATAGCAGGAGGCGCATTCTACGCAACCCGCGCACTTTAGAATTTTCCTGTCAGAGTAGTGTCGAGACTCGAGAGAAGCTCCTCATTTCTCAGACCATTCAGACAGTAAAACAGAGATCGGAAATCATTCGTGTATTTCTCCCCAAAATCCACCCCGTAAAAACCCTAAAAAAAATGCTTTCAAAAACCCCAGAAATCACATCTCGCACCCTCAAAACCAGATCCTATTCTGCAACTCCGATCTGAGATCCCGATCTCTTCCACCAATACCCTAGTTCATGGCGGGTGCGGCCTCGGCGATCTTCCTCCTCGATATCAAAGGCCGGGTTCTTGTGTGGCGGGACTACCGCGGCGATGTCTCGGCATTGCAGGCCGAGCGGTTCTTCACGAAGCTGATCGAGAAAGAGGTATGCCTTTCGTTCGCCATTTGATGCATTAGATCTCGAAATTGGCTGTATTGGATGGGTTTTGGTGTGTATCTGGTATTTCTTTAGCTGAATTCCGTTTATATTTCGTTTGTTCTTGTGCAAGTGATGCATAGGATCTGTGCTTTTTCTGAAAGAGATTATGTAAATTCACCTTTTTTTATTATTTATTTATAGATTTTTGTATACTTTTTGGCGTTTTTTTAGAACCTGTGGTTTTGCATGAGAAGGACGTGTCACTAGTGTCCAGTGATCTGATGATTCATTGGGTGAGTCCCATTATGGGTGGGCCACTATGAAAATCGCATGGAATGGAGAATCCTACCAATACTCCCAATACTGACTGTTGCCAAAATTCTTTTGTTTTACCCATTTGTCTGTCATTGGTCATGGTTAAGATCATCTGATCAGTGAATTCTGCTACTGAAGCTCATTCATGGCAGATGCACCAGATGAACGGTTTGGATCATGAACGGCCACAAGTCCAATTTGTGTCCGCTGTGGATAATTGTAAGATCCGTGTGCTGCACCCAGATAGGAAAATCCTACCCAACCTGTTGGAAGTCATTGTTGAAGTCTGATTGCTTCAGGTTGTACAGTTTGGAGTTTAGGCGCAACTTGGTGAACAAGTTACAGGTTGATAGTTGTTTAACCAATTAGGATTAGGTCAAAGCAACTTTGACAGTGGGAGCTTCACGGTCTCATTGCTGGTCCCAAGCCCGGATAAAGGATGAGGTTGCATCAGTTTGGCAGCTGGTGTCAAACTTCGGTCACAGCTTCTATCATGAATCCTGACAATTTCACATTTTCCTTGATAGAATGGAATGGCGAAATAGGATTCGTCTAGCCGTCCTCAATTAGTTGTGATAGGGCTTAGATGATGATGATGAGGATTTGATCAAAACAAGATACAAAGAGGATTTGTTACTGGGTTAGGATTAGGACATGAGGTCCACATAAGGTGTGTTGGACATCCCACATGTGTAATAGATGCGTGATTCTTCTTGAGTTTTTATTAACATAAGGTGCATTAGACATCCCACACATGTAGTACATACATGAATCTTCTCATGTTTTTCTTGATCAGTTTCTTAGCGCTCTCTCTCTCTCATCCATTCCTTTTTGTATTGACACCAAGGAGCTCCTCTATGCCACAGTAGTGCAAACTTCTGTCAAACGAGACTCCTTTCCATCCAATGCTTACAGTTACCAGACTTCTTTTCTATCAACCATTTCTTGGTCACAGCTGATGGTCGAGATTGTCTGGTCAACAGTGTGTTTCTAGTTTGAGCCATTAATGTTGGGTTACTAGATGAATGGTTCAGATCATGGACTGTCACATCATGTTTCCAATTTGTGTGCGTGCATGGGATGATAGAATCCATGACCTGCAATGGATTAGATTTCTCTTGCATCTTAGGTCGTTTGATTCGGAGTAGTTTTTTTTTTTTGCACCCTTTCTTCTTCAGGTTCTGTTCTTTTAATGAGGTTCGACTCTTTCAATCTTTGTTTTGATACCATTCCTTGGCAGAAAAGAACTATAATGATAACAAACAAATGTGATATTTTCCTTGGTTTGTGTCAGGGCGATCCGGAATCTCAAGATCCAGTAGTTTACGATAATGGTGTCACCTACATGTTCATACAACATAATAATGTGTACTTGATGATAGCATCAAGGCAGAACTGTAATGCTGCCAGCCTTCTTCTCTTTCTGCACCGTGTTGTTGGGGTAAGTTCTCATTATTGTTCTCTTTTTTTATTCTGTCATTGTAGTTTTAGTAATAAATGTTTTTAATTGAAATATTATAATGCAAAGCTCAAATATGTGTTATGATATATTTGTGGTTTTAAGGGCACTTTTTTTTTTTCTTTTCAAAATGGCAGGTCTTTAAGCATTATTTTGAAGAGCTAGAAGAGGAATCTCTAAGAGATAATTTCGTTGTTGTGGTAAGACTATAATTTAATATTGGTTTTGTGATTTTACCTTACCTCATCTATAATTGAGACTGATATAATTAAGCATTAAAAGCATGAAATTTACCAATAGAAACTGTCTTTTTTTTTTTTTTTGCCTTGTAATTTGTAACATTGACTGATGCAGAATGGAGCATAAACTGATCCCAAATTGAAATAGGACAATTTTTGGATTGTATGTACCATACAGAATTCGATGTTGATCATGATTCTTGAATGCAATAAACCTCTAGAAACAGTTAAAGAAGACAGGAATTTGGAGAAGCAAAAAAAGCAATGAATAAATTTCAGGCATCTCACAACTGGAAAGATAGACTTTGGGCATCATACCACTACATTAAAGAAGCATCACGGCAACAAAAAAGAATCCATCACAAGCCTTAATTGAAAAGAGTCTTTTCATCAAAATAACAATGTCTCTACATCATATTATGGTCTAGTCTATAGACCTCCATACTTAGCTTCCAAACTTAAACATGGTTCCAATTGTAAATGCTAATCTGTTTACTATAAAAAGAAAGCAATCTCCACTAATTGGAGTTTAAATAGGAAACTTATAGATAAAAGCTCTTAACCATGTGGCTGAATAGGACTAGTTGCCAGCAATAGGTGATTTGGATGTTCTGATTGGACCCATGGACCTTATCTGTCAATTTGACCACTACATAAGTCATGAGGTTGGATCTGTAGCCCCCACAGTCCAATCGGACCACTGTTTGGCCATCCAATTGGATCTGTTTGGTTCCACAGTCCAATCAGACAGCCTTATGTCTCAATTTCATGGTTCAGCCACCAGGTGGGGCCTTCCCATGGGGGTATAGCCTGGGTGCATAAGTTACATTGCCTGTTTGCTGTTCTCTGCAGCTTGTCCTCGAATAGGTTGTCTTCTGCTCAATAATAGTATACAAGATGCAAATTAACTGACATTTTATGTTCAGCGAACTTATGCCATACTGATGCTGTGTGGTTTCTGCAGTATGAATTACTTGATGAAATGATGGACTTTGGTTACCCTCAGTATACTGAAGCACAGATTCTTAGTGAGTTTATCAAGACGGATGCATACAGGATGGAGGTCACTCAGCGACCTCCTATGGCCGTTACGAATGCTGTGTCATGGCGCAGTGAAGGGATACGATACAAGAAAAATGAAGTAGGGTATTTGTATATCATATTTTTTTTAAAATAATAATAATAATCATGCACGATGTATTTAGAAAAGCTTCTTTCTTGTTTTTTAAGGTATTCCTAGATGTGGTGGAAAGTGTCAACATACTCGTCAACAGCAATGGACAAATCATTCGATCGGATGTTGTTGGTGCATTAAAAATGAGAACATATTTGAGGTGGATTGTCATTCTCTGTGTAGTCTCTTTTAAAATCAATCACTCAGATGTTGTTTGCTTCTTTTTTTTTTTTTTTTTTTGAGAATTAGAAATATAGATAATTCAAAAATAAAATAAAAAATCAAGAACAATGTATCGTCCTCCAGTAATCTCTACATGTTGTAATTATGTCATTATTTCATGTCTCTATGATTTGGCCTTTGTGCAGAGAAATGCCTTTCGGGTTCTATAGCACGCATTTCTAAAACATAGCATTTTGACTTGATGAAAGAGTTGCAGCTACTAATCTTAAGATGCACGATCCTTCTATGAAGGTGCTGCTCCCGCTTCGAATCAGGCTTCATACTCACACTCCTCCCACTTGCTAGCTGTTTCATACTTGCTAACAGTTTAAAAGGGACACTTCCCCTCTCTTGTACCAGAATCTGTTGCCACTTTGCTCCATGCTTCATGCAACTATAATACTAATATTCTTATAGAAATTGAGTAATGTATTTCTTGCTAAATCATGCACAATGGGAGTTGGTGTTAGGGGAAAGGGTTTGCGTGAAGCTTTTTTTTTTTTTTTTTTTTCCTTTCAAGATTCTTCATTTTTTGGGTTGGGAATATGATATATTTTTTTCGGTTTTTGTTCATGGAGACTAATAATGCATCATTTATGACAGTGGTATGCCAGAGTGTAAGCTTGGACTGAATGACAGAGTGCTTTTGGAGGCTCAAGGTCGAACAACAAAGGGAAAAGCCATTGATCTGGATGATATCAAGTTTCATCAGTATGTTGCGAGCTCGTTGTTTTAGTTTGATTCTTTCTGATTGTTCATCGACCATAGCAATGAGAGACTGCTTGTTGTGTTCTGTGGCAACTTGCATTCTGACTGCTCACTTTTGGTGTAGGTGTGTGCGTTTGGCCCGTTTTGAAAATGACAGGACAATATCCTTCATTCCGCCCGATGGATCCTTTGATTTGATGACCTACAGACTCAGTACTCAGGTTTATGTTTTGCTTCTGCAATGTATATTGGCTAATGCTGCTACTACTGCCAACCCAGTTTCAGGACTTACAATGTTTATTGAAGGCTAATTCCATCTTCGGTTTCAGGTCAAACCTTTGATCTGGGTGGAAGCTCAAGTTGAAAGGCATTCGAGAAGTCGTATAGAGATCATGGTAAAGGCAAGGAGTCAGTTCAAGGAACGCAGGTGCATTTATATTGTCACTGGCCAATGGTTTTTTGCTGCTGGACACTGTTTCTTCTTAGTGTTAATAGGGGAAATTTGATTTGTTACTCTCCTGATTTTTCTCTGCTTCATTATACAGCACAGCTACAAATGTGGAGATTGAGCTGCCTGTACCTGCAGATGCAACAACCCCCAATATAAGGACTTCCATGGGTTCTGCAGCATACGCACCTGAAAATGATGCATTGCTCTGGAAAATAAAATCTTTTCCTGGTGGCAAGGTTTAATGCTAAACTCCCCTTTTTCCAACTGCTGGCTGTTAGTGTTTAAGGATGGTCTCTTGACATGTTTTAAACTGATCAATTAGGAATATATGCTAAGAGCAGAATTTAGTCTTCCCAGTATAACTGCTGAAGAAACAACACCTGAGAAAAGGGCTCCTATTCGTGTGAAGTTTGAGATTCCATATTTCACTGTGTCCGGAATACAGGTATGCGATCCCCAACATGAAAGATATGCTGTCTGAAATGGATATTACATTTGTGCACTACACCTTGGAAGCGGTCACTACAATATATGCATGCATTTGTGTTATAAACTGTCAATCATATGAGTAAAAGATTTATTTGCTTAGCTACTGTACCTTTTCCATACAACTGCATGTGAGTATTTACAGATAGTGCAAATTCTGGAAGATGTTTAAGAGCTGCAGGTGTTGGCACATTGGAAATTATTCTAGTTCTATCTCCACAGTTGTAATTCGTCATTACAAATTCTTACTGACAGAACGAGGTTTTTAAATGTGCTATTGGTTTCTTGAAGATTAATAAGGATCGATCTGAGCATGGTTTTAGCCAGACGTTTCATAGCTCAAAGATGGTGCACCAAGCTGATTCTCCTGTTGTTCATTAACAATATTAATATGTAGAATGATTAAGGAGTACAGCTCGTGGAATTGCTGGGTCCATATGAGCTTGCAAATAGCTAAAAGGATAGAACGAGTAGGTGAATGTAGTAGAACACTTCCAGGATAAGTATGAAATGTAGTATTGCTTCTACCTTTTTGAGTCCTGCAAAGTATATTAGCATTGAGGGGAGTGAGAATCTTGTGTGAAAGCATGGCATATTTAGGTGAGCTTCAGGCTGTTCATCTGGATGGCCCTGCTGTGAACATGCCCTGACCCAAAAATCAGGCCAATCTGCTGGTTAGTGGTGCCACCCGTGCACAATTAAGATTGGCTTTTAAAAGAAATTGATCAGCGGGTCTGTATTCGACATGCATGTGTGGTCATCGTGATGAGCGGAGTCAGCAGGCTGACAATTTCTTATGCTGGGCCATGTACATGGTGGGGTCTGCATGATGAAAGGCCCAGATCTGAAACATCTGACATTTTTCTGCCTTTTGAATTCCTTCACAACATTCTGCATCACAAAAGCTAATTCCATTGAAGATGGACCTGACAGCCACAGGGAGTCTACAGTATGCCTGCCACTTGGGCCAAAGTTCATAATCTTCCACATCTCATAAGCAACTTCATATGCTTTCGAATGAACTCCAATTCATTGAAAGAGGAAAATCTTTGCCGCTGGAGATGAGCGGGTGGATTCATCTTTCGTTTAGCCAAAGATGAGATCTCCTGAATCAATGAGGAAAATGTTTGATGAACTTGACATATCTTTCTATAAAATGAATATTTGAGACATCTCTCTCTCTCTCTCTCTCTCTCTCTCTCTCTCTCTGAGACTGTGAGACATCTTTCTCTACAAAATGAAGATTTGAGACATCTTTCTCTATAAAATGAACATTTGAAACCTCTCTCTCAAAAAGAAAAAAAAAAGAAAGAAAAAAAGAATAAGAAGAAGAAAAGAAAGGCCCTATATGTCTGCGAGTCATTTCTTTTTCTAATCCTGTGTGGATGATTATATTGTTTTTGTAGGTCCGCTACCTGAAAATCATTGAGAAGAGTGGATATCAAGCTCTCCCATGGGTGAGGTACATAACAATGGCTGGCGAGTACGAACTGAGACTCATGTAATCACCCTATCAGTTGCTTCTCATCCCATGGGTGTTTTACGGGTAATATTCTGAAGCACTCGGCTCATTTGAGGAGCGTGGGAGCAAAGCCAGTTTTCCCACCTTACTTGGGCATGTCCATGAAAGCTTCCCCAGGCTGCATCTATCTTCACCTCTTTTTCTCTGTTGGCTTTGTTTTCATATAACAAGGGTTTGTAAGGGTTCAGTGCTTACCCCACAAGGATTGACTGCACATTTTCCTTGAGAATTAAGGATCAATTGTGAAATCTGTGTCTGACAATCATTTATTCAAATCTTTCTAGAGCGGGTTACTGGTGTAAGGAAAGAGAACAGAAAATAATAAATTTAAAAGAAAAGAAGGGTCTGTTCTCTCTCTCTCTCTCTCTTATTTTATTTTTGGACCTTTTTTTTTGTTTTTTTTTTTTTTTTTGGGGGGGGGGGGGGGGGGGTTGCATATAGAAATGGACTGGCTAATCTGTTGTAAAATACCAGCTGCCTCCTAGTAAAGTTTAGAGTGGTTTAGCATTAAGCATTGAAGGGTGCATTTGGATGTACCCGAATTCTAGATCAGTTTGGACATTCCATGTGATTCCAAGATGCATCCATCTGTTTGGGCACCGTGTTTGGACTTAGAACAGATATCTTTATCAGAGCTGCATATAGAAATAGACTGGCTAATCTGTTGTAAAATACCAGCTGCCTCCTAGTAAAGTGCTACGCAGTAGACCCCTCAATATTAGGGTTTTGCCAGTTAAGCAATCCTTTCTTCTTCTTCTTCTTCTTCTCTCTTTTCTTTACATATATATATATATATATATATATATATATATAATATATATATATATATATATATATATATATATATATATTATATATTATATATATATATATATATATATAGGGCATGTTTGGAAGCACAGTTGAATCGAATTGCAGCAGTCTAATAAGGTGGAAACAACTGTTCTGGGGTCTGGCCTCCATGTTGCATTTCTGATGCTTTCAAGATAAAAGACTTGGAAGGACCCGCCTTTTCCATTTTCATTACTTCATGATAACAATCAAATACTTGCTAATTCACTTGTGCATCTGTCTACAGACCAGGGCTAGGTTTGGCTTTGGCCCCACTTTTGAACTGGTCAGGGTGGCCCCTGTCCCAATACGGCAAAGTGCAATTTAACAGAGCAATATGCTAAGAATAATGTGGTCCACCTGATTTCTGTTGGGGTTGGCTGTCGATGAGCCATACTCTTAAAATAATAATAATAATAATAATAATCTGTTGGGTTTGGCTGTAGATGAGCCTTGGACTAAAATCTTTTATAGGGTTGTCCTTCTGCCTTTCAATTTCAGCCTGCAAGTAGACATCCTGGAATGTCTAACATGCAACTGAGAAATTGTACAGAGAATGGTGGATCTTCTTGTTTGGTGCATCTATGGTGGATTGCATCAGAAAAACAGTATGGATCCCCATATCCTGAGGCTCACTTGTACCACTCAAAGCAGGTGATTCTGTGGGGACATGGGTAACCTGATATGGTGGAATTTGATTGGGCCATGTAAAAGAGATGGCCCAGTTGAGTATATGCTTTGACCTAACAACTTTCAAACATGCTTTATGAGGGTCCTATCTCTGATGGCAGCACATGGCGGAATCAAATCCCACCATATCAGGTCACTACAGAGGTTTTGGATGTTTCTGATCAAGTAAATCTGCACCCATTCTACCATGGACTGCCGAATGTTACCTAGCCCTACAGGTGTCCTACAAGGGCCATACTAGCAGGCACATCGTATCCAATCCTCACGAGGCAGCCTCACAGGTACATGCCCTTGCCAAAAATTGGGCCAGTTGGATGAGCAGGGGCAGCAAACTCATTACATCAGAAGAGCCTCCAGTCAATTTTCTTCTGTCCATTAGATTTTCCTACCATTGGCAAGAACAGTCAAATTCTGAAGCAGGACATCTCCTGGAGCCATGCATGTACTAAGATTGGCAAATAGAAAGGTGGTGGGCCAGAAGTGGTTTTCTCAGGAGGGAATCCCCCAAAAGATGGCAAAGCAGTGGGAGCATGATTTAAAAATCACTTTTTTAGCGTGTATTGGATCATCACCACCACATGGCTGTCTTACCTTGTATCGGGATGTTTTGGGTTTGATAAGGGCTTGTCTATATTGTTCATGGACGATATCAGTATACATTGGGTGATAGATGCCCATTTCGAACATATGTTAAACCTTTCGAGGGAGGGACGTGTTGTCACCATTGCCTTGTTGCAACAGCCAGTGGTGTTAGTAGTCGTCTAAAAGGGCAGCCAGGCAAGTCCATGGTGGGCCAATCAGATAAACCGCAAGAATTCATACAAATGGGCCACATGGATACGCCACCAAACCCAATACATTCACTTTTCATCATAAGTAACAACCTATCCGCCCAACAATAATTCATGATTACCAACTATGATTATGACCCTTGCAGCTAGGGTTTGACCCCAAAAAGAAAACGAAAAGAACCCTCCCAGAAGAGTCTTCTTGATGGTAGGGTATTACAGATCTCCTGAAAAGTCTGTTCATGGCAAACACAACTGTTTGTTGCTGAAACATCAATGTCCATCCATACAGCTCCCTATGAGCGCACCATCCACCGAATTTGCAATAAGCTGGCATGTAGTCTAATTTGAATTTCTGCTTCCATCCTGAAAATCCTGTTAAGCAGAAAGGAATGAATCAGTAGTTGCTTGGATGTAACACAGAGTCTTGTGGACAGAGGAAAAAAGCATGGAATTGCGAGTATGCAATTGAGCTTGGGAGCCATGTAGCCTACTTTATTCAAAATAAAGGGACTCCTAATGTAATGAAATATATTGCACTGAAACCCTTGTCTCCTAATTAAGAATTACAGCATGCAATGATATGCACACTAATCTCAGCCATTTCTCCATATCAATGCTTAAAAAGACGGATTTTTACTGCAGCATTCCTTGAGAAATCTGATTTTACCAAAGGGTGTCTTGCTTAATTGAAAATATGAAGGGCTTTTCGGGGAGTGAAATGACCAATATGTGGTCGTATATTTCTTTTTTCTAGAAAGTGCTATAGTCAAGCATTGTAGGGCCCACATTATGTGTATGACATCATGATGGGTTGCAACTGTCAGGCAGACTGGATATCATACACACATGTCAAGGACCCTGCAATGCTCAATTTCACTAAAAAAGAAATAGATGAGGCCATTTTGGTCACAAAAAGCACTTTCGGAGATTCTCAATCATACGAGGCAGTCTGGAAATATCGCAATTTTTTGAGATATTTTGCAATAAAATACCCTCGAAAAGACAGTTATGACACAATAACAGCTCCCTGGCATTAAGGTTATGTAACAGCAACAGCCATTAAAATTAAAACACCAAGAAGAAAACAGAAAGCTTTGGGTGCACAGGAAAGAGTACTAAAAAACTAATGGATCACCTAAAACTGGCTCGTAGGCTCACTGAACACACGACCCATTTTTACAGGCATTGTCAATTGAAAATATCTACCATTTTCGGCTATTATCACCATCTGGTGGTCAGTCTGGGAGGAAAGAAACGATAGATGCTTTAACGACAAATCTGCTTCGGTCCAAGCTGTCTGGTCCAGAGAAAAATATCTGATCTTTGAATGGGTGGGCATTGTAAATGGGCTCAAGGATTATGATTTGCTCTTTTTAGGTAGCTAGATTTCTGCCTCCTCAGCAGATTTCTTCTCCCTTTTGTATCTTTTATCCTTTTTTTATATATATAAATATATTCCAGTTATCCTTAAAAAATAAAATAAAAATGGAAACAAAATTCACACTGATTTTATAACACCAGAATGACCTTTCCCACTATAAAGGCTGTTATAATGTGTTATCACATTTTTCTTCTTCATTTTTCTTTTTCTTTTCTTTTCTTTTAATTTTTTTAAAGAAAAGCCCTGCGGGTACAGCTTTCCAAACTCATATGAGTATTGAAGTCATTCAAGGGTTCTAATGATGCCACGGATGTATCTTTCCAAACTCACGAGTCACAAGTATTGAAGTCATTCAAGGATTCTAATCAAGCTAAGGCATCAAGTGAGGAGAGTAGAGTCCCACTCCCTACTAGGAAAACATCAGATCATTACATGATGACAAATCATCGAGTGCCCATATGTCGGCACTGTTTGGCATGTGGGAATGTCAGGAACAGGTCAGACAGATGCCTGACAAATCATCACATGACTTGGTGAGGTTTTCCTACTTTTGCAACTCTGCTTAGCATTCCTCTATCTATGTTATTCAAGCATAGTAAAGGGTACAGTGTTGTGGTTCTCGATGTGACTAAATGTGATTACTTATGCTTCTAGACATAGTATATACAATTGTTTTCCTACATATGTGGCCCACCTAATAGTTCACCAGATAACTTTTTGCACATGATCTACACCATGCCTCACACCACAGCTCGGACGTGCTGTACATGTGCCAAGCTGGCACGTGCTTCCACATGTAGGCAGTGAATGTGGGGCTACCAAACCTCCATAACCTTACTTAAAGAACAGAAAGCATCAAGGAGCGTGGCAGTAAATGCAATACATACTGCACATTGATTGTTTGCAATATGTGGCCAGCTGATCTACTCGAACCAGCTTGGATTTCCTATCATTATTAAATCTGGTTCAATCTGCATCCTTTGACCTCTAATTGAAAATTGTTGCTTTTGGTTGAGACAATATACCCTCACTCAAGGACAGTTTAACAGGTGAAGGATTTTTATAAGATGACACTCGCTTGGGAGGAATTATAGGATCCTCGCCAAGAGGCTTTGCACACCATGCTCAGGTTTTCAGTTCTGATAAGTTGGGCCCCATGGTTTGGTTTGGTAATCCAGATTCCAAACCATTAGTTTGTTGCATCCTACCATGGATGAATGCATGTCGTCAAAATCTCCAGATTGGAAGATCCTAGCCACCAATCTTGGGATTTTTTTTTTTTTTTTTTTTTTTTTTTTTTTTTTTTTTTTTTTTTTTTTTTTTTTTTTTTTGCAGTTGAATGTGAACCATTGCTGTACTTTTCTTCTCAACCATCTATTTTGTAGGTTACATATACATATTGAGAGGTTATGATTTGTTATATCAAAAGAGAGTTTTGGGTAATTGTACATCCATGGTGGAATGCAACAAGCATTTTTTCTGAAATACTGAACCATAGGCATCGCTTGTCAGGAATGAAACCAAGTCTTCTCTGAAAAGTCTCAGGTCAAGATCCTATAATTTCTTCTTCCTGGGTCCATGCGAGAACTGCCTAACAAACTTAAATTGCAAGTGACATGCGCATGTATAGGTCAAATAACCCTCTTGGCAAAATCAATAGTTTTTATTTGAAAATTGTGAAGGTTACTTTTCACATTCTAGTACTGCCAAGATTTCACTTCCTCATCACAAAGCAATTCCTCTACTCAACTGCTCCACTTCAACAACTATGAAATGCCTCAGAATTTCCAAGGTTTTCAATCTCCTAGTTCTTTAGGGATTGTTTGGATTTGTGGAAAGAGAGGGTAAACAATTATTCCCTGGAAATGATGTGGAAAGGAAACTAGGTTATAATTTTATTAATTAAGGGCCAAAAGGCCAAATAATTACAAAGAAACCAACGAAGTATAAAAAAGATCGCAACTATAAAAAAACAACCGAGATCGAAGCCCATTCCATTACATCCACCCTAGCCCTTTTGAAAACACCTCCGATGCACCCAGCAAAGATTGCGGGAAGCATCGGTTGCCCCTTTCCCCTCATAAGGCCCACATGCCTGCCAATAAAGCCATCCTTCATAATCACTTCCCTCTCTTGCCAACCCCACCCTCATGCCATGATCGAAGGAGGTCCTCGATCGATCTCAGCATTACCCAGCCCATACCAAACAAGCCTAAAAATCTTTGCCGCATTTCCACTGCAAAGGTGCATGAATGAAGAGACGGTCCACTGATTCCCACTCCAAATGTAAAGCAAGCAAATATTGGTTAAAGCCATTCCTCGCTCATGCAGATTATCAATCATGAGCACCATGTTCCATCCCACCAACCACGCCAGTGTTGTTACCTTGGGTGGGGCCCTGTAAGACCACAGAGGGAAAGTATGCTTTACTTTGTAGAGGATGACCCACAGAGTAAGTTATAAAAGGACTGCACTATAAATTGCCCAGATTTATCTTTAAACCTTATCAATGAGTCCAAAACTGATGAAGAAGGCGAGATACCCAAAAGCTGCCTGGACAAACTAATAAACTCTTCCTCCTCCTCGTCCCACAAATGCCTTTGGCACGGAAGGGTCCAAACTGTCCCCAACCCAGAAAATGAATAGCAAAGATCAACGGTGACATCCTTATCCGAGGATAGGCTAGTCAATCTTGAGCAGTCTTCTTGAAGATTCCAATCACCCAACCAAATATGCTTCTAGAATTGAATCATTTTACTGTCACCCAAGAGGGCAAATTTCACTGTTTCCAACTTCAGGAAGCCTGCTCCCCCTTCCCTTGTCAGTCTACAAACCCCCTCCCACTTCATGAGGTAAAAACTTGTTTTTTTTTACTTTGCTCCTTTCCACCAGAAGTCGTGTCTCAATTCTCTCCAATCTGTTTAGCACATCCTTCGGGCATTTGAATAAGGATAAAAAGTATATCAGAAGGTTCGATAATGCTACTTTGATCAGGGTGAGCCTTCCCCCAAAGAAAGATATCGGTGTTTCCAAGACAACAACTTCCTCAATCAACCTATCCCAAAAATGCATAGTCCCGGATACGAATAAGGAAACAATTCTGCCTTACACCTGAACACCCCACCAAGCTCCTTGATTTCTTCCTTAGGGATGCCAATACCAAACATCTCACTCTCCAGCGTGTTCACCTTTAAGCTTGACACTACTTCAAAGCAACAAATAGTCTTTCTAAGGTTGTTCACCTTCGCTACCTCTACATCGCACAACAGGATTGTCGTCGGCATATTGAAGATGGGACAATTTGAAGACACCTTTGTCCACCTTGAACCCACTAATAAGCCCCACCGAGACCCCTTTACCCAGCATTTTGCTCAAGGCTTCCACTACTACCACGAAGATGAATGACGATAGGGATCTCCTTGCCTAAGGCCTCTTGAGGAATTTGAGAACCCTTTGGTGAACCATTAACTAGCACTAAAAAACTTGGTTGAACTAATGCATACTTGAATCTACCTTCTCCATTTCTCACCGCACCCGATTCGACGTAGCATATAATCCAAAACTCCCAATCCATATGGTTACATGCCTTCTCTAGATAGAGCTTACACACGACGCCCCTCTTAACTTCCTTGTGGCGAGAGTCAATCCATTCACGTATGATCAACGCACCAGCCAAAATCTGCCTTCCTTTGACAAATGCTCCTTGGACCTTTGAAACAACATTCCCCAAGATGGATCTAAACCTAGTGGCCAACACCTTCGCAAGGATTTTGTAAGGAACCCCTATCAAGCTTATCAAACAAAAGTCACGCAAACAATCGTCTCCCTCTTTCTTTGGAATTAAGGCGATGAACAATGCACCTAATTCACCCGGCAAGCGGTTACTTTGAAAGAATTCAACGATGGATGCCATCAATTTCCCTTTGACCATTTCCCAAATAAACTTAAAAGAACGCCAAGGGAAAGCCATCTGGCCCTGGCGCGTCCACTGCCATCTTGACTTCCTTGGAAGCCGACTTGTCAAGAGATGTCAAATCTCCTTGGAGATCGTTGGAAAGACAAGATTATCTAGCTTTGGCCTCTCCTAGCCCACTCCTAATAGTTAGACTTTGTAAAAGTTTACAATGGCATCACACACCTTGGACTTTTCCTCTGTTCTAACACCATCTATCACCACGCTATGGATCCTGTTATTTCTACCCTTTGCACTCACAATTGCATGGAAGAACTTCTCATTCCTATCCCCTTCCTAGAGCAACGTTGCTCTAGATCGTTGCTTGCTTCCATTTTATCTCATCCTCCTTTAGCCGGTTTTTCTATTTGATCTATAGAGCCTCCCTCCCATTGTTGTCATGTGTGACCGCATTAGCACATATGCGATCTGGCCCATCTCACACTTGCTACTTAGCATGCGGGAAGCAAACATGCCAACTTGGCATGGTTTTTCAAGAAAACAAAATAGCAAACCATTTGTATTCAACAGAAAGAAATTGCTTTGGCTTATGATAGAATACAACATGCATTTGCCAGAACCCAGTAATTTGCAGCAACCCATCCATCAAATGATGCCAACCATTCATACTAAGCAATCGAACAGGCAGCTATGGAAAATGGTTAGACACCTTGTGATCACAAATGGCCAATCTGGATTTGAATGTACAAATTGTAAGTGAACGGTGGATGAGACTGCACATTTGCAGTGTAGCAACAAAATCATGCCATGAAAGTGCGGCATGTTTCAATGATCCAGGCTATTGATACAAGAGGCAACATTATTTGTAGACGATGCCCAAAAAATCTCTGATAGATAATACTAATCCTCCCACCAGAGGCTAGCAATAAACGGTTAAGACAATCCAGCAACTGTCCACATTCAACAGAAAATGCCAAAGGATGAACATGATCTTCCAATCCTGGGGTTTTGGGGACATTGTCCATCCACAATTGGAGGTCGCTATATTAACCGTTTGCATATAGAATCATGGAGACCATGGGGCTTTGGGGATATTGTCAATCCACAATTCGAGGGTCACCAGATTAACCATCTGGATGCTGAACCATTTAGAGAGAGAGAGAGAGAGAGAGAGAGAGAGAGAGAGAGAGAGAGAGAGTAAGATGGCTTGTTTCCTCTCTCTCTCTCTCTCTCCTCTCTCTCTCTCTCTCTCTCTCCTCTCTGTGATGATGATGATGATGATGATGATGATGATGATGATAGGGTGTCCCCGCCCCTTTTTAAGGTGACACTAATCACTGCAGATGCACACAATCACCGGCAAACAACATGCATCAGGTAATCCCGAGGAGGAATCGAACTTGCATCTGTGGGGAGCAAGCCCATGACGCTTGTTTCCTCTCTTTTCTCATAAAGTTTAGGAAATTATGTTTCTTACGTGGAGAAAGGAATAGAAAGAAATCCAAATTTCTAGGAAATGTGATAAAATTACATTTCCATGAAAAAAAAAGAAAGAAGAAAGACGAACGCTTCCTCAATTATGTTTCACCAAATCCAACATCATCCACAAAACTCCTAGTAGCAACAATATCATCGACAAACTAAAGCTGGAACCAACCCTCTTAATCTAATGAACTTGCTCTTACAACATCAACACAAAACATTTCTCTCAGACAGCATGCTTTGTTATGTCCAAGCTCCTGGATGTTTATCAGGCAGGCTCTACCATGAAAATGCTCAGGCCCACAAGAACAGGCTCATTAGGCAGGCCGCAATTGCACATTGAACATGGACTGTTGATTAATTTATTTGATTCATCGATCTTTAGTACATGTGCACCCCACCAGATGAGTGGGGACATCTACATGGTAGGATTCACCTGATGAACAACTTGGTGTTGCATATGCAGACAATGTTGCACATGTGCCCGAGAGTCCCATTTGCATTTCTCCTTGAACAGACGCTTAGCACTCGTGACATAAGAGTGATACATGGTCCAGTTATCATAGGAAACCTCTACCAAGCAATGTCTAAAGAATTGTCTGAAACTGATATGTATCACACAGGGTCGCTCATGAATGTTTTGGCCCGAATCAGGCTGAATAGCCCGATACAGAGGCGATAAAGGGGCAATACAGGACCGTTTCAGTGGCGAACGATACAATACCCAGTACACCAATTTAACAACTTAAGGTGATATATTTTCTTTTCTTTTCTTTTCATTTTCTTTATGAGTTGCATTCGTTATAGGGCTACCAATGGGCCAAGCAAACCTGAAGGCCCAACACGCAAATTGGGCTACACATCAACCCTTCGATCCAGGCTCAATATTAAGTTCGGGGAATGATAGATAAACGGCTTAGATTTTACAGATTTTTCTAGCAAACCCAAACTGAATCCAGTCCAAACCCAATTATGGCAGTTTGTGTCTGATCCAAGCCGACACATCAAACCAGCAAATAAATGGGCCCACACTAGCTCTGGGCCTAATTCCGGTCCAAATTTTCTGTAAAAGTGGGGTCCATAGTTCAATGATCCAAACTGTTGATACGACGGGCCTCATACTGAATGGTCCATCCACCACAAAAAATTTTCCCAACTCGAGCAATCAAACCTAAAGAATGCATGACACATTTCAGATGAAAGTGAACCATTGCTATGATTTCTTCCTTGCCCATCAATCTGTCGGGCCACCTATGGAAGGGTTACAACATTCTACATTGGAGAATTTTCAGTGCACAGGCCATCCAAATTGCGCCCCACCAGGCCAATGTCATTGATAAAATGGTCCATGGGCCCCACATACACAAAACCGAAAGCTTGAACAGTAGCGTAAAAACAATCGGGCCCTGATCATCGCATAATTCAGTTTTTCCCTGAACAGTTCCAATTATCATTTTCATGATCTGGCGAAAACGATCGGATTGCTACCATAACTAGAGAAAGTAAAAGAGAGAGAAAGAAAAGATCCATGTCGAATGAGAGAAGAAACTAACCTGAGAAGAATCTGATGCGGATGACTAAGAAGAAGATAGGTGGTTTACGACGATGGGGGAGCGCAGAGCTCGGTGGTCCGCCTTGTTCTGTTTCCGGGCATTGTACATTGCTTCCGTCTCGATCACGATCAGCCTCTTCACCTGTTTATATACAGAAACTTAGAAGAAGGAGAAGGAGAGGGGATAAGTGCGCACGAGGCGTATGTTAGTACCTGTTGGAGCATGCCGCGGAGGGAGGGGGTGTTCCGGTGGATGACAGTGCGGTTGCACCTGCGGAGGCGCATGGCCTCTAACGTGCGCCGGTGGAGGCGACGAGTGCCGGGTAAGCCCCTGACTAGGGTTATGTAGAGTTGTGGGCTCCACTCTATCGGGACGCAGGCTTTGAATGCTTTGAATGCGTTCATCTTTTCTCTTCTCCTCTTCTATTCCCAGAGAGGGAGGAAATGCAAAAGGCCGAGAAAGGAAGAAGGGGGATTAGGGTTGATTTCACATCACTGTGGAGACCGTACAATGGAAAGCTCTGTGGGGCCCACCGTGATTTGTGTACGATATCCATTCCTACCATCGTTTGCGCCAGGTCATGTTATGACTCTAGGAAAGAAATAAGGTCGATCACAAACTCAAGTGGGCCACACCACAGAGAAAGTAGGGATCGACCTGAGTTTTGGGCTCAAGCCCCTAACTTGAGCCAGCGGTGACGATGGACGGTCTGGATGTCACAAACATCAGGGTGAGCCCCTCAGAGCATATTGTAGGCGACGTAGCCAAGCTTTGTAGGGACTAGTGTGATGTACACGTAGTTCATTTGTTTTACCGGCTCATTTTGGGTCATGAGGGTTCATTTGTTTTGCCAGCTCATTTTGGATCATGAGCTGAAAAATATATAGATCAAAGCTCAAGTGGACTACACTACACAAAATGGGCAATAAAATGATACCCAACAGTAATACTTATTTGCCATCAACTTATAGTCAATTAAAAAGGAATGTATATCATTGCACAAAAAGTATAAAACACTTTTAAGATTTTTGAATATATTCCAAGTCAATGTTGCAAAAGTACAGTTAGCATTAATTAGGTGTTACACCTCATCTATATACAGAGCGTGGTCGAGAAACTCGAAAGCAAGACAGAGCCAAGAGAAAAGTGGTGTTAAAGTGAATTCAAGTATACAAGTGTTTCAAAAGAATTTGGAAGATCGGATTAATACCAAAGCAATTATGGTAATTGATCGAATATGGAAGAAACAAGTAAATAACTATCTAAAGAAGATTTATAAATGACAGAGTTTAAGGAAGCAAAGGATCTTATACCAATCCAAATAAATAAACTAATTTTATCTTTCAATTATCCTAGCATAATCTTTATGTTCCTTAGTTGTATGTGTGTGTAAGTAAAAAAAAAAAAGAAAAAAAAAGTAGTTGTAATTCAAGTCTATGCCGATACATTGGATGAACTCTATTGAAATACAAATAGCTTTCTCATAAATGTGCTTTGTAGTTATTACTCATGGTTAACTGTAAGTGTTTTCTTTTTCTTTTGCTTTTGTATTTGAAAATTCTTTCTTACCGAAGATAAAATGTAAGCTATTCTTGTAGGATGAACCTTACCCTTCAATATCTGCTTATCATTTTAAACAATATCTTGTGAGTGACAGGATAATTGACCTGGCTTCTCAGATCTCGACAATATACAGTCAATTCTAATGTATTTGCTTATCTTGCCGCTTGGGTCAAACTTGTTCGGCTGGAATCAACATATATAATTGGTCCTAACACACCCGACAAATATTATACGTGTCTATCCGAGAGGGCATTAGGATGAAGAAGAGAACAAATATATCAACCTGATCGAAAGCTTAAGTGCTCTCAAGAAATTTTCAACAATGGGCGTTCAGTCTACGCTGTTTCTTGTGGTGTTTGGGCTCATACCCTAAATGATTTGGCTAAATGGATGGATAGCTTAGATAAAGCACATACATCACGGTGGGCCCCAAAGATGTGGTAGCGGGTGTTGTAGGCCATCCGATTCCCTTAAATATGTGGTCCATTCGGAAACATATTAGTTAGAGGTCCTGTCTTCTGATTAATGGTTGTTTGTCTAATTTTTAATTTTGTCAGATTATCTGGTGGGCCACACTGTCTGTGGTCCAATTGAAATAAATTTTAGGCCACCTCTCACGCCTCCAACACTTCCCACACCCAAACTCCAATATTGTCACCCTTATATCCTCAAAACTCAAATGAAACAGTGAAATCCTCACACCCGATCACAGCCCTTCCTTAGCTGGGCCACACATGATATATGGTTAAAATTTTAACTTCTTCAACTGGGTCAAATCCAAACCATTTCAAAAACCCACCACCAAAGATGACTACATTTCCATTCGCATTTTGACATGGACCTCTAAATGTCGTTGAAGCCAGGAGTTCGATCGAAAAACCCAAGCTTTGTTGACCAATAGGTGCAACTGGGATCCTGCCATTTCCATACGCTTCTCAAAGTACGTTGTTAAAAACAGGTTTGGAAGCTTTCGAAAGGATGGTTGAGATTGGGTTAGTTCCGATATCAATGCTTGTAGTTCGTTGCTGGAAGCATTTTTGCAAATGTGATTGTAGGATGGAGGCAGTCAGATTGAAGGATTAGATTAGCAGTAAGTGCATGTTTGGATACCACCAAATAAGTTACCTCTTCTACTTACAACCGGTTTATGATTAGTTATTGTCGATGCAAAAATTTGGCTCACCCTCACCGAGCTCCGCATACTCGTATCGAGCCCTGTAAGCCCACACAAGAGGAAGACAAAGGAGACCCTAGCTAGAGCAGGGGACCCTCCGATGCCAAAGTCAGGCTAGGAATCTAGGTCTAAGTTGTGTAAGTAGGTTTTGGGTGAGAGATTTTGTGTACATGTTCCTGTAGTCGAGTTCCTTGTTTATAATGTTTGGTTGGAGTTAACGTGTCCATCATTCTCAGCACGATCTCTGTCATTATGTGGGAGTTAAGCGACTAAAGGTGTTGGCGGTAGGGCTGAAAGTCGGACGGGTGACCGACTTGACATTGGGTTGGGCTTGGGCAGGATGTATCGGGTTCAGTTTTGGGCTTGGGCTATAAAAACACCAACCCAAGAAAACTTGGGTTGGGCTCGGGTTGAGGTCTCGGGTTGCCCGACCCAACCCGAACCTGATCGATATATAAGTTATAAATTATAATTGAATGCGGATAGTTTGTGTTGAATGCACAGGAAATTCTAGTGACATCAAGTCTCATTGGTCCACGTCATTTCCGATGACTCAAGCTAACAAGATACACTGGATTTCTCTCTCCCAGATAGATTGTGTGCTACACAACACAACTTTTAAAGGAGTAATTGTCCTATATATTTATCTTGTTTGTTTATAAAAAAATGAAATTCTTTACAATAAATAACTATATATATAATTAATAAAATCATAGGTACAAAAAATAAGACATGTATTGAAATATAATAGACTAATGTAATAACGAAAATATTAGCATGTATCCACCCGACCGAGCCCGCTTGGGTTGAGAATTCCCAACGCGAGGTTGGGTTAGGGTTGAGGTATAGTAACCTTGGGTTGGGCTAGGGTTAAGCACCAACCCGACCCAACCAGCTCGACTTTCAGCCCTAGTTGGCGGTTACTCTGAGATCGTGTGCCGGATGTCACTTCTTGTATGCGTTACTGGAGTTGATTCCCGGGCGTGATTATAGGTCACATCTCATCCGAGCCGACCCTATATTCCGAACCTTACTTACAACGATCCAAGCCCATAAGTAGGCTGAGCCCGGTTGCTTGCTAACGAGGATCCGGTCGGAGTCGACGATTGAAACCTGTAATGACTTCTTCTAGGTTCTAGCTAGGCTGATGTGAAAGCTCTACAAAAGAACTTGGCAGGCAAACACTTGATCTATGAATATCCATGTTAGAAATAATACGAGGTTAGAATGAATGGATTGGATAAGGTTAAGAATCTACCGTGTAATAGACTGAAGTTATGTCTATGATGAATGACTTAGGGTGGCGGGATAGGGTGCTGGCGATCTCCGCCTCGGGCACATGCTTCACTGCCCGGTCGACTAGGAGGGATATGTGGTAGCCGGGCGGAAGTTCCCCCGATTCCACAGGGGGAACTGGCCTAGCGGCTTCGCCAACGCCACTGACGGCCAAGGACGTTACCACCCTGGGCGGAGAGTGGGTTTTGCCAACCAAATAGTCGACTTTAGCGAGCATGAGCTCAATATGCTCAGCCTCTGCCATGAATTCCCTTCTGAGCCTAGAGCGGGAGGGGCTTGCAGTAATGGTTTCTCCAACCACTTCCCCTTCCATCTCGGGCAGATGAGAAGGAACAACCGAAGGGATTTCTAGAGCCGAGACAGGAGCCGCGGCTGCTTCAGCCACAACATGAAGAACTTTCTTCTTCTTCTGCACAGTGATCTTCACGCGGGGCTCAGCGCGGATCATCACACTAAGAGGAGGAGGCTGCTTCCTCTTCTTCTCGGATCCTGAAGCCTCAGCCATACCCGTACAAAATAGCTCGGCTCAGAGAAACATCTACAACAAAAATTTAGGTTACATTCAAAACTACATACAAGTTACCTAGAGCGTAAAGGAAAGACTAAAAGAAGACGGGAAGGAGAGGAGACTCACCGGAAATCGCTTACTCCGAGAGTCGATTTGCAGTGGAAACTTTCTAGAGGTAGGAAGGAAGAGAGTTGAAATGAGAAAGAAAACTAGCTTTTATAACCTCTATCAACCGACTGCAATCATGACAGACAACTATCATTGAAGCCGAAAGGTCGTTGAGCCGAACGCTCTACTATACGTGGCAGCCCTCATTAGCCCAGGCGTTATATCTACCGAGCCCCATGATGGCTTCATTAAATGACGATCAATGCTGAGTCACCTCTCCCCCTTTTAATGTCCACGCAACGACACCCCACTCCCCTAGGCGATTCAGATCCTCAACCATTGCCACGTTTTCACCTCTCACAGGCTCGTAGTCGAAAAGCCGTCACCGCAATATATCGCCTCGATGGCAATGAGCTATGATAGCGAGATTCGCCCCGATTCTACTGATCCGTCATCATGAGGGGCGTGACAGACCATCTTCTAAGGCATTTACTTTGCGAATCCGAAGCTTGGACTCAAAGAGTAAGGGCTTCTATTATGGGAAAAATGGTCCTACTCAGCTTTGCGAAGAGACGGCAACGTTGGTGTCACCGACCCTGGAAGTAAAGGTACGAAAAACACTCTCCACCGAGCCAACGAGCACAGCTCAGGGTTGGGCCCATCAGGAATCCGAGCAGGTCGTGTGAGGGGTCAGTATAACATGGATATTCATAGATCAAGTGCTTGGCTGCCAAGTTCTTTTGTAAAGCTTTTACATCAGCCTGGAACCCAGAAGAAGTCATTACAAGTTTCAATCGTCAACTTCGACCAGATCCTCGTCAGCAAGCGATCAAGCTCGGCCTACTTATGGGCTCGGATAGTTGTGAGTAAGGTTCAAAATATAGGGTCGGCTCGGATGAGATGTGACTAGAGCTGGGCAAAACAGACACGATCCAGTGGATCCTACCCGATCAGAATCGAACCAACGGTCTGGATATGTGCGGATCGGGTAACCCCATCTAAATTCAAAATTTTTCCTGGTCAAGTTCGGATTGGCCATGATCCCACCCGACCCGACCCAAAAACCCGATCCGATCCTACTCGATCCAGAGTAGTTTTTATTGAAATTTCTATTTTTTCCTATGGTATGGTCCGCTTGAGCTTTGGATATGCATCAATTTTGGGTTCAACGACTAAAATGATCTACAAAAACGAATAGACGACATGGATAAACAACATGCATTCAAGGTGGACCCCATCAGAGTTTAGGGTGTACAAATGAAAGAGGATTTGCTGGTGTATCGCACACAGCTATGTAGACCGAGACAGCTATGTAGCTGGCTATGCACCTAGCTGTAGGTACGTGTCGTGCCAAGACGACTCAACGAGCACTAACGCTCCTTTGTGAGTTGTACGAACGGTTCAAAGGAGATCAAAGTTATATGTCCCCACGGTGATGTATTTATTATATATACACCATTCATATATATTTAGAAATCATTTTAGAGCATTATAAAAAAAAAAAATGGATCATATCTAAAGATCATCTGGACCACACCACAAATAGCAACAGAGAATAATTTTCACCTTTAAACAATTCATAGGGTCCACCATAACGTTTATTTTCCATCCAATCTGTTCATAAGGTCACAAAGACCTGAATTAAGAAGAAAAATAAATTTGAAATAGATCCAAAACTTCTATGAGACTGTGACCCCAACAAGAGTTTCAATGATAAACATTCAATCCCTACTGCTTTTTTTCAGTGTGGCCCACTAGATAGTTAGATCTACCTTTTTTTTTTTTTTTTGTCTTAAGACTTAAAACAAGCTTGCCAGATGGATGGACGGTTTTGATATAAGACATACACCATGATCAGACCCTCTTAACTTGCTAATGTAAATATATTATACACCACTGATACGCACCACACTTTCGTTCACAGCATGTTACTGTTGCGTGCCTTTCACAGCACGTAACCAGGTGCCTCGAGCTCCGAGTTGTACGAATGGCTCAAACGAGATTAACATGGGCCCCACAATGATGTATTTATCATATCCATACCGTTTACCCATTTTTCATGATTATTTTATAGCATTTGGAAAAAATAAATGAATCATATCTAAAGCTTAAATGGGCCACACTGAAAATAGCTGCGAGGATAATGATATTCACTGTTAAAAATTTCAAATTCGAATAGGATCGTATCCAATCCGATCCAACTCGGTTTCCTTGACCGAGTTGGACTCGGTTCGGGTCAGACCAACCGTGCATCGGATCGGTTCGGGTCAGATGTCCCCATGTAGATTTCGGACCGAATCGAGTTGAACCGAATTCGGTCCGACTCGGTCTGATGCCCAGCTCTAGATGTGACTTATAATCACGCTCGGGAATCAACTCTAGTAACACACACAAGGAGGGACATTCGACGCACGATCTCAGAGTAACCGCCAACACCTTCAGTCGCTTAACTCCCACATAATGGCAGAGATCATGCCGAGAATGACGGACATGTTAACTCCAACCAAACAGTATAAATAAGGAACTCAACTACAGGAACAGGTACGCAAAATCTCTCATCCAAAACCTACTTACACAACTTAGACCTAGATTCCTAGCCCGACTTTGGCATCGGAGGTTCCCCTGCTTTAGCCAGGGTCTCCTTTATCTTCCTCCTGTGCAGGCTTACGGGGCTCGATACGAGTGCGTGGAGCTCGGTGAGGGAGAGCCAGATTTCTGCGTCAACAGTTATTAGTATCCTTTTTACTTAAAAAGTACTCAATCACTTCAGTTATTTTTTAAAAATCTTTTCTACTTTTCATAAGTAGCTGCAGAGAGGCATTAGGAGAGACTAAAGAGAGGAGAAGCTGATAAGTATGTTATCTACCAAACATACTTATCTTCTTAATAAGTAGAAACTAAGATAAGCTACTTGTAGCATAAGTAGCTTATCTTAAGCAACTTACAATCTAAACGCCCCTAAAAGGCATTAGAACTGATTTTGCTACATATAGAGCTGTTATTGGTTGCTTTGTGTAGATAAAGTAAAAGCGTGGAGGGATTTTGATGAGCAAAATGCTCGAATGTGATTTGGGTCTTGAGTTAGTGAGCTTTAACGAAAGAAATCTTAAAAAGATAGAATTCCTTATGTGTTGCTTTGTTGAGAAATTTCACTTCTGACATACGACAAGCTGCAATGTGATTATCAAAGTATATTGCTAGGTGTCCTGCTCAAGTCATTAGAGCTGCAAGATAGAATATTGAAGTTGGGTTTTTATACTGAGTAGCTTGAGATGCTAGTCTTTGATCTATGGATTACCGGTAATTTGCACTGCTTGTATCAGTGTCCGCCCAAAAAATCTTCCTTACTGTAGAGCAACTTCCCAGGCTCCTCGCAATGAGGTATGCCATTCTTAGAACTCCTTATGCAATTTTCAAGCAAAATCTGAGTAATTTGATAAGGTAAGGTAGTTGAATTTTAGCTTTTGAATACTGGTACAAGATCTATGATTGAAAACTTGTAGTAATTGAGACTTTTTTTTAAAATTTTTTTTATAAATGTTGAATATATGTCTAATATCAAACAGACAAGAACATAAGAATTTTAGACTTGTAAGCCCAATCAGGTGTCAAATCAGGTGAGGATTTCGTACATGTTGGAGTTGTGTCAAATCAGGCTCGAACACAAGGGAACATGGTTTGGGCATTAAATCAGATTACTCTATTCGGGTCATTAAGAGCCTAGGCAACCTGACCTTGTAGGGCTAGGTCTAGTCTTGAAATCTAGGCCCGTGTCCAAGAAGGCCCCATGCTAAATGATGAATGGTGGGGCCCACTCCAACCATCAAGTAAGCCAATGATGTATTAGAAGAAATGATGGTTTAAAGATACTTATGTGGTTCCCGGTTCAAAGACACTTGTTGGATACTAAGTCAGGTTTTAATTATGCAAATAAACGATGACATTTATACGATACTTCAAGTAAAATTCTTAGTTTGAACTAATTAAGAGCTTTGATAGTTTAATTCATTTCGCTATAGGGTTAGCTATCTAGCTTATGTATGTCCAAGCCAGGGATATGACATTTTTCTGCCTGATTAGGGCTTAGGGGCTGTGGCTATGCTATGGCTAGCAAACCCAACCCCACCCTAGCCCAGCCCTACTTTCGACTAGAGCTAGGCATCGAGTCAAGTCAATTCGAGTTAGGGTTGACCCAACTCGACTTGGTTTTGAAATAGACCTGACTCGAACTTGACCCGACTTGGTACCGAGTCCAGCATGCTTGGCCCGATCTTAGTCCGGCCGGGTTTGACCTGGACTAATCCGGACCGAGTCCAACCTAGTCATAGGTACCGAGTCGGGTCAAGTTGGCACTGAGTTGGGTTGGGTGCAACGGGTATCCGCAGGCTGAAATCACAACTCAAAACTTAGGTGCACCTGGTGGAATTGCAACCTCTCCATTAGCTACACGTCATCTTAGATCTGAAACATTAAATCTGAGATTTTTTTTTAAAATATATTTGTACAAGTCGGGTTTTAGATCAAGTCGAGTTAGTATCGAGTTGGATTTTGGGTCGAGTCGAGTCGAGTTATTGGGTAACCCGAACTCGACTCGGTTTGAGTTCAGATTGGATGAAGTCTACTGGGTTCGGGTTGAGTCAAGTTTAAACAAGTATGTCGAGTCGAGTCATCCCATGCTCAGCCCTACTTGTGGCTCAAAATGGGGTTTATTCATTGTTGGTAACGATTTAGTGAGGCACGTGTCCAAATCACTATGTGCATGCCTTTTTCTTATCGAAATGATTCCATTGATATGTCCAACGCCATCAATGCAGGCACTTTCTCTATTTAAGATGAGGTTCTTCCTACTGCCCGCTATCCTTAAGTGTCTCCCAATATCTCTAGTTCATTAGTGCCATTATCAGAATGACATATGATGTAGAACCCTGGCCTGGCTCCTTTGGTGCTTTTATAGGCTATCCAGCTAAAGAGGAGCGGCTAAGCAATCAACTTATTGGCATGCCATCATTGTGGTAGGTTCTACTTAATGGGTAGGTTGAACGACATACACACAACATGGTGGGTGGGCTACACAAGGTAATAACTTATAAGCAAGTGATAATTATATAAATATCTTTTACACAAAGATGAATAAGTATAAAGCTTAAGTGAATGAATTATATATTAAGCTTACTCCACAGAGACTTACGTCTTTAAGGGCCTATTTGGTACAAACTTTTTTTTTCTTTTTTAATAGAACGTTCATTGATAGAAAAGGATACATGAAACAACCCGTCGAGTGGGACCAAGGCCAAAAAAGAGGAGGCCCCACCTATCATATCTTATACAGACGAACCTATTAACAAATTCTGATCGAACCAAGGCCTACTTTGTCCAGAACGATCCCTCCCTTAACCTGATGAGGAAGATTAGAGGAGTCCTGGAAGAAACGGGCCAACTATCTAGCGCTGTCTTCCTTAGCCAGACTGGTAACCGAGCTGTTCACCTCCCTCGAAATCGAAGAGATCCGAAAACACCCCTTATCACCTAGCCTATGGATCTTAACCATCCAGTACCTCCAACACCAGGCGGGGGACGAAAGCCCATTGAGGCAGCCAACAAGCCATTTGGAATCTGATTCAATTAGCACCTTGCGTAGCCCAAGGGAAACACAATAGAACATTCCATCATATAGAGCACGCATTTCAGCCAAGTTGTTGGAGGCGCTGCTGTAACTAGAGAAGAAAGCGAAAACCAGATTCCCGATATTGTCCCTATAAATGCCACCACCCCCAGTTGGGCCTGGGTTGGACAAATCTGACCCATCTACATTAAGTCTATACCAGCCATCGCTGAGTTTTTTCCATCTCACAACTAAGATCGCAGGGGGAGGGCGGAGAGGGGCTCGGGGATGACCAGGAACAGAAACAGCCAGCAGCTGCGCACACGATGGGTGGTCGTGGAAGATACTTCCCATTCACCAATGACCCTGTTGATGACAGTAAGGGGTTAAATCAGACGGTCGTCGAATCTGGCGTTGTTCTTGACCCGCCAGATCTCCTAGATGAAGAATATCAGGGACAGGCGCAATGACGCTGACTGGCCGCGATGAAGGTCCTGAATCGATGAATGACGGAACAATGGAGCTTGAAAAGAGACAACAATGTGCTTCCAAACAAAAGCAGCTAGATCCCCATCTAAGAAGAGATGCTCCAACGATTCAGGGAGGAGGCTTAGGTTGGGGACATTATCACAGCACTCGCACTTCAATGCTAACTGGATCCATTTGGACTGAACTCACACATCAACTGGGATGGCCCCCAGAAGAAGTCACCACAGAAACGTAAAGATTTTGGGGGGAACCTTTGGATGCCACACCCATCTGGCCCAGGCTCTCTTCTGGCCACTACTTCTGCCAACGCTCCATGCCAATTTAACTGAGAATTTGCTAGTAGGATCGAGGGGCCAGATAGGGCGATCTTCTCCAGCAGAGCAACAGAAACCCCCTTTCTGAATGTGGTCTAGAATCCAGCTAAGGAGGGGAAAAGGAACATTTGGCTTAACCCCATTCTCACCAAGGAAATCAGCCACGGGGAAACCCCTTAGATCTAGAGGAATGATGATAACTGGGTCATCGATGAGAGGGCCAAGGCCCGTCCAGTTACAGCTCCTTATGTTGCACTCGTCCTGATTAACTTCCCATTGGACGTGTCTGTCAAGAATGGGAAACAGCCCCTGTAGCCTTTTCCAAAGGGAAGAGGCCCAAGTTAGGGGATTAGAAGGGTTGGGAGACCTCCCGGTTTGTAAATATTTGGATCTAACAAAATCTGCCCACAAGCTTCCATTTTTCACAAATTTGGCCCTCCAGGCCAGCTTCAAGTGCAAGGCCTTCATGACATCTCGGAGATTTCTGATTCTTAGCCCTCCCTCATCCTTGGGACAGGTGATGGAGCTCCATCTCACCCAATGAAGTTTTTTCCTCCCCTCACGCCACCCCCAAAAGAAATTTGATAAGGCACGATCCATGATAGTCAACGCCTTACTCGGAATAACAGTGGCGACCATTGTGTGCACCGGGATACCGCTAAGGACATGGGCTATCAGGGTCGGCCTAGCCGCCTGGGACAACAGCCTCGCGCTCCAGCCTTGGATCCTACGCTCCACCTTGTCAATCGTCGTCTTGAACATGCTGACGGAGATCCTCCCATTGAAAATAGGCACGCCCAAGTAGGAGAAAACACCTGACGCTTTCCCAAATCCTAGGGTCCTAGCAATGGACCTCTGCCTTCCCACAGGAAGCTTGGAGGACCAGTAGAAAGCACTCTTCCTTGGGTTAAATTTCTTCCCCGATGCGTCTTAGTATTTGGAGATGAACGCCCGCACTACTTTAAGAGAGGCCAGGGACCCATTCAAGAATAGAACGGTATCATCAGCATAGAGGAGGTGAGAGACTTGAATACACCTGACGCTTCAGCTTGAAGGGACTGACCAGCCCAGAAGAAACCAGCCTCGACATACCTCTGCTAAAGACTTCAACAGAAAAAATAAAAAGATTGGGAGATAGAGGATCTCCCTGCCTCAGCCCTCATGAGGATTTGAAGTAACCGTAACTTTTTCCATTTATAAGAACCGAGAACCAATTATTGTTCCAACATTGCTCGACCAATTTCACCCAGGGCGAAGAAAAACTAAATTTCAGCAGCACTTGAGACAGGAAACCCCATTCAATCCTGTCATAAGACTTCTCGATATCTAATTTTAATACAAGATTCCGGCCACAAACCTTCCTATTTAAGTCTCTGAATATCTCTTGCCCGAGGGCAATGTTTTCAGTTATGGCCCGACCCCTGACAAAGGCTCCTTGCTCTAGGAAAATCAGCTTCGGGAGGATGGCGCTCAGCCTATCGACAATAATCTTAGAGAAAATTTTGTATACTACATTGCAAAGACTAATAGGGCAAAAATCTGCAAAACTCTTTGCACTCGGAGTCTTTGGAATTGAGCAAACGAGTGTCGAGGTGAAGACTCTTGGAAGATTTTCGCCTTTGAAGAAATCCTCCACTGCCCTATGGATGTCGCTGCCCACAATAGGCCAGCAGCCTGTAAAAAAGGCCGCAGACATCCCATCTGGGTCGGGGGCCCCATCCATAGGCAGGGCAAATACGACGCTCCTAACCTCTTCAAAGGAAGGGGGCCTCATTAGATAGATGTTGTTAGCGGGCGAAACAAGGGAGGGGATGCAGCTTAGCAGGTCACCTGCGTCTGAGGTAGGGCCCGAGCTGAGGAGATTTTGCAGGAAATTGGACGCTTCTCTCTTAATGGAGGGGAGATCTAAAATGGTGACCCTGAATCAAGCTTGATGTTATTAATCTAAGATCTCCTTACTCTATCGGTGGCAAAGAGGTGGAAGAACCTAGTGTTCCTGTCACCTTCCTTCAACCAATGATTGCGAGTCTTCTGTTGCCAAAAGATCTCCTCAGTTACCTCCATCTGGGCCAGTTTATGCTTGGCAGCAGCAATCTCAAACGAGCTAATGGATGAGAGGGAGGATTGGGCTTGGGCTTCAAGGTGGATTAGCTCCTACTCTGCTTTCAACCGGTTTCGGAACACATTACCAAAAGCCTCTCTATTCCAAGTTTTCAAATTGTATTTAACTTTCTGGATTTTCAGCATTAGATTGAGGATGGGGTGGGCTGATAATTCTTGGGCCCAAGCTTGCTTAACTACAAGGGAGAGAGATCCATCCTGAAGCCACATCCTTTGGAATCGGAAAGGCTTAGGGACACTCGAGCTCGGGCAGGGGAAGGAGATGAGCACCGGGGCATGGTCCGAATTCATCCTTGGTAGAAGGAGCACTTGGAAGCCAAGAAATTGGTTCATCCAGTCACCATTGCACAATGCCTTGTCCAGTCTCGCCCATACTCGAGATGGGCCAACATGGTTGTTACACCAGGTAAACCTGTTATCGCTGAAACCCGCGTCCATCAACCCGGCTTTGTCAATAGCTTCTCTAAACTCCGTGCTGCTCTCAAGGTCCTGACTTCTGTTCCCCAGTTTCTCAGAATTGTCAATAACTGCATTGAAATCTCCGCAAATTGCCCAAGGACCTGATGAAGCTGAAGCAATAGATTCCAGACTCCTCTAGAGGAATCTTCTGTTGAATCTGGAACATTTGGCGTAGACAATTGAAAGCCTAAAAGAAGATGGAAGTGCCTGAGAAGATACATCCAAAGTAATCGATTGATTAGTCGAGCCTAAGATCGAAATAGACAAAGCGTCCCTGTGGAATATCAAGATTTTTCTCCCCTTCTTCAACATTGGAGATGGAGGAATGGAAGTCGAGCTTCAAACCAATCCCCACCCTCTTCTTATCTGAAACCATAGGTTCCAGGATAGCAACAATGGATGGATTATGTTCTCTGATGTACCTGATTATGGTACGAAGTGCCTGAGAAGATACATCCAAAGTAATCGATTGATTAGTCGAGCCTAAGATCGAAATAGACAAAGCGTCCCTGTGGAATATCAAGATTTTTCTCCCCTTCTTCAACATTGGAGATGGAGGAATGGAAGTCGAGCTTCAAACCAATCCCCACCCTCTTCTTATCTGAAACCATAGGTTCCAGGATAGCAACAATGGATGGATTATGTTCTCTGATGTACCTGATTATGGTACGAATGGTGGTCACATTGGCCACACCCTGGGCATTCCAAATAAGTAGACTATCCATCAGACACATTACCAGAATGGACAGCCCTTTGCTTCAATTTCTGCAACCTGCCCCACCCTTCTGCTTGAGATCATCCGATGCCACCCAGTTGGAGGGACCTTCCTCTCCAAGCTTGCGGGCAGTAGAGCAGGATATGCTATGGAGGGCATCAGGTCCCTGTGGCTATTGGACCTCAGCAGATCTAATGTGGATAGGAGGGACATGGGAATAAGGCGATGGGGAAGAGGCTGCTTGATCCTCTGTATCCCTATACTTTCTGAAGCCCGCATCACTATGAGATAGGTGATAAGGCGATAGGACTACTGACAGATCAAGCATCCTATACACAATAATGCAACCTTCAGAAAGCCCTTTGTGGGGGGACATTATCTGCTCAGACGACCCTAGGGGAGGGGGGGTCTGAAAAGGCGGATCCCCGCTCCCAAAGACCACTATAGAACCGTTGATTCCCAAATCCCTGACTGGGGAGGAATCAATCGATCTGGTTAAGATCCGGCAGCTTCCTCCTGGGCCAGCGATAAATTCTGAGATAGAGAATTTCTCGTAGCCACATTACCTTGGGAACCACCAGGTGCCAACATAACTTGATCCAAATTGACATCTTGGGTGGGATGAGTGGAGCGTACCTGGGCAGTAGGAGAAAGAGAGGTAGACCTGTGAGGGAAGGCTTCTCTTGATATGCGGGGATCCTGAACCCGAGGACCAGTCACTTGTAGCTTTGCCAAGGTGCTGCCAATATCTGATCTGCTATGACTTCCCTCCATCATTGGGGGAAGAGGGATCTGGGCGGGTTAAAGCTCCATATGAGGGGCTGAGAGCTCCGGTCTATCTGCTGGAGGGGTTTTTGGAACCCTGGAGCATAAAAGCTGGGAGGAACCTACTGGAGGAGTGTGAGTCGCACCCAGGGGAGGAGAGATGGGGAGGACTGACTCGTTTCCTGCATTTAGATCCACCTCCCCATCAAACCGGGCGAGTTGGGCAGAATCAATGTGATGAATTCTGGAAATGGCATTTCCACAAACGTCTTCAGGGTGAGAACTCTGCCCTAATCCAAAGCTTCTAGAGACCCACCTCTTGGTTCTATCGTCGATTCAATCCTCTCCATATTGGCCTTGGAAGCTCCCACAATCTCTACCCTGGTTGGGAACCTATGCCCAGCCGCTATCAGCTGAATTGTCGAATTGAGAGTGTTCATCGACGAACGTCTAACTTTCACCCTGGTGAACATCTGGAAAATCCCATACTTAGAATTTGCATCAATTGGAAGAACGACTCTGAACGAGCCCCCTAGATCTCGAATAATCGACTCCGTCCAGGCATGGGAAGGGATCTCAAATAGACGAATCCAGACTTCTTCTGCTTGAATATGAACCTCCGGGGACCAGGGAAAAATCTCCACTAAACCCAATCCTTCCTAGAAGGAGCAGTTTGCAACAAAATTCAAGAGTTACGCCTTGGTTTTGAAAACGATCAGAAAGCGCGAATCGGAGATCCTGACGACCTCGACCGCAGAAGCTTTGAATCTGGAGGAACAGAATCCATCGGCCAAGTGGATGATAGAAAGATTCTTCACACCAGCAACTCCCACCAGAGCCAGTTCCAGTTCTTGGAGTTGACGGTTGACTTCTAATGGGTTCGCAAAAACTGTACCAGAGCAGTGAGAATCTCTAACCAGGGTTAAAATCAGTTTTTTCCAACCTCTGCACTA
Source organism: Magnolia officinalis (assembly GCA_021015155.1). NCBI lineage: Eukaryota > Viridiplantae > Streptophyta > Magnoliopsida > Magnoliales > Magnoliaceae > Magnolia > Magnolia officinalis. The sequence goes on along the minus strand of JAJHSJ010000016.1, from coordinate 62,037,338 downwards.
TAGGGGATTTGCCCCTACATTATACGCTCCCCTCGATGGACCCTCTCCCACCTGAAAATCACTTTGCATAGAGCCAGTATGAGGTCTGGCCGAGGATTTGGGGTGGGCATCTTGGACAGAAACCGTTTTACCATATATTTTCTTCCCGTTGAGAACACCCTTAGCTGTGTGAGCGTCTTTTTTGTACATGAATCGGACGAAAATGTATCCCCTAGGTTTCATCGTCCCAGGGAAGGACGGAAGGAACACCTCCGTAACCCTGCCATACCTTTGAAAGATCTTGATTAAATCTGCAGTGGAGCAGCTGAACTGGAGATTACCAATGAAGAGACTAAACCCTGTTTGTAATCTCCTGCTGGATGGTGCGCGATCTTTAGGACGGCTCCTCATTGTTTCCCCAAAAACCCCAATCGGCCGGAGGCTGAAGGGATCTTGAAATCACCTGTTGCCCCAAACCCTATTTCAAAGCAAGCTTCTCTTCCATTTCTTTGTTCTTTGGTACAAACTTATGTGTGATTGGCTTGCATTTAGTGAGACATAAATTCCATCTGATAGATTTCAAAATCCATTGCATCTATGGGCTTCTTATTGATGCATGTGTTTTATCCACGTTGTCCATCCATATGCATCCTTTACACATGGCACTCAAGTTGCATATGAATATAGGTGAATAAAATTAGTTTTGAAAGTAGTCCATTGATTATAATTCTAGCATCTATGGAACACTGGTTTTTACATAAAATAGTATTTTTTAAGGAAGATTTTGATAAATGGATTTAGATTGTCAAAATGGTGTTGATTCCATATAATGCAATAAAATGCATATTTCCAAACAGACCTCAAAGGGTTGTTTGGAACACGGGACTAAATGATCTGATCATTAAGAGCATTACATCTAGGGTTAGCAATGGACCCCACATCTTAGGTAGCCTGATCTTGGAGGGTTTGGGTCTGGGACCCTAAACTCGTTCTTGAAATCTAGGGCTAATGTCCAGGTGGGGGGCATGCCAAATGATGAGTCATTGACCCAATCCAATCTTCAAGTGAGCCACTGATGTATCAAACAATTATACCGATTTAAATACACCTATGTGGGGCCCATTCAACACATGGTTTAAAGATACTTGTTGAATACCGATCATGTTTGGATGATTCAATTTGATAATATAATTTGTAGGAAAGCACAAAAAAAATTCTTAAATTAAAGTAATGTAAACCTTTGTTCATTTATCTCATTTCCCTGTAAGTGGTAACCTTGATTATGTAGGTCTGAGGGATAAGGCCTTTTCAGCCTGATTAGGGCTCAGGGTGTTGGGGCCTACTCACGACTCCAAACAGTCTTCATTCATTGTTAGTAACGATTTAGTGACTCCAAATAGTCTTCATTCATTGTTAGTAATGATTTAGTGAGGCATGTGTCCGTGATTCTTGGTGCATGCCTTTTACTTAGCCAAATGATTCTATTGATATGTCTGTCACCATTAATGCACGATTGTCGATTTCCTGTCTGTCACCATTAATGCACGATTGTCGATTTCCAGGCGCTTGCTCTATATAAGATAAGGTTCATGCATTTATGAGTAATAAAGAGAGAGAGAGAGAGAGAGAGAGAGAGAGAGAGAGAGAGAGAGAGATGGAGAGTAAGAAGGTTACTTTGCTCCTGTTTGTGGCCATGGTGCTTGTGGCCACCTTTGCTCCATCCGCCTTTGCCCGCTGTCAGAATGAACTCCCTTCTGATGACAATGGAGTTACTGACTTCAGGACTCCACTCTCAAGGATGATGCTGGAAGGTGGACTGCGCAGGAATGATGGCTGTTCCGATTCCTCATGCTCGTGAACGACCCTTGCTGTGGTGGGTGTTCTTGCATTCCAGTTGGTATTTTGGTTGGGGTGTGCGCTGGGTCCTGTTGCTAAGTATACGTGCATGTCGACTACTTAATGGCGATCAATGCTTTGTTGTTGGAAGATGTCTTAAATCTTCTGTCCATGATGCTCGACCAGTCGAGAGACTGGCTCAACTAGTCGAAGGTCCCTTCGACTGGTCGAAGCCCGTTTGACTCGAAGTCCAGCAACGATATATATGAAAATTCTGAGACGCTCGACCAGTCGAGGGACGGGGTCAACTAGTCGAAGGGGTCCTTTGACCAGTCGAAGCCCTGACTCGACTAGTCGAGGGTTACACAGACGGTGTGCGATTTATGCGCGGACTGCGTAAATTTGAGACGGTTTCTAGGGAGGTGCGTAAGTGGGGTTTCCCCATCTATAAATAGGAGTCCCTAGGGCCATTCTCTGGTATACTGAGGCTTCATAAAGGTATTTCAAGGGTTCCTAAAAGGGTTTTAGGGTTTCTAAAGGGTGTAGCAAGGATGAGATTCGAGGTTGTTCGAATCAAGTAAGTCCTTTCTCTTTGTAATTTCTATTTTCATAGTGGAATTCTGTCGCTTTGTGCCGTGGTTTTTTTTCAAAAGAGTTTTCCACGTTAAATCTATGTGTTCTCTTGTGTTTGCTTGGTGCCATTGGATTGCTATCCTAGATCCACATCTGTGTGATTTCGTAGACCAAATCCCAACAAGTAGTATTAGAGCGCTATCGTTGGGGCACAGATCTAAATCTGAGGGATTTGCATCAATGACAAGCGTTAGGTATGAGATTGAGAAGTACTTAGGGAAAAATAACTATGAGTTATGGAAGATCAAGATGATTAGTTCCTCAATCAAGTAAGGCGAAGCTAGTGCTCTTGAGGAGCGAAAGTCTACTATGACTGATGATAATTGGAATACTCTTGATAAAAAGGCCTTATCATCGATCCATTTATGTCTCATGGATGAGGTTCTCTACAATGTCATGAGGAAGAAAACTGTAAGACCTGTATCCTAGTCCGTACCGTTCCATAAACTCTCGCGATCCTCCCTGTCGAATTCCGGCAACCCTCAACCTATAATCGGTGTTTGCACGCGACCTTAAGTCGCATCTTATAAGTCTATGTCAACTCGATGTTGAGGGTCAAATATTGCATATTAGACCCCAATTATTACTCGAATTTACGAGTATGATACTGTTTAACGGCCTGGTCTATCGTATTTGTGATACAGGGTGTATTTACGAGCTCGGATCGAAATAAGGTGCTTAAAGCATGGAATTGACGCTCCAGAATCACCAGGGCAAGGGACAGACACCAGGTGACCAAGATTGATGGAATTACACATTCAAGATTTGAGAAAATGAAGCCATTCACCAAGAAGGAATGCAAGATCACAGGGTTCCCACCATCTGATCGGCTCGAAACGTTATACAGGGCTTGAGGACCTTAAATTAACCGTACACGTCAAAGTTGAGCCCTTAAATCCATGTGGAAGTGGTCCAACGACTTGATCAGACCATGAATCATTAAAATGGGGCCCACCTGATATCTGGAGATGCCTCAAGTTTGGTTCCAGCGGTTAAAATGACATAGGGAAAGGGATGGACGGATTGGATCTCTCAAAAAGATCACAGTGGACCCCACATGTACACATGCGTGTACATAGCACCTTCCACCGGCCACGCACCGGATCTCCCAGAGTCGGTCAGAGTGCGCTGACTGACTCTCCTAAACAGAGACGGAAATCTTGGCTTCAGTTGCGCACGGCCGACTATGAGGTGAAGAAGTGGGCCTCAATCATCATGTATTCGGATGATCCGGACCAGCTATTAGCTCTAGCAGGCAAAACCAACCGTACATAGGAGGTTTTTCCAACTCTATGCTCGTACACACAGGAGAATATCATCCAAACGCAGGTTGGACGACATGTAGAAAATCAAGTGGGCTGCGTCATCGGTAATTTAAAACCGTCCATATCCAAACGGTTTTTCGAACTGAATCTAATGGACGACGTGGATTTCCCAAATGTCAGCTGAAGTGGGCCCCACCAATACATCAGCGTAAGTTGGTTTATGCAAGCCCTGTATAGCGTCCGGCGCTGTCCGCGATTTTCGGGGAGTTGTAGGCCACCGTCTCTGATTGCTTCGGTAATCCAGACCGTTCATCGTGTAGGCTAGCAAAAAAAAAGTCCCAAAGGACGTTGATATTCTGGAAAGAAAGCAAGGAAAATGGGCGCTTTTTGCGCTGTCTTCTTGATTGTGTAAAAGGACTTACGTTGGAAAATTCGCAGCTGCGTAACGATTGAGACGTAAGCCACCGTCCGCACCTCTCCACCGACTTTGGCAGCAAACGAAGCTTCCCTCCACCACCCTTTGATGGCTATAAAGAGACAAGAGAGAAGAGAGAAAAAGATCCATTTTTTTTTGGACGTGAAGAACATTATTTGTTGAGATTTTTTTTTTCCTATTTTTTATTTATTTTATTTTATTTTATTTTATTTTGGAGAGCTCTAACCTTATCATGGTGGGCTAAACCTCTTAGCTAGGGATAAGAGATGAAGCTTGTGGAGTGATGGGTAGTGTTCTACGCTCTGATTCATCTTTAAACTGAATTGATCCTAGTTTGATTTTAAGAAATTTTTCTAGTCGTTAATGGTTTATTGTGACTGAAATTACAGTAGATCTGTGATGGCTTGAGTAATTCCTTTTCCGTTATTGTGGTGTTAGGAAACCCTGTTGTTCACCATTGCCCCTTAGACATGGTTGGATGACAGAACTTTTCCTACATTCATCAAGATTGGCTGTGGGTTGGTTGAACTCTATTGTTTGCTTTGTCTCACGGGCATGGTTTTGTGATGGAATCCATACTAATCTACATCCTTCTTATCTTTTGAAAACTAGATCAAGAGAAGTTTTAATTGTGCTTTAGCGATATATCTTCCAACTGGATGAAGATGGGACTCGAAGTCCAGATGAGTTCGTGAATCAAGTGTAGATCCCCCTGATCTTTACAAGTGGATCCTCTGAATCCCTAGTTTCCTTATCTGAATTCTTTTTAGTTTTTAGATAATTTGTTTCTCTAATTACAACCGAATTAGATTTCACCTTACTCTAATTCTAGTTCCATTTAATTTCGGATTAGGTACAGGTTTCAGTCCCTTGGGATTCGACCTCGGTTTCACCGAGTTTATTACTACATCACAACCCTATACTTGGGGCATGAACACTCGACTCGAAACTTGTACCCTAGCGATCGCGCTGTCGCCGCGGTTCCAACGCCGCATCTCGTGTGTTGGGCCCACATATTTTCTGAAGAAACGCCGAGTGTTGCAGATTCCGAGAGAATCTCTACAACCCATCACATTAATCAATCAATCATAAGTCAAGTACACAACCCATCCCTCTCTCACCAATAAGGCATGGCCCCCCATCTCTCTCCCATCTCCAAAGTCAACCCTTTCTTACAACACCCATCCCTCTCTCCCATACATCACTCCATCCCATCCCATTATCCACCAAATCCCAAGCAACCATGAGAGAAAAATCCTAAGGAGAGGAGAAGCTAGGTGTGGCCCACTCCCTACCAGCCAATCCCTCATCTCAACCCTTCAACCTTCATCATCTACTGTCAAAGAAGGAGCCAAGGAGCTTAGCTTGCCATAGATTTAAGAAGTTGAATCGATGGGTGATCTTGGGATTTCCACCGTTGATTTGTACTTGTGGGCCCACTTGGTGGGACCCACTTGATGTATGCGTTGTATAGGGAGGACCCATAGTGGCGGAGTCCCTCCGCTTCACACGTCTCTCTCTCTCTCTCTCTCTCTCTCTCTCTCCTTTTTTTCTGGGTTTGCTGGCCCATGTATGGGCGATCCAGACCGTCCAGCAAGTGGGATGGCTTTGCTGTCCACCTTGTTGAACTATCTGTCCTGTTGGACGCTTTGGATGATGGGAAAATAAATACCAGCTTGATTCAGAACTTTGGTGGGCCACGTTGATGTGGACCCACCCTGATTTATTTATTTTTATCCTCACCATCCATCTGTGGACGGTGAGATGAAGCTGATTGGCTGGCGTCCCTCACTCCACACCGTCCAGTCTCCTAGACGGTGTGACCGACCAAGTATATAAATATAATATAATATATATTATGTGGTGGGCCCCGTGTGGGACCCACCTTACTATACGCATTGTATCCGCACCGTCCAGCAAGGGACGGTGCTGGATCACCGTGATGTAAGTGTTGTATCCTCACTGTCCACGTGGACGGTGGGGCCTACCATGATGTACGTGGACATCCACACCGTCCATTGTTTGGACGGTGGGACCCACCCTACACATGGGGCCTACCTCGATAATGGAAGTGGATTGGCTGGTCTACCGCACATCAGCTATATTAGCTGGTGTATTAACGTCTGGGTCTGATCATCCAGACTGTCCATCTACGTGGACCCCATTAGATGTATGTGTTGTATCTGCACACCGTCCATCCACGGCGGGGCCCACCTTGATGCAGTGTTGTATATCCAGCCGTCCATCATGAGGTATGTCTTATATTCAAACCGTCCAACAACTGGACTAACGTCAGCAAGTTCCGTGGGTCCCACAATGATGTATGTGTTTATCTACACCGTCCCTGTACGTGGGATGGTGTGACCCATCGTGATGAATGTTCTGATCCACACCGCCCACTGTCCAGTACATGGACAGTGGGTCCCACAATGATGTATATGTTTTATCTACATCATCCATAGGATGGTGGGCCCTACCATGGTGTATGTATTTTATCGGCATCGTCCAGCTAGGACAGGACCCGCCTGAGGTAGGTTTTGTATGCACACTGCTCATGGGCTGCGGTCCACCATGATGTATTTTATCCACGTCGTCCAGGGCAGGCAGCCCATTGTGATGTATGCATTGTATATCCATGTTGTCCATCTGGTGGGGTCCATCTGACTCATGCAGGCCCACCTACTATATGTGCAGGGCCCACCTGCTGTACATGAGGCCATGTGTGAGGCCCAACGTGATGTACATGAGGTCCATGGGACGAGGCCTACTATGATTCATTTGAGGCCCATTATTGTGGCCCATTGCGATGTATATGAGGCCCTGAGATGTGGCCCATTGTGATGTATATGCGGCCCATATTTGAGACTCATTAGGCCCATGTGATGCGGTCCACGTGCCGTATATTAGGCCCATGAGATGCAGCCCATTATGGTGTATATGCGATCCAGATATGAGGCCCATTGTGATGTATATTCGGCCCATGTAATGAGGCCCATTGAGATGTATATGCGGCCCGTGTATAAGGCCCATTGTGATGTATACGAGGCCCATGTGATGAGGCTCATTGTGATGTATGAGATCCTTGTGTAAGGCCCATTGAGATTGTATATGAGGCCCTTACGTGAGGCCATGAGCCCACTATATGTTTGGCCCTATGAGGGCCACTCCTTGGGAGCAATGTCGATTGAATGTCCACATTGATGGACATTGATAGTTAAATGTCCAAATTGTGACCTTTCCTTAGGCCCTTTGTTAGGCCGATTATCAAGGCCGATTATCGATGCTGATTATCGGTGCCGATTGTTGATGCTGATTATCGGTGCCGATTATTGAGGCCGATGCTGATCATTTATTCCAATTATCAAGGCCGATTATCGAAGTTGATTATCGGTGCCGGTTATCGATACCGATTATGAGTATGTGACAACATAACATCATGATACATGCCCATAAGCATCATCTGCATGTTTGTTGTAAGACGTGATTGACCATTGCATGTGTCATTGGGCTGATTGTTTATGGAGCTCCCTGATAGGCGGAGTCGTCCCACATGAGAGCATGGTATGCGTAGGATTGATGCATGATTGGACTGTGTGATTCATGCGTCTTACATTTTATGATATGACTACTGTACGCCCTAGCGATATCAGGGCCGTAGCCTTCACAAGCACATTGTGGATGTCCAGATGAGACACCAAAAATATTTGGTTTTAGCACTGTGAGCACATAGGATGTTCTTAGGTGAGAGTCCCAGAATCCTCTGGTATCAGAGGAGACTCCAACGTCTAGACCGAGTGGATACATGAGCGTCTGGGTGCCGAATACCAATAGATGGCATTTTTCACTGTGTCGTGGTCGGTTGGAAGGGGGTGTGGCCTTATCCGCCCGAGTGAGGGGGCTGTAAGCTAGGCTGAGTTTTATCAGTTCCCAAATAGGTCCACTATCGACGAGCCGGGTAGGCATTGCTATACTGCTGACAGGCAGATAGTGTGGTCTTTTCCACTCGCTGGGCTGTGCGGCTAGGGAGGTGGCCGTCAGTGTGGAATGTATTAGACCCCGGTAATGATCCTAGAGATGTACAGTACTGATATGTGGACTTATTGAGCAGAAGTTGCATACTCAGCATCTTACTCATTCATTCATTCATTCACTCACTATCCACTTAGGCTGGTGGTGCGCAACTAATTGTTGTATACCTTCGCAATGGTTAGGATTTCGGTTGGGGCACGCGACTAACCTGAGATCAGGAGTTTACCACATTGAGTCCGACTATCTAAATTTAGGTATGGGACTGATTTGGATAGAAGTCCCTTATGATGGACCCCATAGCTTGCGATACTACGTACTATCATTCCAACTTCACACTCGAGCTTGGTCATTTCATTCGTACAACATATTGCATTATATCTGTGTCATATGACATTTTGGGTTGCTATGTTTCTGCATTTATATGGCTTAGATAGGCTGACGGTATTCGTGGACTCGTTAGGACTTGAATATTGTATTGCTTCCTCAGTATATGATATTGGCTTATTATGTTTTTGCATCGCATAGCCTGGATAAGGTTGATGGTATAATGGACTTGCCACGATCTACATTGCATACTTTGATATTGTATGACTTATGGATGTGACAGTATTTCTGCTTACTCTGTTATTGCTTACTTGTCACTTACCTTGAGCACATACTTTCACCACCCTCTAAGTTTCTATAAGCTTATGCATGATAGATGCGCCGCAGCAGCGTCAAGCTTGGAGCGTGCAGCTGTCTACTAGAGGTTTGATTTTTGATATATGTATTTCCCTTTCAGCACTGTATTCAAATGTTTATATTAGTGGATATGTGATGATGATATCGCCTTTGTGATTTAGGTAACCTTATGGTTATGCTTATTACGAGTTAAATGTACGTTGGAAAATCCTCTTTGTAGGATCTGAGGATCAGAATCTGGCGTATGGGCACTGGGAGCCGAGAATGGGGTACTACGAAGGCTGTCGGCACTAAATCCGGTGATCAGGAATTTTGTGAGCCCGATTTCTGATTTTGGGGCATGACAAAAACTGCGGCTAAGTTGTGGGTGAAGTTAGAGGATGTATATGTGAAAAAATCCTCTAAAAATCGTCTATAATTGAAGCAGCAATGGTATAACTTTAAGATGATAGAGGGTGGTGATCTGGATGCTTACATTAGCAACTTTAATAAATTGGTTTGTAAATTGTTGGATATGGATGAAGTGATGAAAGATGAAGAATAAGCATGTATGTTACTGAATTCTCTTCCGGTATCGTATAAGTCATTCAAGGACAGTATGCACCACAAATAAAACCCTCAGTGTCGACATCGTTATCTCAGCCCTTCAAAGGAAGGCCATGAGAAAGCTTAACGATGACATGTGGGCATCTTCTGATGCACTGTTTACGAGGGGTAGAAATTCTGAGTAAGATATGGAGTCTTCGAGGTTAAGATCTAAATCCAAGGGTAAGGGCAAAGGAAAGTTAAAGTGCTAGAATTGTGGGATGGAAGGACATATAAAGAAGGATTGTAGGAATCCTAAATCTAAGAGAAGAATCTAAGGCTTCATACAGGGAGGCCAATGCTGCCACATCAGATGGATCGAGTGGATGTGATGGTGATGTTTTGTCTATGTCTACGATCAAATACTTTTACGATGATCGTAAGGACGAGTGAATTCTAGATACAGGAGCATCTTTTCACATGACTCCTCATCAGAGTTGGTTCGTCAGCTACAGGGAGTGCGATGGTGGTCGGGTGTTTATGGGCAATGACATTGCTTGTAATGTTGTGGCTGTTGGTACGGTGCGTATCAAGATGTTTGATGGGACAGAGCGTACCCTGACTGATGTGAGGCACGTTTCTAACATGAAGAAGAATCTGATTTCTCTTGGTGTACTTGATGCAATGGGCTGCAAGTTCACAAGTATTGATGGTGCTCTTAAAGTATCTAAGGGGGCACGAGTATCATGAAAGCGCAACGACTCGGTAATCTTTATATGTTGATCGGGAGCACTTCAACAGGTGGACTTGCAGTGGCTGTAGCGGATTCCACCTCTGCACGTGTGTGGCATGTTGGGCATAGCCATATGAGCGGGCAGGGTAGGAAGGATGTGTTGCGCAGATAGAGATACAAAGCAGGTGGAGCAGCCACCTGTGAGAGGAATTACACGGCATAATCGCAGGATATTGGCGAGGTACATTAACGACTCTAATATCGTGGGGGATCCGTCTTTTATTCAGATGGCTCTAGGTGAACCTGGTGCTGAGAAGTGGAAGGTGACTATGGGCGATGTGATGGACTCATTGTACCAGATCGACACATGGGAGCTGGTGGAGCTTCCAGTGGGCCGGGAAGCGGTTGGATGCAAGTGGATCTTCAGGAGGATACAACATAGATACATAGCGAGGTTGGTAGCGATGGGTCATGATCGGAGAGAAGGGATCGGCTTCTCAAAGATATTCGCGCCGACGGTATAACAGGTGTTTATTAGATTAGTGATTGGCGTCGGTTGGCCAATGCGATCTTGAGATGGAAAGGATGGATGTGGAGTCTGCACTTCTGCACGGGAAATTGGAAGAGCAGATCTACATGAAGCAGCCAGAGCGCTTCGAAGTTAAATGGGCCGGTAAAAGAGTTTGCAGGAGGTTGTGGTACGACCTGTCGCCTAGGTAATGGTTTGATTCCTTCATGATGAGTCAGGAATTGTATGCTGATGACATGTAGATTGCCAATTATGACATGTTTGAAATCAATGTACTGAAGACTCGATTAAGTGGGACATTTAGGATGAAGGATCGAGGGGCTATAAAGATGGTTCTTGACATTGAGACTGAAAGAGAAGCAAGTTTTGGTAATCACAGGTAGAATACCTTGTGTAGGCATTGATCAAGTATGTGATAGACCAGGAAAAATCGAAGAGCGTTCCCTACGAGTCTCTTCTCAAGTTTTCCTCAGGACATGTTCCGAAACGGATGAGGAAAAGCAGGATATGTCTCATGAGCCTTATTCGAATGTAGTTGACAGTGCATGTCATGGTCTGTATTAGACCAGTTATTTTATAAGCTATCGGTGTTGTGAGCAAATACTCCGGCAAGCAATATTGGGTAGCGGTGAGATGGTAAGAAGACTGCGTCTTAACTTTTGAGAAGACAGGAACAAAGTTGGAAGGGTATGTGAATTCAAATTACGCAGGCAGTGTGGATACCAGAAAGTTGACTTCAGGTTACTCGTTTGTACTAGCGGGTAGAGCAATTGGTTGGATGTCCATGTTATCCAACAGGTGCTTGAGGAAGGAGGCGTAACACTGGAGAAGATTCACACCGGCGTGAATCTCGAAGACATGATCACTAAGGTCGTTCCTGTAGAGAAGTTCAAGTTCTTTACAACTTCTCTGTGCTTGGCGATCGATGATGTAAAGGAAGGACAAAGTGTGCACGAGAAGCTATGATGCGATGAGTAGATAGGAGAAGAGGTTAAAAAGCTACACGATTGAAGATTGAAGACATGGTGAAGATTGTTGTTGGAAGATGTCTTAAATCTTCTGTCCGTGATGCTCGACCAATCGAGGGACTGGCTCGACTAGTCGAAGTCCCTTCGACTGGTTGAAGCCCGTTCGACTCGAAGTCCAATAACGATGTATTTGGAAATTCCGGGAAGCTCGACCAGTCGAAGGGGTCCTTTGACCAGTCGAAGCCCTAACTCGACTAGTCGAGGGTTACGCAGACGGAGTGCGGCTTGTGCGCAGACTGCGTAAATTTGAGGCGGTTTCTAGGGAGGTACGTAAGTGGGGTTTCCCCATCTATAAATAGGAGTCCCTAGGGTCATTCTCAGGTATGCTAAGGCTTCCTAAAGGTATTCTAAGGGTTCATAAAATAGTTTTAGGGTTTCTAAAGGGTGTAGCAAGGGTGAGAGTCGTGGTTGTTTGAATCGGGTAAGTCATTTCTCTTTGTAATTTTTATTTTTATAGTGGAATTCTGTCGCTTTATGCCGTGGTTTTTTCCCAAAAGGGTTTTCCACGTTAAATCTGTGTGTTCTCGTGTTTGCTAGGTGCCATTGGATTGCTATCCTAGATCCATATCCGTGTGATTCTGTAGACCAAATCCCAACATGCTTTACCATACAATAATGTCAAGGACATAAAATAATGACAATCGTATGTGTTGTGTCACTGTCTAATAGAAGTTAGCTATTGGTTCATATCCTATTTCTATGTTTTCTTCTAACAGTGATGGGTGTTCTTGCATTCCAGTTGGTATTTTGAAAAGTAAGAATATTATTAAAGAAAAACAAAGAAAACCCTGCAAGAAACCAAACAGGAAAAAAATAATAATAATAAATAAGAGAAAAGAAGCTAGATGAAAATAGAACAAAGCCGAACCCAGCCCAATCCTTACAGAATCGGGGAAGACAAAAATCAAGGAACCCAGTCTATGAAGAAAACAACCCTCAAGAAGACCTCGGCTCACGAAACTGCCATTTTAAAAAAAATTAATACCCCTATTGTCTTCTAAAATTATCATTAAAAATTGTTTTTGAATAATGTCTTTTCCATAAAAGTGAAAGAGGAGCATTATTGTGCAAGCTTAATTCAATTATAATGAGGTTCGTTTCATTTGGACACGCTTAATTAGGTGATCTAGGCCGTTGAAAGGCATCAGACCAATAGTCTGGATAAGATCACCACTCCATCGGCTCCATTTGTCTGGAGTCAATGGTAGATCGGATAGAATGCTTATCTCACCTCAAGTGAGGCTTATGTAATTCTTCCAATTAATGTGCATGGATGGAAGACTCGACGATACTGTCCCGAGTCAGTCAGGGCTTCACCTAGTCAAGGTGTGACTCACACGAATAGGCCGAGTCAGGTATATTTCCACTGCTGAGTTGTGGTGCCAAACTGTATTGGACTCAACTGAATCAATTCGACTCGGATGAGTTGCCGATCGAGTCGCCAGATGAGCCTTATAGGTCACCAATGGGCTAAGTATTGGCTGTTTGGGGCCATCCAATTTGGTTTATAAAGATCCACTTTATAGCCATTGATTGGATTGGTTCGGAACATCTGCTGAGCGTTGTTTTTGAGCTCTGTCATCAACCTTGCGGGTCACAATATGGACGGTCTAGATTCACCAACTTACATGCCTCATGTAGGGTGGATGATTTACAGGAATTCAGACCGTCCAAATTGCCAAAAATTATACTAAGAAGCTGATGATAACCATCTGATTGCCCTTTCGAAGTTGGACCACTAACTCTTTAAGGATCCACGGTTAGGATTGCTTGATCAATGTTATTTTGGAGATATATACTAGATAGGTTGTGCCCACCGGAACCAAAGAAGTAAACTCCAAATTCAGATATCACACAATAAGCAAATGCAAATAAAGCATGCATAAGTACACAGATTTTATGTGAAAAAACTCTAGCAGAAAAAAACCACATTCCAAAGCTATGAGCAATTACTATACAAGTTAAAAGTACAACAGATGGATGCACTTATAATTTCAAAAATCCTCATTTTCTCCTCTCCAAACTCTGAAAATGACTTGGCCCTTATTAGAGTTCCATAATCCACTCTTGTGAGTCCATAATTGGTTTATACAGGTCATTGATCTAATGACAACCATCGTGGATAATCCATACATTAGGCATATGATATGGTCTCATCCTCGTCCGGCATGCTCAGCATCACATACCGTGAGTTCATGCGGGAGTGTCTGCCGCTCTGCGTCAGGATCCTGTTGCTCCTCGGGAAGCTTTCACTGTCTTCGACGTCATCCTTGCACTTCATCCGGAAGTGGATTGGCTGGTGTACCACACACTGGTGGTTAACGTCACAAAGTTCTATGGCCCCCACCATAAGGTATTTGTTATGTCAAACCGTCCATTTGGCGAGATTGTTGCAAGGCTTGAGCTCAAAAATAAGATAGATCCAAAGATCAAGTAGACCACACTATAGAAAGCAATGAGAGATTGAACATTCATGGGGACATTGAAATGTTGTAAGGCTTGAGCACAAAAATAAGACATCCAAAAATCAAGTGGGCCACACTGCATAAAGTAGTGTGAGATTAAACTTCTATCATTGAAACCTTCACGAAGTCACGGTAGTATTGGATCAATCTGATATTTGACTTTTCCGTTTATCTATGTCTATGTGACCTTATGAATAAATTAAGATAATAGGCCCTGCAAATGCTTTACCATATATAGAAATCATTTTTTCCCCTTGCTATTCGTGATGTGGTCCATTAAAACTTTGGATATAACTCATTTTTAGGCTTATGCTCTAAAATAATCTTGCCAATTAAATGGATGAACTGGTGTGGATATATATAATAAATACAACATTGTGGGCCACGCAACTTTGATTTCCATGCGGTGCCAGGCTGAGGACCTCAGGTGCTCCTATTTGCATGCCACCTACACACCACTGAGGTTAGTAGTGTGTGGTACATCAGCCAATCCGCTTCCACTTCAGCTATGTGAACGCTGCACCAAACAACTCAGTGGCTCGCCAACCGATTCATAATTTGGCATGAACCAAGCCTAGACACTAGGCCTAGAGTTTAAGACTAGACCCAGCCCTCATGCCAAGTTTAGGGTCCCAGACCCTGGCCCTCCAAGGTCAGGCTGCCTAAAATCTGGGGTCCTTTGCCAGCCCTAGATGCAAAGATCTTAATGGCCCGAGTAATCTGATTTAAGGTCTAAACTATGTTTCGTCCCATTTGAGCTTAATTTGATATTACCCTAAAAGGTGCAAAAGATGGAATTAATTAAGATTTAGTGATATGGAATTCCATTTGGTCCAATGTAAATTTCATTTAACATTTGAAAAAGATGGAAAGGATTTAATTGATGCATATGATATGTATGACCGGCATCAATTGTGAAATCTGATCTATTTATTACAATTCCATGGCCCACCAAATGTAGGTTTTACTTCATGTTTTTCGGAATGAAGAATTTGATGCCAAATGTGGGATTGAATGATCAAAATACTATAGCATTTCTAAACATATTATCATTGTGCATTAATGATGTTAATTTCACTTAAAGCAATTTAATACCATTTAGTCCTGCATCCCAAACAGCCCCTACCCGTTTTAAATACACTTGTGTTGGGTCCCATTCAACACATGGTTTAAAGATAGTTATTGGATACTAGGTCATATTTCAATGATTCAAAACTGATGATGAAAATTTGTAGGAAAGCACAAACAAAATTCTTCAATTAAACTAATTCAAACGGTTGATCATTTAACTCACTTCCCTGTAAGTGTTAGTAACCCTAATTATATAACTACAAGCGAGCAATGAGGTCTTTTCAGCTTGATTAGGCCTCAGGGGTTGGGGCTAGGCAATGGCCGACCATGGCTCCACCCCAGCCCAATCTAGCCCAAGCCAGCCCATAGCCACCCCTACTTGCTACCTGAAATGGGTTCATTCATTGTTAGTAACGATTTAGTTAGACACGCGTCTAAAATGCTTTGTGCATGCCTTTTTCTTATCGAAACGATTCCATTGATATCTCCGTCGCCATTAATGCACAGGAGTCGGTTTCGAGTGCTTGCTCTATATAAGATAGGGTTCTTCTTGATGCAAGCTATCCTCCGAGTTTTTCCAAAGTGCCATTATGGGCATGGCACATGATATAGAGCCATGGTCTAACTCCTTAGGTAGTTCTTTAGGCCATCTAGCCACAGAAGAGTGGCTCAATAATCAATCCATTGGAATGGGTGGTGTTGGAAAAGAAGGCCGACCTTCACTCACAGCTGAGAAGGATGCTTACCATTTACTGTAAGTATATATTTCTCTCAATTCATGATAAGTCCCAACAAATAGATGGTTCGAATGGACAGTTCTTTTATAAGCAATCTTGACTGTCCATTTTATAGGCCAACGATCATAGGGTTAGACATTTCTAATGCAGCATCTGATTTTTTTATTTTTTAATTATTGCTCTATTTCTAAAATTATCATTAAATTTTGAATTTGAATACTGTATTTTCCATAAAAGTGAAAGAGCAGCATTATCGTGCAAGCTTTATTCAATTACATGATCATTACAAGCTTGTGGTGAGGTTGGTTTTATACTGGACAAACGCCACGGTGATCCAGGCCGTTGAAGGTGGGGCCCACATGATGGGAAACCCGCATAAAAGGTGGGCTCCATGTGATAGGCAATTAATAATGATGGCCCCACATGATGGATGATCCGCACCAAGGTGGGTCCCATATGATGGACAGTCCACATCAAAGGTCGGCATAATGATGAGTGGCCCATATCCAAGGTGGGTCCCTCTGATGGACAGCCCATATCGGAGATAGGCCGATATGATGGACAGTTCACATCAAAGGTATCTCCACATGATGGGCAGTGGAGATATACACCAGACAGATTATGTATGTTCCCCATTTGAATGGTTTGGATATCCATAAAATACTCTCCAGTCAGGACCTTCGAAAGTTCTTACCGCAAGACACATCTTGCCAACGGTTATGATCACTGCACCGTGGGGCCCACTCGTACAAAGCGAAAGAAACATGCTGATGCAGTGAGCATATTACCATGGGAACGGATTGGTTACTCCCCCTGCCACCAGCCAATGGCTGATGGTCGGTGCTCTGTGGGGCCCAACATAATATATGTGTTTCATCCATGCCGTCCATCTATTTTTCTAATTTTTGGGATCAAGCAAGCCCTAAAATCATATGTAAAAATGGATGATACACATACATCATGGTGGGCACACAGAGCACCGACCACCAGCTACCGGGCTGGTGGCATGCATGGGAAGCAGCCAATCGGTTTCCTGTTACCATATACCTCTTTTAATAGACAAGATGCTTTCTAAAGAGGCCAGGTGCACCTAATCCGTACATGTGAGGCCCATAACTGATTTATCCAGACCATTGATCTGATGATCCCATCGTTGATAATCCGTAAATGTAGGAATTAGGTACGATCCCGTCTCTGTCGAGCATGTTCATCCTCAGGTGCTGCGGATCCACACCGAAGTGCCTTCCACTCCGTGTCAGGATCCTGTTGCTCCTCAGGAAGCTTTCACAGTCTTTGACGTACTCGGCATCGTACTTCAGCCATTGGAAGTCTGCATCCAACAACTCGGCACTGAGCTGCAGATGGATAAACCAAGGTGAAATAGTACACCATATAACGCCTCTGATTTCCAAGTACGCGACTTGCCTACTCCGGGATTACATGGCTCCCCTGTAACCCGAAGCTTAATGGGCCCCACCACAACTTTTGTGTTATATCCACTCCGTCCATCCATTTACTCAGCTTGTTTTAGTACGTGAGCCCAAACACAAGGGAGATCCAAAACTCACATGGACCCAAATATGATATAACAAATTAACAATACCTTGACTCACTGAGTCAACTCACTGAGTCAGCGATTAAAACAACGACAACTAGTGTCTATGTGAGTCAAAAGGGCTAGATGGAGACGCCCACCGTTGACACTATCATCCAACTCGTTTATAAGGTGATCCTCACATGGTTGAAGGGAACCCCAATCCAAAACTTCAGTGGTCTCACTAAGGTTTCAACGGTGGGCGTTGAATCCTCACTCGTGTAGCCCACTAATTGAATTTTGGATCTCCCTCATGTTTGGGCTTATAATCTAAAATGAGCTGAAGAGACAGATGGAGGGAGCCGATATAACATAAACATGATAGTGGGGCCCACAGAGATTTGGGTTACACCAGGTTATAGGCAAGTCCCGTCCCACAGTGTGGTAATCCAGGCCCTTCTTCTGATGGGCTCCATTTTCTGAGAGGAACACTCGGTTCAGAGGCAACTGACTGAGAATTTGGGATTGTCCAGCTAGGGAAAATTTCAGCATACAGCCCATCCACGGTGGGGCCCAATGGATCAACGGTTTTGATCACTAAACCGTTGGCCCCATTACTGATCAGGACGCACCCATGGACAATCCTCTGCAACCGCCGGGGACCTGGTGGCCCACCTTTGATTGCATGAGCCCAAAGAAGCTGTGATCGATAAATCGATCCTAATCATCGAATCAACTGTGATGATTGCCACTTACCATCCATTTAAATTAGATCATTTTGTGGGCCACAAGCAATCCAAGCTGGGCCGTCTAGTCAATTTAGGTGCGACCCACCTTAATTGATTTTGTAACATTATCATGCTGTACAAGTAGTAGTTTGCAGAGTATACCAGTTTCTAAAAGCGTGCCCATTTCTGGCCATGTGGCCCATTTTTCGGCAATCAGGACCATTGTTCTGTTGGCCCCACCATGGAAGGGCCATTCCGCAGAATTTCGCATATTGGAACATCCCACCCACAGATCTTGAGTCTTATCCCATTCAGAAGATCTGTTGCTGTATTTCTCCTCTTAACAATACACTTTCTGGCAATGAATTGAAAGGTTGGGATTATTCACCAAGGAAATTTCTGGGGTATGGTCCATCCACTGTGGAGGACCCAACGGTCTGGATGATCCAGATCGAACACAGGGCCCCACTTTTGTACAAAATGAAAAACAGAGTATCCTATCCAGAGAGGTTAATATCATGCTCACCAGCGAAGGGATACTGAAATGAAAGGCTGTGCTTCTCAGGTGAAATTTCCTACTCTCGCCGGCCAAGTTGCAGAAGGCGGTTAGAAACTCAGGCAATCTGAAGATGGGGTTCTTCTGCACGGCATCCTTCGTTATCATCAGTCGACGGCATGTATCTGGTGCAGCCAGTGCATATAAATTGCGTGCGACATGTAACATCCAATTGGAGCATGGAAGGGTACGACTGCAAGCAATAGACAATTCAAAGCAAAAAATACTAATAATATGAGAAGGTAGAATTTCCTGAGTGGACACATTTTATGAATTACAACCCAAATTGCAATGTATAAATTTTAATAAAGTTAAATTATTACAAGCTTTAATATATTCTTGTGCATAAGTTATGTATGTGATTATGTTACCGGGCCATTTTTATTTTTATTTTTATTTTTATTTTTTTTTTTAACACACACCCACGCACGCCGTATTAGGATTTCACCACCTATGGGTATCAAACCCAAGACCTCATGTTGAAACTCCTTAGAGTCTACCACTGAAGGACTTGAACCCACTGATGCTCTTAGCATGCGCGCTGGTTTTTTAAATGTGGTCAATCAAATCAAATCATCAATGTGGATGGCCCATTCTTCCCCTTCTTCTTTTTTCCTTATTTATTTATTTATTTTATTTTATTTTAAATGAATTGTTAGTAAAATTTCACACCGGTTATTAGATTATGTCATATGGATCTCCATTTAGAAAACTTCAAGCTTTTACAATTAGTTATCTACACAATTGAATATTGCTGGATGGTTAATTTCGAACTTCTAAAATAGAAGGTTCTCTCGTACCTATCCAAGATAAGGAGAAGAGGAAAGCTTATGCATCAAAATTCTCATAGCGAGGCTATGGCCATGCTAAGAGAGACATATGCACAATGGGCAACACAGTGTGGGCATGAGGAAGAAAATCAATCTCTTTCTCTTCTCTCACTTTTCTCTCTTTAACTCTCCTTCTTATAGAGTGGCAATGCCAAGTGAGTTTGGGCATTCAAAGTTTCTCTTCTTGTGCTTCTCTCCCTTTAAAATTGATTTTATTCGTGAAGAAATATCGTCTAGAGAGAGACACTAGTAATGATGCTCCATCCTACGTGATTATCCACCTCAATCTAAATTTCATACAAATGCAAGTGACGGATCATAAGATCTCAACCATTGGAATTATTGTCATATATGGTGAAAACATTTTACCAGTTAAAATAAAATATTAACGGTTGAAAACACCTGCAAAATAATTTGGAACCTTTGGAATACTATCTAGTACCAATGGAAAAACCACTAGATAGATGGTTCCATCTATTAGATCTTATCCCTAGGAGTATGGTTAGGAGACTGAATCTCTTATTGAATAATATGGACCTTGTTTGCATCTTAATGTATAAATCCAAAAATACCCACATGTGAGCCATTCCAATTGGCTTCATGAGGCAGGCCAAATCATATTATATTAAGAGCTTGAACTCATCATACATCCTTATCCCTAACAATTAGTTAAAACTAGCAGACATATAAATCTATCAAAACTCATGCATGATGAATTTTCTGGTCTAGAGGTTTGAATTGATCCTTGTTGCAAGTGTCCAATAGGTCTAATAAGCAATAACTTATTTTCATGGTACTCTTACACACCTAGGTGCGTAACAATTTTTATTCAAAACCTAACAAGAATTAGATTTGGATATAAACAAAAAGATACACAAGATATACATGGTTCATTACAACATGATTACAATCGGAGGCAAACTCTTACAAATTATTTTACTGACAAATAAGGAGAGCACCAAATACAAGAGAGACAATGCTTAAATACAACTAACAAATAAGGAATATTTTTCATCTTTTCTCATATATCAAGAGAATTTTTGAAAAAACCATCTCACCATTTTCAAACAAGCAAGAAAACCTCTTGGGAAGATCATCTCACCCCTGTTTTTAATCTTGCCCATACATAATCTTCTCTCCTCTCACATGTATGGTAATAGAGAATACATTTCTAAGCTTTAATGAGAAATATCTCTTTACCTTTTGTAACATATGCCCTGACTGCAAGATATAATTGAAAAGAAAATCTTACCATTGAGAAAATTACCCTTAAAGTTGAATTGGATAGGCTGTTATTACTCCTAACACTGTTCTTAGTTGAACAAAGAATATAGATAGTAAAAAAGTAGGGCCCATGGCGTAGATTTACTGTTAAAAAAAAAAAAAAACTTTGTAGATTTACAAACTAAGTGAGTCACAATTTACAAATTAAGTGCTCTTCGTGAATATTGACCGAGTACTCTTAGCTGTCCATTTATCAGGACTGGATATGAATGGACCGGACCTCACACTTACAACATGTCAAGTGCTCTAGTGCAGAAAATCAGCATGGCCAACTAAAAAATTTGGGCCACCATATCCACTTTTTTCTTTACTCATGCATGTACCGGATGGCTGGATCAACCTGAATTTTGTGCCAGGCATGCTTCTCTGTGACCCAACCTGAAGAGTGGCTCGGTTCTCAGATAACAATTCTTACAAGGCTTTGTTAAACGGAAACTATGAAGTGTGGCAGGGATCTATATTTGGCAATGAGAGTCAGCATGCAAAATCAACATACATTTACGGGATCCTTACTATCAATTATGCAAGTTCCATTCCAGATGTGGTCTAACCCGAAAAATCAGCTGGTCCACTCTTCAGGTGGGCTACACACAAGAAAAATAGATGGAATAAAATTACCCAAGTTTCTAAATTTTGTGTACAAGCAAGGCTGTGAGAGCACTCACAAATTTAATGGTGAGAGATCCATGGCTACTTTTTCTTATGTTATGGCTCACTTGAGTTATATATATATATATATATATATATATATATATATATATATATATATATATATATATATATATATATATATATATATATAGCATGTTATAACATATGCATGGATAAGCCTACAGAACCTTTCCTATACAGACCACATGCAGAGTTACACACAAAGAAGAGGAGAGGCCGTAGTAAGTTCCTGGCAAATTCTAATAATCAATACTGCTAACATGAGCAAAATCTGAGGCATCTATTAATAAGCATTAATAAGCATGTAAATTCTCAAAAAAAAATTTCTTTATAAAATGCATTCTTTTAATGTCCTGTTAAATCTCAACCATTATAATTCTCCTAAATTACAAGCTATATAGCCTTATGCAAGGATAGGCCCAGTATAGTATACTGTAAATAAGGCTCATATAAGTAAGTCAGGTATAGGGCCTTTAGGTGGCACAAGCCCTAGGCCATCCTGATTAGTTACCGACTAAATACTCTGGACATGATGGCTCAGAGCATTGGCCTCACCTGAATCCAACAGAAAGCAGTCTGGGTCTAGGCTGGCCCATCTCAGATTTTCGTGGGCCTTAGTGGGTCGCATTGCCGGCCGACACTTCTCCGTCATCTCTAACACGCGTACCGCATGCCGTGTGCATGGCGTTACTTTCAAAGTGACTAGCTCCTCTTAGCTGTCATTATGCCATGCCACTAGTCCACCATAGCTGGTGCATTATCCATGCAGCTGTTGGTTTCGGGTTCCTACCTTATAAGATGAGGCCAGGCCATGCCCAGATTTAGCTATGCCTTTCTTGTCATCTCTAGCTGGGCCACCGTTGTTGATGCCATGGCATGTGATGTAGAGCCCCTCCAATACCCTGACAAAGTCTCTCCGGCTCACTCTGCTCAAAGGATCCATCTTGATGGTCCACACATCTAGGATTGGGTGGCATAGAAAAAGATAAGATCCAGGTGAGCTTGATTCTCTGCCAAGTCAGTCCAGCAAGCGGATCAGGCACGTTCGACGAGCCCAAGGGTAAATACTAGAATGCCGTCAGCCAGGGTCCTCTCAGGGAACTTATGGAGCATTGTAATGCACTCTCCGCATGCACACATCCTGTGTGCACACTTATGGTGTTTGTGTGGGCCAAACTGGTCTTGGCCCATTTTCTACCGGACCCACGAATGGGGTATGGCAAATGATATAAACCCAAGTCCCAACGGTGCGGTCGCAGGCTGGCTAAAGAGAACAATCTTGATACTCTGGCAGATTGTGATGGATGATACACAAGCACAGGCACTTAGAAATTTCACACATGACATTAAGATATCCTAATCATGGTTCCAGTTCATATCTATCATGAACTTAAAGTGAGGCTTATTTGATTATCAGACCATTAGGTTGCTTTACATTTATTGGATGGTTAAAAATTACAATCTTATGGTCCCATTTTAACAGGGGTCCATGCATAAGTGGTTAGAATTGCTCAACTAATCTGATAGGACTGTCAATCAGCAGCGGTGATTTCCACAATCTAGTCGGTTTATTTTTTAAGTGCCTGTGTATCAAGCATGATACACTGCCGGAGTATCAATGATTCCCTTACAACAATGGTTATATATCACTCTATGTTACATCTAGTTGCAATGGACGAGTATACAGTTCAGTCAGTGATTTGGACCATCCAACCGTTCAAGGACTGTACGAAACCACACATATCCGACTAGCCTAATCACATGATTGATCACTGGCCAATTTATGTAATAACCGTAGGTTTTCCAAACTGTAGATCAGACGGTTAGGATCATCCTATCCAAGTAGTTTCTTAGAAGCATAAACCAAAATGGATGATTTGAGTTGATGAATGAACTTATTTTCTTTGAATGATCTCAGCTGTCCAGTCTTCAAGCGATCAATGTAATGGCTAGGATATATAGTCTGATCCGTGAGAGATCTGTACAGTTGGCGGCAAAGGTTGGGACGGGATGAATGGACGATCTAGATATTTGATTGTACTCATGTTTGTGATCATGGATCCTTGCATGGGAGGAAATGCCGCTGTGGGAAGTGTGGATGCGATGACAACTAACGGTGAATTTTCTGCCATGTGAGCTGCAAGCAACGGACAATTCAAAGAAAAAATTAATTGTAAGATGAAAATGTAGAATTACCAAAGTGGACTCGTTTTCTGAATTAAAATCCAAATTGCAATGCATAAATTGTATAAATTAAAATATTATAAGCTTTAATGTATTTTTGTGCAAAAATTATGTATGTGATTATGTTTTTGGGCCCTCTATTTAGTTATATGTGAACGATGAAATCATTGTTGTAGATGACCCAATCTTCTCTTCTTCTTTTTAATGGGTCACTGGAAATTTACACCGGTTAATAGATTAGGCCATATGAATCATGAGCAAGTTTTTACAAGCAGTTAAAAAACAGATCAGATGTCAGATTTACCTATACTTTTTTTATCACCACTGTTTAATGTTGTTGCATTGCTGATGTCTAACCTTCAAAATACATTATATCTCTTAAATTTATTTTATATGATAAGAGAATAAAAGACTACGCACAAAGACCATATATCAGGGCTAGAGCCACACCAACAGAGACATACACGTAGATGTAGATGTGTTGGGGCAGGAAAAAGGAGTAGAAGTTCTATCTCTAACTCTCAGTGAGTGGTAACCGCCGGGGGGTTTGGGCATCCAAAGGCTCACTCTTCTGACATTCGCCTCTCTCTCACACACGAACTCATTAATAATGAGAAATCAGGGTTTAGGGAGGAACTTCAATCATGGTGCTCAACTACCTTATAAACTTTGGTAATACCTCACTATAGTAGGGATAGATGGATTGTATCTCAGACTTATTATGCCATGCTGGATCTTGTGCAGTGTGCACTGCACACAAGCTTTATTGCACATATGCATGGCATAGCAAAGCTCACTCGGCTATAAGTTGTTCATCGTGGATCAAGCTTATTCTACAAGGGTCACACGTGGGGGCATTGTAAATTTCATCTTACATTTTGGAAATGATGATAAGAATTGAATTAATGTAGGTATCATATCATCTGATCCTAGCGGGAGAGACAGTGAGATTTCTGATGGATTTCGAAATCCACTATATCTATGGGGCCCACGTTGATGAATGTATTTTATCCACACCATCCATCCATATGCACCCTTTAATTACGATCCACTTTTTCTTTTAATACACACACCCACACCCTACACTCACCCATCCAACCACACCACATGGGCACTCGATCCCTAGTCTCAGTATTGAAATAGAGTCTGTCAATGTCGAGCCATGGAGCCAAGCCATGTGACCATCGAGTTGCATATGCATATGCATGACCAACATGAGTTGTGAAATCTGATTAGTTTATTACAATTCCATGGTCCACCAAACACAAGTTTTTTTTACTTCACACAATGCTTTTTTATTTTTTCCAAAGGGAGAATTTTATCCCAAACATGGAATTGAATTATCAAAATACCATGGTATTTCAAAACATATAATCATTAATGTAAAATAATGATGTTAATTCCACCTAATGCAATTCACTACCATTTAGTCGTGGGCTCTCAATAGCCCCTTGTTGGTTTAAATACACTGATGTGGGTCCCATTCAACACATGATAATTTAAAGATACTTGTTAGATACTTAGGTTATATATATTTCAAATTAAGATTCAAGCTGATTATCAAATTTGCAGGAAACTACAAACAAAATTCTTAGATTGTACTAATTCGAACCTTTGATCATTTAACTTATTTTCCTACAAGGTTTAGTAACCCCGATTATGTAGGTCCAAGCTAGGGTTAAGGCCTTTTCAGCTTGATTAGGGCTTAGGGGTTGGCGCTAAGCTATGGCCAACTATGTCCTAGCCCAACCCAACCCAACCCAACCCAACCCATTGCCACCGTTGCTACTCCAAACGGTGTTCATTCAAGTTAGTAACGATTTAGTGAGGCACGCTTCCAAAATGCTTTGTGTATGCCTTTTTCTTATCAAAATGATTCCATTGATATGTCCTCGCCATCAATGCGCTAGTGTCAATTTTCGAGCACTTTCTCTATATAAGATGAGGTTCTTCCTATGCTTGCTATCCTTGGAGCAAGCATTTCCTAATATCTCTAGTTGGGTGCCATTATCGGCATGGCACATGATATAGAGCCATGGTCTGGCTCCTTAGGTTGTTCTTTACGCCATCCAGATACAGGAGAGCGCGCAGCTCTGTAACCAACCTATTGGAATGGGCCGCTCACCACAGATAGATTTTCCATCCACTATTAAGTATTTCTTTCAATCCATGACAAGTCCAAACAAATAGATGGTTCGAATGGACACATCTTTTTTAAGTGATCTTGACCATCTATTTTATAAGCTAATGATCGTAGGCTTGGAACTTTTAATGCAGCATCTGATTTTCTTTTTTCTTTTTTTTTTTTAAATAATACTCCCATTGTTTTCTAAAATTATCATCAAAAATTGAATTTGAATAATGTATATATTTTCCATAAAAGTGAAAGAGGAGCATTATTGTACAATCTTTATTCAATTATATAATTATTACAAGCTTAATTGTGATGAGGTTGGTTTTATATGGACACACACTCTGGTGATCTAGGCCGTTGAAGGCCATCAGATCAATAGTCTGGATAAGATCACCACTCCATGGGCCCCATTGTCTTGACTCAATGGTAGAGGCATTCTGGTTTGACAGCAATGGGCTAAGTATTGGCCATTGGGGCCGTTCCTGTAAACTATTGCTGTATTTATTTTTATTTTATTTTTTAAACATACTCGGTATGTGATTTCACCACAATGGTTAATTGAACCCATCACCTATTCTAGTAACTAGGCATGAATAAGCACCTTGTATTTCTCCTCTTAACAATACACTTTCAAGCCACCAATTGAAAGGTTGGGATTGTTCACTAAGGATATTTCTAGGGCATGGTCCATTTACTATGAGGACCCAACGGTCTGGATGATCTAGATCGAACACGGGGTCCCTCTTTTGTACAAACTGAAAAACAGATTATCCTGTATAGAGATGTTAATAAATACCATGCTCACCAACAAAGGGATATTGAATTGGATGGTTGTGCTTACCAGGATGCAATGTCCTACTCTCGCCGGCAAAGTTGCAGAATACAGTCAGGAATTCAGGCAATCTGAAGATAGGGTTCTTGCATACGGTGTCTCTCAGCCAAACCCATCTCTCTGCCATGAGGAGACAACTATAGTCGAAGAATCTCAAGCTATCCCCACCGCGAGACTCTGGCTTGCCTTCAAGTATGGCCGGTGGTTTTTAAATATGTGGACAATCAAATCATTGACGTGAATGGCCCATTCTTCCCTCTTTTTTTTTTTTTTTCATTCTCATGAGTTGGCAGGAAAAGTTCACACCGGTTAATGAATCATATCCATCCACTGTAGGGATTGCTAGGTGAATGGTCTGGATCCAGTCCCTCCTGACTTAAGATTAGAGAATGGGAAAACGGTTCGTTGAATCATTGACTTGGTTTGTCCATCATTGCGATCACATCAAATAGCACATAGCATGGAAAATGATCAAAGCAGCCTGTAAATTTTGTAAGACCCAGCTAAAAGCATGTGAACCACTTATTTCTATATTAACGGGAACTGGAGGTGCATGCAATTTGGTGATCTGGAAGATTACCAGACCGGATCTTTTGATCATGTAATCATGGGTGCCAACGGGACCAGTAGTGCTGGCCCAAGATCTCTCTGAGCCTGGCCCCTTGTTCAACATAGGCCTGAGTCCAACTTGAGTTGTGAGGAGCCAAAATAATCTGACCAGAAGTATTTATGTTAGCCCGTGGCCAAATGTTTCTTAGGTGTATCAAGGGCTAAAAAAAAAATATGAGCTGTAGAGCAGGGTAAATGAGGATTTTTACATACTGTGTATGTTATAAAAAGCCAAGATAAGTTGGGCCCGGATGGTCTCGAGCTGAGCTAATCGGCTATTGTAATGGGCTTGAATTTTAAGCCCAATCCCAGTATTAAGGCCTATACGCTGTCCAAAGCCCGGCCCATTCACAACCCTACACGTAATCATTAATAGTAAACAACTTAATGTTGGTACCTAAAAAAGAGAGAGAAGAAGAAGAACCAGTAGATATTGATGTCAGCCCACTGGGCTCCTCTCATGGAGCCAAACTAAGTAAAAAATCTAAGTGGGCTTGTAATAAAGCCAACCAGGCTGGGCTATAGATCTAACTCTAACTTAAATGGTCAGTGACTAAACAGCCCATTAGGCTTTGAAGCTTTATTCAGATATTTCTTTTTCTCTAGTCCATAGTTTAGATGAAGCAAGCATTTTGCATGTTTTGGGGTTGTGTAAAATCAAACTCAAACATGGTGGAACATGATTTGGGCTTTAAATCACATTACCCTACTCAGGTCATCAAGGGGTGTTTGGATTGTAAGTTACTTTAGAGAAGCTACTTATGTCATAAGTAGCTTATCTTGGTTTCTACTTAATTAGCAAAGAAGTATGTTTAGTAAACGGCATAGTACTTATCATCAAACCAAAAAGTAGAAAAGTATATTTGGTTTCCAATATCAGTAGTAATTATCCCAAAAGTTTGTTTGGCCCCCCTCACATCCGTCATCCATTATGTGGAGTCAACCTTTAATGTGGATCATTCATTGTGTGGGCCCCACCTTTGATGTGGGTCATCCATCATGCAAGGTCCTCCTTGGTTGTGGGCCATTCATCATTAGGGGCCGGCCTTTAATGTGCACAGTTCATTAGGTAGGACCTTCCTTTGATGTTAATCATCCATCATGTGGGGCCCACCATCAATGTTATTGTCCATCATGTATGACACATCTTCAATATCCATTGCCTATCATGTGGAGCTCACCTTTGATGTGTGGACCATTCATCATGTGGGCTCACATCCAATGTCGGTTGTCCATTATGCGGGACCCACCTTGGATATATGCCACTTGTCATTAGGCCAACCTTTGATATGGACTGTCCATCATGTGGGTCCCACCTTCAATGTGGGTTGCCCATTATGCGGTGCTTGCCTAAGATGTAGGCCACTCATAATTAGGTATAGACCTTTGATGTGGATTATCCATCATGTGGGGCCACCTCGATATGGGCCATCATCATGTAGGGCCCACTATATTATTTACTCATTCATTGAATGATTTTTCAAACTTGGAAGGGGATAATGGCCACATAGAACATATTCTGTTAAATAATTTTCTAAATTGTTGTGCCATCAATGAAAATAAAGGGAATAAATTATTTTTGAAAGTTAAAAAGCAAAAAAGAAAAGAAAAGAAAAACTTATAAAAACATGTTACTTTTTCTAAAAAGCTACTTATTTAAATATAATAATCAAAATAACTTATTAGAGAAAAGCAATTTATTAACTTGTGTAAGTAAAAAAAAAAAAAAACTGTTCATTTGCTTGTATCCAACGGGCGAGGCTTTCATAGGTCTGGCAATGGACCCCAACACCCAAGCAGTCTGACCTTAAATGGCTAGGGTCCGGGACTCCGTCTAGTCTTGGGTTGGGTCTAGTCTTGAAATCTAGGCCTAGTATTCACATGGGGCCCATGCTAAATGATGAATGGTTGCGGCCAGTTCAATTATCAAGTGAGCCACTAATGTATCAAAAGAATTGATGGTTTAAAGATACTTATATAGGTAGGGTCCCACTCAACACGCAGTTTAAGGACACACTTGTTGGATCATAGGTCATGTTTCAATGATTCAAACCGATCATGAGATTTGTAGAATACCATGGAGAAAATTCTTAAATTGAACTAATTCAAACCTTTGATCATTTAACTCATTTTACATAGCAACCTTGCTTATGTAACTCCAAGCCAGAGATAAGGCCTTTTCAGCTAGATTAAGGTTCAAGGGGTGAGGCTAAGCTATAGCCAACCCTGCCGCACCCTAGCCCATCCCATCCCATTGCCACCCTTACTTGTGACTTCAAACGGGGTTCATTCATTGTTAGTAACGATTTAGTGAGGCACGTGTCCGAAATGCTTCGTACATGCCTTTTTCGTATCGAAACGATTCCATTGATATCTCCGTTGTCATCAATGCACGGGTGTCGGTTTCCAGGCGCTTGCTCTATATAAGATGAGGCTCTTCCTGATGCTTGCAATCCACTTGTTCTTTCCAAATATCTCTAGTTAGGTACCGTTATCAGCATGGCTCATGATATAGAGCCCTGGCCTGACTCCTTTGGTGGTTCTTTAGGCTATTCAGCTACAGTAGAGCAGCTCTGCAATATTCAACCTATGGGAATGGGTGGTATAGGAAAAAAAGGACATTCGCTTTACACAAGAATATATTTTCCAGTCCACTGTAAGTATTTCTTTCAGTAAAATGGTAGAGTGTGATTACATCATTATAAGTTATACTGCTCTTAGCTGTATTGGGGCACTACAAGACTGTCTATTAAGTAAATCGTGCTTTTCATATGGTATCATGAAATTTCACTTCTAGCAGATTGTCCTTTCCATTTTTACGTCTGCCTTATTTTTTATAGCTATTTATTTTCAAAGATATGGACGCTGAGCTTTGGATGGTCTAGTGGAAGTGATTCCTTGGAGTATGATCATTCCATGACAAGTCCTAACAAATAGATAGTTCGGAGATGGTCAGCAGGGCCCACCATAATGCTTGTGAGACTCCAAAAATGAGGCAGATTCAAAACTTAAGTGGTATGTATAAGAGAAAGCAGTAAGGTTGAATGTCCACTGTTGAAGCTAGGGGTGCACATTTAACCGGTAGAACCGTGGAACTGGACCGGAACCGTTGGATCAGTCCGGTTTGGTCCGGTTCTGGACAGCACTGGTTCCGGTTCCGGTTCCAAAATTATAAGAACCGTTGGATACGGTTCGGTTCCGGTTTAGGGGCAGGTAGAACCGACCCGAACCATGGAACCGTGGTCCCCACCTCTTTTTACACGTTAGTCGTTACTATGAAGAGGATGAGCGGAGTAGATCTCCGAGAATGCCATCAGAAGTGGGCCCCACTTTCTTTTTTTTTTCAAAATATCCAAACCATGCGAAAAACGTACAGGGAGGGACGTGAATGGATTGAGTTTTGACAGTGGGCCCCACCCATCATCGCTTTTCGCGATCTGAACCGTCCATCATGTAGGGTGCTCAAAAACGTCCCAAGGGACGTTCCCCTTTTCAACAGAAAGTGAGGAAAGATAGGGGTATCTGCCTGTCTATATTTAAAAAACCCAGAACCGTGGAACCGATCCGGAACCGAACCAGTTTTCACGGTCCGGTTCTAGTGTGCTAACGGTTCAGTTCCGGTTCCGAAAATCCTAGAACCGTTAGGAATGGTTCGATTCCGGTTTTACCCCGGAACCGGACCAAACCAACCCGTGTGCACCCCTAGTTGAAGCATTCATAGGGTCATAGAGGTATTGGGTCAGGCTAATATTTTTGTGTTTTCATTTCATTCAGTAGGAATGACCTTATAAATCCAATGGTTGGCATATGACATCACAGTTGACCCTAGGGAGAATTTAAAGGTAGGCATTTCCCTACTCACATGAGTCAAGTCTACATGGCACATTATCGGCATGGCACATGATATAGAGCCATGGTCTGGCTCCTCAGGTAGTTCTTTAGGCCATCCAGCTACAAGAGAGCTTCTGTGTAATCAATCTATTGGAATGGGCCGCTCACCGCAGAGATAGATTTTCAATCCATTGTAAGTATTTCTTTCAATCCATGACAAGTCCCAACAGGCTTGGAACTTTTAATATTGCAGTATATGTCTTCTGTTTTTTTTAAAAAATAAAAATAATAATAATAATAAATAATACATTCATTGTTTTCTAAAATTATCATCAAAAATTGAATTTGAATAATGTCTTTTCCATAAAAGTGAAAGAGGAGCGTTATTGTGCAAGCTTTATTCAATTATAATGATTAATCCAAACTTTTGATGAGTTTGGTTTCATTTGGACAAGCTTTATTCAATTATATAATTATTACAAGCTTAATTGTGATGAGGCTGGTTTTATATGGGCACACGCTCTGGTGATCTAGGCTGTTGAAGGCTATCAGACCTATAGTCTGGATAATATCACTATTCCATGGGCCCCATTTTCTAGACTCTATGGTAGAGGCATGCTGGGCTAGACCCGTATTTGACACCAATGGGCTAAGTATTGTAAACTGTTGCTGTATTTCTCTGTATTTCTCTTTTAATTTAATTTTATTTAAACACACTCAGGCCACAATGGGATTTCACCACAACGGATACTCGAACCCATGACCTAGTCTACCACCTAGGCATGAGTAAGGACCTTGTATTTCTCCTCTTAACAATACACTTTCAGGCCAGGAATTGAAAGGTTGGGATTGTTCACCAAGGATATTTCTGGGGCATGGTCCATTTAATATGGAGGACCCAACGGTCTGGATGATCAAGATCGAACACAGGGCCCCACTTTTGTACAAAATGAAAAACAGAGTATCATACTAAGAGATTAATATCATGCTCACCAGCAAAGGGATACTGAATTGGACGGCTGTGCTTACCAGGGTGCAATGTCCCACTCTCGCCGGAAAAGTTGCAGAAGATGGTCAGGAATCAGGCTATCTAAAGATGGGGTTCTTGCGCATGGCGTCCCTCAGCCAAACCCATCTCTCTGCCATGAGGAGACGACTATAGTCGAAGAATCTCAAGCTATCCCCATCGACGGACTTTGGCTCGCCTTCATACCCTCCATGCGCAGTCCGCAGGATCTTAGCGGCCCAGAGATACGAGTCCTTCGACACTCCGATGGTATTGAGCTGGACGAACTTGGTCATCTTCCTAGCCACCTCCGGATCCTTAAACAGGGCCCACCTGTTCAATGCAAGATAACACAATGTGGGTCTTTTCGGTCTGGTGGGTCGGGTCCCTCATAAGATCGTGGCCTCACCGGAGCAGTGATCAGCATGTAGGGAGGCCAGTAATACATGAGATGGTGGACCGTCTTGCCACCATGCCTGTTAACCACTGCTTGCCTGGCGACCCCATCAGGTTTTTATTTGGAAAGGTAACATGTTAGCCTCCATGCAACCAAATACTGGAAATTAAATGTTAGCTTCCCATGCAACCAAATGCCGGGAATGTCATGTTAGCTTCCCATGCAACCAAATGCCGGAAATCTTTTGGCCCGTGATTTTCAACCCATCAATATCAGGGAATTTTAGGCCTGTTATCATCACTCGACCTCATCTATCTAGTGCAACCAGTGCGTACAAATTGCATACAATTGGAACATGAAAGGATACAGCTGCAAGCAATTGACAATTCAAAGCAAAAAATTACTTGTAATATGAAATGGTAGAATTACTAAAGTGGATGTATTTTATGAATTACAATCCAAATTGCAATGTATAAATTTGAATGATTACAAGCTTTAATTTTTTCTTGTGCAAAAATTTTGTATATGATTATGTTTTTGGGCCATCTATTCGGGTATGCTGATGCTCTTAGTGTGCCGATGGTTTTTTAAATGTGGACAATCAAATCATTGATGTGGATGGCCCATTCTTCCCTTCTTTTTTTTTCTTTTTTTTTAATGAGTTGGCAGGAAAAGTTCACACCGGTT
The DNA here is from genome assembly GCA_021015155.1 of Magnolia officinalis. Lineage (NCBI taxonomy): Eukaryota > Viridiplantae > Streptophyta > Magnoliopsida > Magnoliales > Magnoliaceae > Magnolia > Magnolia officinalis. Next base: position 62,004,107 of record JAJHSJ010000016.1, on the reverse strand, counting down.
AATGAATCATATCCATCCACTGTAGGGATTGCTAGATGGATGGTCTGGATCCAGTCCCTCCTGACTTAAGATTAGAGAGTGGAAAAAGGGTCAGTTGAATCATTGATTTGGTTTGTCCATCATTGTGATCAAATCAAATAGCACGTAGCATGGAAAATGATCAAAGTAGCCTGTAAATATTGTAAGACCCAGCTAAAAGCATGTGAACCACTTATTTCTATACTAAGGGGAACTGCAGGTTCATACAATTTGGTGATCTGGCAGATTACCAGACCGGATCTTTTGATCATGTAATCGTGGGTGCCAACGGGACAAGTAGTGCTAGCCCAAGATCTCTTCGAGCCTGGCCCGTTGTCCAACATGGGCCCAAGTCCAACTTGAGTTGTGACGAGCCAAAATAATCTGACCAGAAATATTTATGTTAGCCCGTGGCCAAATGTTTCTTAGGTGTATCAAAGGCTACAAAATAAATATGAGCTGCAGGGCAGTGTAAACGAGAATTTTTACATACACAGTATATTATAAAATTGCCTTGCAACCTAAGTATATTCTCTTAAATTGTTGTGCCATCGATGAAAATGAAGGAAATAAGTTACTTTTGGAAATTAAAAATCAATTTTAAAAAATAACTTAAAAAAAGCTATTTATTTAAGTTCAATAATCAAACTTATTTAGTTAGTTTGGAAAAAGTAACTTATTTCCTGACATAAATTTAAAAAGTTACTTATTTGCTTGTATCTAAACGGGCTGTAAGAGACTGGCATCTAGAGCTGGCAATGGACCCCACTTCCTAGGCAGCCTGACCTTGTACGGGTAGGGTATGGGACCCTGGACTTGGTCTGAGGACTGGGTCTAGTCTTGAAATATAGACCTGGTATTCAGATGGGGCCATGTTAAATGATGAATGGTTGGGTCCAGTCTAATTATCAAGTGGGCCACTGATGTATGAAAAGAATTGATGGTTTAAAGACACTTATGTAGGTAGGGTCCCACTCAACATGCAGTTTAAAAACACTTGTTAGATCATAGGTCATGTTTCAATGATTCAAACTGATTATGAGATTTGTAGGATACCTTGAAGAAAATTCTTAAATTGAACTAATTCAAACCTTTTATCATTTAACTCATTTTCCTTAGCAACCTTGCTTATGTAGCTCCAAACCAGAGATAAGGCCTTTTTAGCTAGATTAAGGCTCAAGGGGTGGGGCTAAGCTATAGCCAACCCTGCCACACCCTAGCCCATCCCCTCCCATCCCAGCCCAGCCCATTGCCTCCCCAGCTTGCAACTCCAACCAGGGTTCATTCATTGTTAGTAACGATTTAGCGAGGCACGTGTCAGGAATGCTTCGTGCATGCCTCTTTCATATCGAAACGATTCCATTGATATCTCCATTGCCATCAATGCACGGGTGTCGGTTTCCGGGCACTTGCTTTATATAAGATGAGGCCCTTCCTAACGCCTGCAATCCTCCTAGTCTTTCCTAATATCTTTAGTTAGGTACCATTATCGGCATGGCTCCTGATATAGAGCCCTGGCCTGACTCCTTTGGTGGTTCTTTAGGCTATTCAGCTACAGGAGAGTGTCTCTGCAATCAACCTATTGGAATGGGTGGTATAGGAAAAGAAGGAACTTTGCTCGACACACAAATATTTGATTGTACTCTTCATATTGGTGATCATGGATCCTTTCATGGGAGGAAATGCAGTCATGGGGAGTGTGGATGCAATGACAACCAATGGTGAATTTTCTGCCCTGTGATTGTCAGCCGGTGAAAGTCAGTCGGCGGCATGTAACCAGTGTAACTGGTGCATACAGATTGCATGCAACATGTAACATGCAATTGGAGCATGAAAGTATAAAGCTGCAAGCAACAAACAATTCAAAGAAAAATTTACTTTTAAGATGAAAAGGTAGAATTTCGAAAGTAGACACATTTTATGAATTAAAATCAAAATTGCAGTGTATAAATTGTACAAATTAAAATATTATAAGCTTTAATGTATTTTTGTGCAAAAATTGTACTTATTTTACTTTGTCTTTCTTTCCCCCAATGGTTACTCCGATTTATGAATGCCATGACTATTTGTAGGATGATGGAATATACGAAGCTGTTGCAGGAAGTGACTTTGTCATTACTAGAGTTGCATTTCGAGATAACTCTTCAAATGTCTACATGAATGACCGTAGAAGTAATTTTACAGTGGTCACTAAGAAATTGAAAGGAAAAGGAGTGGACTTGGACAATAATCGATTTTTGATTTTTCAGGTGAGTGATGGGCTAATGGCTGAAAAAAAGGCCTATTTACTTGTGAAAAAAATACCATACCGTCAAAATATATCTTCTTTTTCAATTCTTTATCATTGAAATTTCAAGGTAAAGTTGAGCAAATTTCTCTAATGAAGCCAAAGATTTATATTTTCAGCATTATTATAATTGTAATTGATTGAATGAAGGATTGTAATTGATTGTAATGGAATGAATGAATGATTGTAATGGAATGAATGAATGATTATCCAGGTGGTAATTGAATGAACAAATGATTATATATTTTTTTAATGTACAAAATAGCTACGGATATTGACCGTAGCCATTAATCTGACAACTGTGCCATTATTGAATTTGGCACATTGCTACGGAATTTTAGCTACAAATAATATCCGTAGCTGTTTATACTTATCGCTACAAATTTAATCCGTAGCTATAGGTTCCAAACTATTGTTAAGGCACCTACCATTACAGTTTGGCACGGATTAGCTACGGACAAAAACCGTAGCCATAAGTCTATGGCTACGAATTTTATCCGTAGCATTTGCCCTTTTTGGTAGTATATGTATGTGATTATGTTTTTGAGCCCTCTATTTGGTTATACTGGTGCCTTTAATGTGTGGTGGTTTTTAAATATGTGGATGACCCATTCTTCTCTTTTTATTTTCTTTTTTTAATGGGTCACTGCTAATTTACACCGGTTAATAGATTAGGTTATATGAATCCCTATTTAGATGAGCAAGTTTCTACAAGTAGTTAAAAAACATATCATATGCCAAATTTAGCTATGCTTTTTTTTATCACCGCTGTTTAATGTTGTTGCATTGCTGATGTCTAACCTTCAAAATACATGATTCTCTCTTAAATTTATCCTAGATATGGAGAGAATAAAAGCCTACGCACAAAAACCCTAGAGCAGGACTAGAGCTACACCAAGATAGATATACATGCAAGTGGGTCACATACATATTGTAGACGTGTTGGGGCAGGAAATAGGAGGAGAAGCATTCTCTCTCTAACTTTCAATGAGTGGTAACCCCCTATGGGGCATGGGCATCTAAAGGCTCACTCTTCTAACGTTCCCTCTCTCTAATATGATCTTATTAATAATGAGAAATTAGGGTTTAAGGAGAAATAGTAATTATGGTGCTCAACTACCTTACTAACTTTGGTGATGCCTCACTATAGTAGTGATGGACAAACTGGATCTCAGACTAATTACTATGCCATGCTGGATCTTGTGCAGTGTGCACACAAGCATGGCCTTAGCAAAGCTCACCCGGCTAGAAGCTGTTCTTCGTGGAATAAGCTTATTCTACAAGGGTCGCCCGTGGGGGCTACTATATATAGTGTATGTATGGCATCTAACCCATCTAGTAGGGCCTCCCCACCCTAAAAGTTGGATGCCCTAAAAATGTAGCAATCAAACCATCATGTTGGGCACTACGTTGGGTGATGATTCATTGTTTTCTATGGTGTGGCCCACCTAATTTTGAATAGGCCTCATTTTTTAGTATGCCATCATCATGATGGGTCCCACTCAATGTGCAGGTTGACTAGCATATACACAACATGGTAAGCAGGCCCCACAAGGCAATGACTTATAAGCAGGTGAATAATCATATAATTAACTTTTACACAAAAGTGAGTAACTTATAGAATAAGCTTACTCCACAAGGACTTGTAGTGGGCCTATTTGGTAAGAAAAATTATGTGGTATTGAATTACATACGGTGGATATAAATTCCATTTGACATTTAGAATCAATAGAAAAAATTGGATTAATTTAGGTATTTGAAGTTTTGGTCCTAGCAGGAGATCCAACGGGATTTCTAGTAGATTTTGAAATCCATTACATCTATGGGCCCAATGTTGATGCATGTGTTTTATCCACGCCATTTATCCATATACGTCCTTTACATGTGACACTCGAGTTGTATATAAATATAGGTGACTAACATCAATTGTGAAATCTTGACCATTGATTACAATTTCAGACTTTTTTTTATTTATCCCAAAACATGGGACTAGATTGTCAAAATACCACGGTATTTCCAAATAGATGATCATTGTATAATAATGGTGTTAATTCCATCTAATGCAATACAATGCATCTTTCCAAATAGGCTCTAATTATTTTGATACATCAGTGGCTCACTTGAAGATTGGACTGGGGCCAATGACTCATCATTTGGCATGTGCCCCGCCTGGAACACTGGCCCTAGATTTCAAGACTAGACCTAGCCCTTAGGCCAAGTTTAGGTTCCTAGACCCTAGCCCTCCAAGGTGGAGCTGCCTAGATAGGATGTGGAGTCTGTTGCCACCGTTTGATGCAAAGCTCTTAATGTCGCGAGTAATATGATTTAAGGTCTAAACCATGTTTTATTGTGTTAAGCTTAATTTGGTACAACCCTAGCATTTGGTGCAGTGTAAATTTCATCTTCCGATTGGAAATGATGATGATGATTGAATTAGTGTAGCTAGGTATCATATCATTTGATCCTAGCAGGAGATATAGTGAGAATTCTGATGGATTTCGAATTCCACTATATCTGTGGGGCCCACGTTGATTCATGTGTTTTATCCACATTGTTCATCCATATGCACCCTTTACATATGACAATCTCCCATTTTATTTTATTTTTTTTATTTTTTTTTTTTACACCCTACACTCACCCACCTAACCACACCACATGGGCACTTGATCCCTGGTCTCAGTATTGAAACAAAGTCTATCAACATTGAGCCATGGAACCGGGCCATGTGACAATTGAGTTGCGTATGACCAGCATGAGTTGTGAAATCTGATTAGTTTATTACAATTCCATGGTCCACCAAACACAAGTTTTTTACTTCATACAATGTTTGTTTTTTGTTTTTTTTTTCAAAGGGAGAATTTGATACCAAATGTGGGATTGAATTATCAAAATACCATGGTATTTCTAAACATATAATCATTGTGCAATAATAATATTAATTCCACCTAATGCAATTCAATATCAATAAGTCCTGTGTTCCAAAGAGCCCCTTGATGGTTTAAATACACTGTATGTGGGGTCCCATTCACAAGTGATAATTTAAAGATATATGTTAGATACTAGGTCATATATATTTCAATGATTCAAGCTTATGATGAAATTTACAGGAAACTACAAACAAAATTCTTATATTGTACTAATTCAAACCTTTGATCATTAAACTTATTTTTTGTAGGGGTTAGTAACCCTGATTATGTAGGTCCATGCTAGGGTTAAGGCCTTTTCAGCTTGATTAGGGCTCAGGGGTTGGTGCTAAGCTATAGCCGACGGGCCCAACCCAACCATTGCCATCGTAGCTACTCCAAACGGTGTCCATTCATTGTTAGTAACGATTTAGTGAGACACGCGTCGAAAATGCTTTGTACATGCCTTTTTTTTATCGAAATGATTCCATTGATATCTCCGTCGCCATCAATGCACGAGTGTCGATTTTTGGGCACTTGCTGTATATAAGATGAGGTTCTTCCTGATGCTTGCTATCCTTGGAGCATTTCCTAATATCTCTAGTTGGGTGCCATTATCAGCATGGCACATGATATAGAGCCATGGTCTGGCTCCTTAGGTAGTTCTTCAGGCCATCCAGCTACAGGAGAGCGGCTCTATAATCAACCTATTGGAATGGGCCGCTCACGGCAGAGATGGATTTTCCATCCACTGTAAGTATTTCTTTTAATCCATGACAAGTCCAAACAAATAGATGTTCGAATAGACAGTTCTTTTATCAGTGATCTTGACCATCTATTTTATAGGCTGATGGTCGTAGGCTTGGAACTTTTAATGCAGCATCTGATTTTCTTTTAAAAAAATAAAATAATAATAATAATACTCCCATTGTTTTCTAAAATTATCATAAAAAACTGAATTTGAATAATGTCTTTTCCATAAAAGTGAAAGAGGAGCATTATTGTACAATCTTTATTCAATTATATGATTATTACAAGCTTGTAAGAGGTTGGTTTTATAAACACATGCTCTGGTGATCTAGGCCGTTGAAGGCTATCAGACCAATAGTCTGGATAACTCCATGGGCCCCATTGTCATCTAGACTCAACGGTAGAGGCATTCTGTGCTAGCCCAACATATTTTACACCAATGGTCTGTGTATTGTCCATTGGGCCCATTCATGTGCCCTGTTGCTATATTTCTCTTTTATTTATTTATTTATTTATTTAAACACACTAACACTCCCCACACACTCACACCATAATGGTATTTCACCGCAATGATATTTGAACCCAGGACCTAATCTACCATCCAGTCATGAGTAAGTACACTGTATTTCTCCTCTTAACCATACACTTTCAGCCAGGAATTGAAAGTATTTGGTATTGTTCGCCAAGAATATTTCTGGGAAATGGTCCATTTACTATGGAGGACCCAATGGTCTGCGTGATCAACATCAAACACAAGGCCCCACTTTTGTACAAATTGAAAAACAGAGTATCCCAGATATCTAGGGATGTTAATAAATATATATAATGCTCACCAGCAAAGGGATACTGAATTGGACGGCTGTGCTTACCAGGGTGCAATGTCCCACTGTTGCTAGCAAAGTTGCAAAAGACGGTCAGGAATTTAGGCTATCTGAAGATGGGGTTCTTGCATACGGCATCCCTCAGCCGATCCCATCTCTCGGGGATGAAGAGACGACTATAGTCGAAGAATCTCAAGCTGTCCCCATCGCCAGCCCGGATCTAGGAGTCCTTCAACACTCCGACGGTTTTGAGCTCGATGAACTTGGTCATCTTCCTGGCCACCTCCGAAACCTTAAACAGGGCCCACCTGTTCAATTCAAGATAACACAATGTGGGTCTTTTCGGTCTGGTGGGTCCCTCATAAGATCGTGGCCTCTCCGGAGCAGTGATCGGCATGTACCAAGGCCAGACCGTCTTGCCACCGTCCCTGTTAACCACTGCTTGCCTGGTGAACCCATCAGGGTTTTGTTTGGAAAGGTAACATGTTGGCCTCCCATGCAACCAAATACTGGAAATGTCATGTTAGCTTCCCATGCAGCCAAATGCCGGGAATGTTTTTGCCCGTGATTTTCAATCCATCAATATCAGGGAATTTTAGGCCTGTTATCATCACTCGACCACATGTATCTGCAAATTGCATGCAATTGGAACATTAATGGATACAGCTGCAAGCAACAGACAATGCAAAGCAAAAAATTACTTGTAAGATGAAATGGTAGAATTCCTAAAGTGGATGTATTTTATGAATTAAAATGCAAATTGCAATGTATAAATTTGAATGATTACAAGCTTTAATATATTCTTGTGCGAAAATTATGTATGTGGTTATGTTTTTGGGCCCTCTATTCGAGTATGCTGATGCTCTTAATGTGCCAAGTGGTTTTTAAATATGTGGACACTCAGAGAGGAAAGCCTACTCACAATGCGCCACACATGTGTAGACATGTGGGCACGTGAATGAGGAAAACCAATCTCTCTCCGCTCTCACTTTTCCCTTTTTGGGTGTTATAAAGAAGAATTGTGTTGCCTAGAGAAAGATACGACCTATGATGCTCCATCACCCTACATGATAATTCACCTAATCTAAATTTCATGTAAATCAAGTGATGAATTGTAAGATCTCAATCATGAAAATTATTGTCATATGTGGTGAAACATTTTACCCATTAAAATAAAAGTTTAACGATTAAAAGCACCCATAAAATAATTTAAAACCTTTGGAGTAGTAGTATCAATAAAAAAAAAAACCACTTGATGAACGTTTCGATCTAATAGATCTTAGCCATAAGAGGGTCATCCAGATTAGTCAGGCATAAGGGGCATAAGGCCTTTAGGTGGCACAAGCCCTAGCTCATCCAGATTAGTCACCGGTAACTTTAGACAGAGCTTATACCACTGGCTTCACTGGAATCCAATAGAAAGCATTCTGGGCCTGAGCTGAATTTTCATGGGCCTCAGCGGGTCTCATTGCTGGACAGCACTTCTCTGCATCTCTGCATCTCTAGCACGTGTACTGCATGCCATGCGCATGGCGTTACCTTCGAAGTGATTCCCCTTAGCTGTCAGGAGTAATTATGCAGTGCCACTAGTCTGCCATAGCTGGTGCATCATACATGCAGTTGTCAGTTTCACCTTATAAGAAGAGGTCACCCCATGGCCAGATTTAATTATCTAAGTCTTTCTTGCCATCTCTATCAGTTTCAACGTCATTAATGTCATGGCATGTGATGTGGAGCTCTACCAAGACTCAGGCAAAGGCTCTCTGGGATACTCTGCTCAAAGGATCCATCTCGATGGCTCACTTTTAGGATTGGGTGGCATAGGAAAAGATAAGACCCAGGTGAGACTGAATCTCTACGGAGTCAGTCTAGCAATCGGGTCGAGCCCGTCCAAGGAAGCGCCAGGGTAAGTACTAGAATGTCGTGGGCCTCAGCATCCTTACGGTGGTTGTGCATGCCAAGCTGGTCTTGGTCCATGTTACACTGGATGCAGATTGCCCACTGATGTTGTCAGTAGCTACTGGCCACTGGACGTGCTCCATGAGCCCCATTATTACGTGTGTGTTTTATCCATGCTGTCCATCTACTTTTTTCTTTTTGGATTATTTTAGGGCATGAGCTAAAAATAAGACAAATCCAAGTCTCATGTGCACCATATCATAGGAAAAATAGGTCATTGAATTCCCACCCTTAAAAACTTATCAGGGGCTAGAAAAGTTTTGGATGAAGCTAACATTTATGTTTTCTCATCATCCGAGTCGTGTGACTTAATCAACAAGTTGCATGACAAATAAACGTTACAATGTGATCTAAGAAGTTTTTAATGGTAGAGGTTTTTTTTTCCAATATTTTTTGTGATGTGGCCTACATGAGATTTGGATCTACTTTATTTTTGGGCTAATAACCTAAAATGATCAGGAAAAATGGACACATGATGTGAATAAAACACATACATCATGATGGGACTCCCAAAGAACTAACTACTAGCTATGGACTGGTATCCATTCAATCGGACCAGTCATACCTTAAAGGCCAGCGATTTAGGCTCAAGTCCCAATGACACAGTTGCAATCTCGCTAAAGAGAACAATCTTGATACTCTGGCAGAGTGCTGGATGATACACAGGCATAATTGCATACATGACATAAGGATCTCCTAATCATGGTTCAGATATATTTGTATAAAATGTATTTATTATAAATGTTACATTATGGTGATTTTAAATAATATAAATTGTGTTTATCAGGTTTACTGGCATAGCTAAAGCATTCAATTGTTTTTTTGTATACATCAACAGTTTTGAATGGCTAAATTAGTATTCAACTCGTTGTTTGTTGTTTGCATAGTAAAAGAACCTGAAAGCTCGACTCGGCTGATATCCAATCGGCTACTCACTCAACTCTATTTATTATGAATTGAATATAAATCAATACACTTGGTGAGTAACTCGATCAACTTGTGTCGAGCTGACTCGATGAGTCCTATCGAGACTCAAAATGGTTACTCGAGTTTGCAAGAGAGTTATCTTGAAATCCCGTTGAGTTGGGTTGACTCAGTCGAGTCATTGAGTTTTGGAACTATGATTGTTTGCCAGCTTGGGATGATGATAGTACACATTTCAACCGGTTCCACCCGATGAGCGGACCACACAAAATTTGGGCATGTTTATGTGTAAGGTGGGTGGGTTCTGCTTGATGAAAAGTCACACCCACACACGTTGCTTTTGTATGAATGTGAACTTCAATTAAATGATGTTTGGATGGACAACTGATTTGAATTGTAAAGATTCAACTTGATCAAGAGGAAATGACTAAATTATCAAATTTCATATAGTATTCCTATCCCAAGCCAGCATCCTAAAGAGTCTGGATTTACTCAAAGGTTTGATGATTAAGACTTAACCCAGATCGTGATTTGTAGGGCCACCATGATGTATTCATGAAATCCAAGCCATCCATCATATGCACCTTTTCGTTTTCTCATTGGCATCCAGGCCATCTCAGGTGATTTATACAGCAAGAAACACGTGGTGGCATGGCCACACCCACTATTAAAAATTAAGATGCACCATACCCCAGGAATTAGGTATTAAAAAACTCAGGTGCACCACACTATGTGATCAAAGAGGTTTAGGTGTGATTTTACATGGTATGACCCACCTGAGTTATAAATCAGTTTGATTTTTGATAGCCAAAGCAAATAACAGGAGACTCAGGTGATGGACGGATTGGATGTAATTAAAATATTACAGTGAGGCATGAAAAGTCTTTAATTAACTGTATGTTTTCTGATACAATCAAACTCCAATTCCCATATGCTTATATATAGAAGCATGGAATAAGATAAGTTGCAATTTAAACTTTTGAAAATCAAATTTTAGTTGCTAGGATGAAGGGGGAGGATCAATTCAAATTACACAAATCCTCTATATTCCATTTAGCTAATCAACTTTCCACCGTACACGTGGCAGGGGAGGGATGGCAGGTCACAGACTAGCACGCCCCAGGGTTCATGGTCCATGGATATTAAAAATTAAAAAATAAAAAAATAAAAATCATAATAACCAAACTGTTCTAGCCATCACTTTCCTACACTTTTCCCATTGCATTTACCTATCAATAGTTCTTTTCACCATCCATTTGAATCTATCAATCCTAGGGCTAGGATCAACCAAATTATATGATTTTCTATCCATGAACCATCCACTATAGGGATTGCTAGGTGGATGGTCTGGATCTAGTCCCTCCTGACCTAAGATTACAAAATGGGAAAAGGGTCCGTTGAATCATCAACTTGGTTTGTAGATCATTGTGATAACATCAAATAGCACATAGCATGGAAAATGATCAAAGCAGCCTGTAAATTTTGTAAGACCCAGTTAAAAGCATGTGAACCACTTGTTTCTATGCTAAGGGGAACTGCAGGTGCATGCAATTTGGTGATCTGGCAGATTACCAAACTGGATCTTTTTATCATGTAATCATGGGCAGAGGAGGGCATCGAGTCAAGTTGGACCGGATTGGGTCCAATTCGACTCGGTCCGAAATTTTCAATGAATTGACCCGAACTCGATCCGATCTGAGAATAAGTCCGGGTCATTTGATTCGATTAGATCCATTTTCAATGAATTGACCCGAACTCGATCCGATCTGGGACTAAGTCCGGGTCATTTGATTCCATCCGATCCGTTGCACTACTGGCCTGACCCGAATTGAGTCTGACTCAATCAAGGAAATCAAGTCGGATCGGGTTGGGTACTGTTCGAATCGAGTCGTCGGTTTATTTTTTTGAAAATTTAAATAATAATAATAAATTTTAATATGATTTTCACCGTTAAAAAATTCGTAAGGCCCATCATAACGTTTATTTTCTATCCAATCTGTTAATAAGGTCACAACTACATGGATGAAGAGGAAAAACAAATTTCATATTGATCCGAAACTTCTGTGACCTCTAAAAGAGTTTCAATGGTAGACGTTCAACCCCCCACTGCTTTTTGCTGTGTGGTTCACTTGATCTTTAGATTTGTCTTATTTTTCAACTCAAGCCTTAAGACGAGCCTGCCAAATGGATGGACGGTTTGGATATAACTCATACCTCATGATAGGACCCACAGAACTTGCTGACGTCAATACACAGCTGGTGCGTGGTACACCTGCCAATCCGCTTCGTGATGTCACCTCAATACACCACGAGTCAAAACTCAGTACTCAATGCACCTTGAGCCATGAGCTAAGACCTGAGACTTGAGAAGAGACGGATTGACTACTCCCCCTGCCATTAGCCAATAGTTGGTGGTCGGTGCTCAGTTTACCACTTGAGATATGGATCAGGGTGTGGTGTAATGTAAATTTCGTCTGAAGTTTGGAAACGATGAAAAGGATTGAATTAATGCATGTATCACATCATCTGATCCTGGCAGGAGATACAATAAAATTTCTGATGGATTTCGAAATCCACAGTATCTGTGGGGGCCATGTTGATGCATGTGTTTTATCCACACGTGGGGGCCATGTTGATGCATGTGTTTTATCCACACCGGCCATCCATATGCACCCTTTACATGTGACAATCAAGCTTGTTTTTTTATACACACACCCACACCTTACACTCACCCACCCAACCACACCACATGGGCACTCCGATCCCTAGTCTCAGTATTGAAACAGAGTCTGTCAACACTGACCCATGGAGTCAGGCCATGTGACAATCCGAGTTGCATATGCATATGTACGACCAGCATGAGTTGTGAAATCTGATTAGTTTAGTACAGTTCCATGATCCACCAAACAGTACAAGTTTTTACTTCATACAATGATGCTTTTTTCTTTTTTTTTTCTTTTTTTTTTGAAAGGAAAACTTGATCCCAAATGTGGGATTGAATTATCAAAATACCATGGTATTTCCAAACATATTATCATCGTGCAGTTATGATGTTAATTCCAGCTATATAATACAATTCAATACCATTAGTCCTGCATTCCAAAGAGCCCCTTGCCTGTTTAAATACACTGATGTGGGGTCCCATTCAACACTTGATAATTTAAATATACTTGTTAGATACTAGGTAAAATATATTTCAATTATTCAAGCTGATGATGAAAGTTGAAGGAAACTACAAACAAAATTCTTAAATTGTACTAATTCAAACCTTTGATAATTTAACTTATTTTCCCATAGGAGTTAATAACCCTGATTATGTGGGTCCAAGATAAGGTTAAGGCCTTGGCCCAAGCTATGGCCGACTATGGCCCAGCCCTACCCAACCCAACCCATTGCCACCGTTGCTACTCCAAACGGTGTTCATTCATTGTTAGTAACGATTTAGTGCGGCGCGCGTCGAAAATGGTTCATGCATGCCTTTTTCTTATCGAAATGATTCCATTGATATCTCCGTCGCCATCAATGCACTAGTGTCGATTTTTGAGCACTTGCTCTATATAAGATGAGGTTCTTCCTGATGCTTGCTATCCTTGGAGCATTTCCTAATATCTTTAGTTGGGTGCCATTATCGGCATGGCACATGATATAGAGACATGGTCTGGCTCCTTAGGTAGTTCTTTACGCCATCCAGCTACAGGAGAGCAGCTCTGTAATCAACCTATAGGATTGGGCCGCTCACCACAGAGATGGATTTTCCATCCACTGTAAGTATTTCTTTTAATCCATGACAAGTCCAAACAAATAGATGGTTCGAATGGACACATCTTTTATAAGTGATCTTGACCATCTATTTTATAGGCTAATGATCGTATGCTTGTAACTTTTAATGCAGCATCTGATTTTCTTTAAAAAATAAAAAAATTAATAGTCCCATTGTTTTCTAAAATTATCATCAAAAATTGAATTTGAATAATATATTTTCCATGAAAGTGAAAGAGGAGCATTATTGTACAAGCTTTATTTAATTATATGATTATTACAAGCTTGTGATGAGGTTGGTTTTATAGACACATGCTCTGGTGATCTAGGCCGTTGAAGGCTATCAGACCAATAGTCTGGATAAGATCACCACTCCATGGGCCCCATTGTCTAGACTCAACGATAGAGGCATTCTGGGCTAGCCCAATATATTTTACACCAATGGTCTGTATTGTCCATTGGGCCCATTCATATGAACTGTTGCTGTATTTCGTATTTATTTATTTATTTATTTATTTATTTATTTAAACACACTCACACTCCCCACACACTCACACCATAATGGTTTTTCACTACAATGGTATTTGAACCCATGACCTAATCTACCATCCAGTAATGAGTAAGTACTCTGTATTTCTCCTCTTAACCATACACTTTCAGCCACGAATTGAAAGTATTTGGTATCGTTCGCCAACAATATTTCTGGAAAATGGTCCATTTACTATGGAGGACCCAATGGTCTGCGTGATCAACATCAAACACAAGGCCCCACTTTTGTACAAATTGAAAAACAGAGTATCCTAGATATCTAGGGATGTTAATAAATATATATAATGCTCACCAGCAAAGGGATACTGAATTGGACGGCTGTGCTTACCAGGGTGCAATGTCCCACTGTCGCTAGCAAAGTTGCAAAAGACGGTCTGGAATTCAGGCTATCTGAAGATTGGGTGCTTGCGCATGGCGTCCCTCAGCTGATCCCATCTCTCGGCCGTGAAGAGACGACTATAGTCGAAGAATCTCTAGCTGTACCCATCGCCAGCCCTGAGCTACGAGTCCTTCAACACTCCGACGGTTTTGAGCTCGATGAACTTGGTCATCTTCCTGGCCACCTCCGATTCCTTAAACAGGGCCCACCTGTTCAATTCAAGATAACACAATGTGGGTCTTTTCGGTCTGGTGGGTCCCTCATAAGATCATGGCCTCTCCAGAGCAGTGATCGGCATGTACCGAGACCAGACCGTCTTGCCACCGTCCCTATTAACCACTGCTTGCCTGGTGAACCCATCAGGGTTTTGTTTGGAAAGGTAACATGTTGGCCTCCCATTCAACCAAATACTGGAAATGTCATGTTAGCTTCCCATGCAGCCAAATGCCGGGAATGTTTTGGCCTGTGATTTTCAATCCATCAATATCAGGGAATTTTAGGCCTGTTATCATCACTCGACCACATGTATCTGCAAATTGCATGCAATTGGAACATGACAGGATACAGCTGCAAGCAACAGACAATTCAAAGCAAAAACGTTACTCGTAAGATGAAATGGTAGAATTCCTAAAGTGGATGCATTTTATGAATTAAAATGCAAATTGCAATGTATAAATTTGAATGATTACAAGCTTTAATATATTCTTGTGCAAAAATTATGTATGTGATTGTGTTTTTGGGCCCTCGATTCAAGTATGTTGATGCTCTTAATGTGCCGGGTGGTTTTTAAATACGTGGACAATCAAATCATTGATGTGGATGGCCCATTCTTCCCTTTTTCTTTTTCTTTTTGTTATGAATTGTCCGGAAAAGTTTACACCAGTTAATGAATCATGTTGTATGGATCTCTATTTAAATATCTTCAAATTTTTACAATTAGCTAAAAAAAAACAAAACACAGTACTAGATATAGCTATACTTGTATAACACGGCTGTTGAATATAGCTAGATTGTCAATACCAAACCTTCAAAATAAAAGCTTTTCTCATATCTATACTAGATAAGGAGAGGAAAGCTTACGCACAATGCGGCACACGTGTAGACATGTGGGTGTTGAGAAAAGTCTTAAATTTGAAGTTTTTGAGGTCGTTCGACCGGTCGTGGGACAACTTCGACTGGTCATGGGAGGCACTCGACCGATCGTAGGTTCGAGCTCTAACACGACTCAAAGTCCGGTGAGTTTTTGCTGTTTTTTCTTCGCAGTCTTCGACCAGTCGTAGGTGAGCTTCAACCAGTCGAAGGTGGGCTTCGACCAGCCGTAGGTGAGCTTCGACCAGTCGAAGGAGGCTAAGACCAATCCTGAAATTTTCAAGACTAGTCGTAAGTTACGAAGTTTGTTCCGCGATTTTGCGCGAAACTGCAGATTTGAGTCCTTTCGCAACCGGGATGCGAAAGGAAAGTTTCTTAAACTATAAATAGGGGTCCCTAGGGTTATTCTAAGATGAGAAAGTATTTTAAAGGGTTCTAGGATTATCAAAGGGTGTAGCAATGGTGAGATTCGAGGTTGTTCGAATCGGGTAAGTCCTTTCTCTTTGTAATTAATGCTTTCATAGTAGTGATCTGTCGCTTTGTGCCGTGGTTTTTTTCCGCAAGGGTTTTTTCACGTTAAATCTTTGTGTTCTCTTGTGTGCTTGGTGTCATTGGATTACCATCCTAGATCTAGATCTATGTGATTCCGCAGGCCAAAAATCCCAACAGTGGGCACGTGAATGAGGAAAACCAATCTCTCTCCTCTCTCACTTTTCCTTCTCACTAAGGGAGTTTGGGTGTTATAAAGAAGAACTATGTTGCCTAGAGAAAGATAAGAGTTATGATGCTCCATCACCCTACATGATAATTCACCTAATCTAAATTTCATGTAAATCAAATGATGAATTATAAGATCTCAATCATAAAAATTATTGTCATAGGTGGTGAAAACATTTTACCCATTAAAATAAAAGATCAACGATTAAAAGCACCCATAAAATAATTTGAAACCTTTGGAGTAGTAGTACCAATAAAAAAACCACTTGATGAATGGTTCAATCTAATAGATCTTAGCCATAAGAGGGTCATCCAGATTAGTCAGGCATAAGGGACATAAGGCCTTTAGGTGGCACAAGCCCTAGCCCATCCAGATTAGTCACCGGTAACTCCAGACAGAGCTCAGACCACTAGCTTCGCTGGAATCCAACAGAAAACATTCTGGGCCTGGGCTGGATTTGCATGGGCCTCAGCGTGTCTCATTGCTGGACAGCACTTCTCTGCATCTCTGCATCTCTAGCACGTGTACTGCATGCCATGCGCATGGCGTTACCTTCGAAGTGATTCCTCTTAGCTGTCAGGAGTAATTATGCAGTTGTCAGTTTCGCCTTATAAGAAGAGGCCACCCCATGGCCAGATTTAATTATCCAAGTCTTTCTTGCCATCTCTAGCTGGTCCAACGTCATTAATGTCATGGCATGTGATGTGGAGCTCTACCGAGACTCAGGCAAAGGCTCTCTGGGATACTCTGCTCAAAGGATCCATCTCGATGGCTCACTTTTAGGATTGGGTGGCATAGGAAAAGATAAGACCCAGGTGAGACTGAATCTCTACGGAGTCAGTCTAACAATCGGGTCGAGCCCGTCCAAGGAAGCGCCAGGGTAAGTACTAAAATGTCGTGGGCCTCAGCATCCTTACGGTGGTTGTGCATGCCAAGCTGGTCTTAGTCCATGTTACACTGGATGCAGATTGCCCACTGATGTTGTCAGTAGCTACTGGCCACTGGACGTGCTCCATGAGCCCTATCATTATGTATGTATTTTATCCATGTTGTCCATCTATTTTTTTCTTTTTGGATCATTTTAGGGCATCAGCTAAAAATAAGGTAAATCCAAGTCTCATGTGCACCATATCATAGGAAAAATAGGTCATTAAATTCCCACCATTAAAAATTTATTAGGGGCCAAAAAAGTTCTGGATGAAGCTAACATTTATGTTTTCTCATCATCCGAGTCGTGTGACTTAATCAACAAGTTGCATGACAAATAAACGTTACAACGTGATTTAAGAAGTTTTTAATGGTACAGGTTTTTTTACCAATATTTCTTGTGATGTGGTATACATGAGATTTGGATCTACTTTATTTTTGGGCTAATAACTTAAAATGATCAGGAAAAATGGACACATGATGTGAATAAAACACATACATCAGGATGGGACTCTCAAAGAACTAACTACTAGCTATGGACTGGTATCCATTCAACGGGACCAGTCATACCTTAAAGGCCAGCTATTTAGGCTAAGTCCCAATGACACAGTTGCAATCTCGCTAAAGAGAACAATCTTGATACTCTGACAGAGTATGCTGGATGATACACAGGCATAATTGCATACATGACATAAGGATCTCCTAATCATGGTTCAGATATACTTGTATAAAATGTATTTATCATAAATGTTACATTATGGTGATTTTAAATAATATAAATTGTGTTTATTTGGTTTACTGGCATAGCTAAAGCATTCAATTTTTTTTTTGTATACATCGAGGCAGTTTTGAATGGCTAAATTAGTATTCAACTCGTTGTTTGTTGTTTGCATAGTAAAAGAATCTGAAAGCTCCACTCGCCTGCTATCCAATCGGCTATTCACTCAACTCTATATATTATGAATTGAATATAAATTAATATACTCGGTGAGTAACTCGGTCAACTTGTGTCGAGCTGACCCGATGAGTCCTGTCGAGACTCGACATGGTCACTCGAGTTTGCAAGAGACTTATCTTGAAATCTCGTTGAGTTGGGTTGACTCAGTCGAGTCACTGAGCTTTGGAACTATGACTGTTTGCCGACTTGGGATGATGATAGTATACATTTCAACCGCTTCGACCTGATGAGAGGACCACAGAAAATTTGGGCATGTTCACGTGTAAGGTGGGTGGGTTCTGCTTGATGAAAGGTCACAATCCCACACACGTGTGGACCAAGTTCCTTATGGCAAGTTCTTGTGTTGGGGTTATTTTTTAAATTATTTTTTGAACCCTGTGGACTTCCTCAAACGTTGGTTTGGTATGAATGTGTAACTTCAATTAAGGGTTGTGTTTGGATGCACAACTGATTTAATTTGAATTGCAAAGATTCAACTTGATTAAGAGGAAATGACTAAATTATCATATTTCATATAGTATTCCTATCCCAAGCCAGCATCCCAACCATGATGTATTCATGACATCCAAGCCATCCATCATATACGCATATTCATTTTCTCATTGGCGTCCGGGCCATCTCAGGTGGTTTATACATTTAGAAACGGTGGCGTATGACGACACCCACTATTAAAACTTAAGATACACCACACCCCAGGAATTAGGTATTAAAAAACTCAGGTGCACCACACTATGTGGGCAAAGAGGTTTAGGTGTGATTTTACGTGGTATGGCCCACCTGAGTTATAAATCAGCTTGATTTTTTATTGCCAAAGCAAATAACAGGGGACTCACGTGATGGACGGATTGGATGTAATTAAAATATTACAGTGAGGCATGAAAAGTCTTTAATTAACTGTATGTTTTCTGATACAATCAAACTACAATTCCCATATATGCTTATATATAGAAGCATGGAATAAGATAAGTTGCAATTTAAACTTTTGAAAATCAAAGTTTAATTGCTGGGATGAAGGGGGAGGATCAATTCAAATTACACAAATCCTCTACATTCCATTTAGCTTATCAACTTTCCACCGTACACGTGGCAGGGGAGGGATGGCAGGTCACAGACAGCGCACCCCAGGGTTCATGGTCCATGGATTAAAAAAAACCATAATAACCAAACTGTTCTAGCCATCACTTTCCTACACTTTTCCCATTGCATTTACCCATCATTAGTTCTTTTCACCATCCATTTGAATCTATCAATTCTAGGGCTAGGATCATCCAAATTATATGATTTTCTATCTATGAACCATCCACTGTAGGGATTGCTAGGTAGATGGTCTGGATCCAGTCCCTCCTGACTTAAGATTAGAGAACGAGAAAAGGGTCCGTTGAATCATTGACTTGGTTTGTCCAACATTGTGATAACATCAAATATCTCATAGCATGGAAAATGATCAAAGCAGCCTGTAAATTTTGTAAGACCCAACTAAAAGCATGTGAACCACCTGTTTCTATGCTAAGGGGAACTGCAGGTGCATGCAATTTGGTGGTCTGGCAGATTACCAAACTGGATCTTTTTATAATGCAATCATGGGTGCCAACGGGCCCAGTAGTGCTAGCCCAAGATCTCTCTAAGCCTGGCCCGTTGTTCAACATAGGCCCGAGTCCAACTTGAGTTGTGACGAGCCAAAATAGTGAGCTAGGCAACCAGGCTGGGCTATAGATCTAACTCTAACTCAAATGGTCTGTGCCTAAACAGCCCATTAAGTTTTAAAGCTTTATTCAAATATTTCTTCTTCTATAGTTCATAGTTTAGATAGAGTAAGCATTTTGCGTGTGCTGGGATTGTGTAAAATCAAAATCAAACATGGCGGAACAGGATTTGGGCCTTAAATCACATTACCCTACTCAGGACATTAAGGGAGTTGTTTGGATCATAAGTTACTTTAGATAAGCTACTTATGTCATAAGTAGTTTAGCTTGGTTTCTACTTAATCAGCCTAAAAGTATGTTTGGTAAACAACATATTTTTCATCCAAAATATAGAAAGGCATGTTTGGTTTCCAACATCATAAGTAATTATCCGGAAAGTTTATTTGGTCTCCCTCAAATGCATCGTCCATCATGTGAGGCCAACCTTTAATGTAGATCATTTATTGTGTGGGCCCCGCATTTGATGTGGGTTGTCCATCATGCAAGGCCCACCTTGGTTGTGGGTCATTCATCATTAGGGACCAGCGTTTAATGTGCACAATTCATTAGGTAAGACCCACCTTTGATGTTAGTCATCCGTCATGTAGGGCCCACCATCAATGTTATTGTCCATCATGTGGGGCCATCTTCAATATCCATTTCCTATCATGTGGAGCCCACCTTTGACGTGGACCATCCATCATGTCGGCCCACCTCCGATGTGGGTTGTCTATTATGCGGGACCCGCCTTAGATATAGGCCACTTATCATTAGGCCAACCGTTGATGCGGACTATCCATCATGTGAGGCCAACCTTGATGTGGGTTGCTTGTTATTTGGATCACACCTTTAATGTGGGTTGCCCATTATGCAGGGCTTGCCTTGGACCTCGGATGTGTGTCATTCACCATTAGGGGCAAACCTTTGATGAGGATACCATTAGGGGCAAACCTTTGATGTGGATTGTCCATCATGTGGGGCCACCTCTATATGGGCCATCATCATTCAGGGCCCACTAGATTATCTACTCATTCATTGGATGATTTTACAAACTTAAAAGGGGTTCATGGCAGCACAAGTGTATTCTCTTAAATAGTTTCCTAAATTGTTGTGCCACTAATGAAAATGAAAGAAATTAGTTACTTTTGGAAGTTAAAAATCAATATAAAAAACAACTTATAAAAATAATTTACTTTTTCTTTTTAAAAAAACTATTTATTTAAGTTCAATAACCAAACTAACTAACTTTTTGGAAAAAGTAATTTATTAATTTATGTAAATTAAAAAAGCTACTTATTTGCTTGTATCCAAATGGGCTCTAGCTAAGAGACTTTTTGGAAAAAGTAATTTATTAATTTACGTAAATTAAAAAAGCTACTTATTTGCTTGTATCCAAATGGGCTTTAGCTAAGAGACTTGGCATCCAGCGCCGGCTGGCAGCCCGACCTTGTAAGGGTAGGGTATGAGACCCTGGACTTGGTCTGAGGACTGGGTCTAGTATTGAAATCTAGACCCGGTATTCAGATGGGACTCATGCTAAATGATGAATGGTTGGGCCCAGTCCAATTATCAAGTGAGCCAATGATGTATCAAAAGAATTGGTGGTTTAAAGACACTTATATATAGGTAGGGTCTCCCTCAACATGCAGTTTAAAGTCGCACTTGTTATATCATAGGTCATGTTTCGATGATTCAAACTGATTATGAGATTTGTAAGATACATCGAAGAAAATTCTTAAATTAAACTAATTCAAACCTTTGATCATTTAACTCATTTCTCAGCAACTCCGCTTATGTAGCTCCAACCCAAGGATAAGCCTTTTCAGCTAGATTAAGGCTCAAGGGGTGGGTCTAAGCTATATCTAACCTTGCCCCATCCCATCCCAGCCCAGCCTAGCCCAGTCCATTGCCATCCTTACTTGTGACTCCAAATGGAGTTCATTCATTGTTAGTAACGATTTAGTAAGGCACGCGTCCAAAATACTTCGTGCATGCCTTTTTCGTATCGAAAAGATTCCTTCGATACGTCCATCGCCATCGATGCACAAGTGTCCGTTTCTGGGCACTTCCTCTATATAAGATGAGGTTCTTCCCAATGCCTACTATCCTTAAGCCCTTCCTAATATCTCTTGTTAGGTGCCATTATCGGCATGGGTCATGATATAGAACCCTGGCCTGACTCCTTTGGTAGTTCTTTAGGCTATTTAGCTATAGCAGAGGGGCTCTGCAATCAACCTATGGGAATGGGTGGTATAGGAAAAGAAAGGAACTTCCCTGGACACGCAAATAATTTGCTAATCCACTGTAAGTATTTCTTTCAGTAAAATGGTAGTGTGATTACATCTTTATAAGTTATACTGCTCTTAGTTTTTTTGTGGCACTTTAAGACTATCCATTAAGTAAATCGTGCTTTTCATCACTTCCATCAGATTGTCCTTTTCCCTTTTTGTGTCTGCGCTATTTTTTTATCGCGATCTATTTTCTAAGATACGGATGCTGAGCTTGGGATGGTCCAGTGGAAGTGATTCCTTGGAGCATGATCAATCCATGATAAGTCCCGACAAATAGATGGTTTGGATGGTCAGCAGGCCCACCATAATGCTTGTGAGATATTCAACTGTTTATCCATTTTGTTGGAAAAATAAGTGGACCACACTGTAAAAATCAGTGGAGGATTAAACACCTACTATTGAAACCATTCTGGGGTCACAGAAATTTTGGATTAATATGATATTTGTTTTTTTCTCTTCAACCAGGTCTGTGTGGCATTATGAACAGATTGGATGGAAAGTAAAACCGTAAAACTGATTGTCCCACTTCTATTTGTGGTGTGGACCACTTGAGCCTTGGAAATTACTCATTTTAGGGATCAAGATCTAAAATGATCTCTCCAAATGAATAAACGGTGTAGATATGATAAATACGTGATTGTGGGGCCATGTAACTTTGATCTCCTTAGAACCGTTAGTACAACCGGAGCTCGAGGAGCGTCAGCGAACCCACCCACACTAGCTAGGTTGCTGGGACGCGGATTGCGTCCTACCCCCGCCCGTCTCTAGCCCGAACGGGCAGTTCTGTGGGCGGGCCCAATGTAATGTATCTGTTTATCTACACCGTTCATCCGTTTTGTTAGATCATTTCAAGATATGAACATAAAAATGAGGCAGATCCAACGCTCAAGTGGACCACATCAAAGATAACCGTTGCATTTAATGCAACTTGCAATTAATTATTTGTGTATTTAATGCAAACAAGCTTACTATTCGGTGTAGTCCACTTAAGTGTCGGATCAGACTCAATTTTGTGCAAATATAGTCAAATGGATTAGCTGGTGTACCACCCACCAGCAACCGAAATTGGACTTGAGTTACTCAGTAGGCTATTATCATCGTACTCAGTAAACTCTGTTGGGCCCGCTGTGAATTTATGTGGCTTGTCCACCCTGTCCATCCATTTTTCCATATCATTTCAGGGGTTGTGTCCAAAAATTGAAGTATATCAAATGCTAAAGTATACCATATCATAGGAAATAGTGTAAGTATTGATTTCCACTCCTGAAACCTTTCTAAAGCCCCCCATTGGTGTTTATTTATCATCCAAACTGTTCATAAGCCCCATTTTCTGAGCAGAGTAATCTGTTCAGAGGCAACTGATTAAGAAGTTGGGATTGTCTAGTTGGGGAGAAATTCAGCGTACGGCCCATCCAAGGTGGGACCCTGCAGATCAACGGTGTTGATATCTAAACTGTTGCTCCATTCTACTACTGCCAGGGACACACTCATGGACAGTTCTTTTTAACCAATCGAGGACCTGGTGGCCCACCTTCGATTGCATCAGCCCAAAGCAGCAGCTGTAATCATATATCGATCCTAACCATCGACTCAACCGATGACTGCCACTTACCATCCAATTCCAATCCAAGCTGTGGCCCGTCTACTCAATTAAGGTGGGACCCACCTTATATGATTTTGTAACATTATCAAGCATGTATACATAGTAGTTCACAGTTTCTATAATTGGGCCCAATTTTGGCCATGCAGCTCATTGTTCAGCAATCATGACCATTGATCTGTTGGCCCCACCATGGAAGGGACATGCCACAGAATTTCTCATATTGGAACATCCCAACCACAGATCATGACCCTTATTCCGTTCATATGAACTGTTGTTGTATTGTTAACTGAGGAGATTTTTGGG